>CM053783.1:35024603-35624603 GCA_028749045.1 Cupressus sempervirens | reverse complement strand
AATTATTGAGAAGAAGGGATTGACATGAGCCCTAGATTTTCTAAATGTATTCAAGATAGAATGGATTAGGATAGTGCTTAGTTGAAATAATTATGGTTCTTTATGGCTGGATAATGGACCTATCAAAATAACTAAAAGAAGAATTCATAGGTTTACTGGTTACCCAACCCTAGATCAGCCTAAGACACTAAGAAGTGATTCAAAGGAGGTGATTGAGAAAAATACTAGAGCTATATGGAATAAGAGAGGCATGAAAATATACACAATTACTGATCCTTTGATAGACTTTGTTGTAAGGGTGATTTCAAACAAGTTTGACCAATTTAGTAGATTGAATAGTGTGCCCTGTATAGCTATGGATGTTGGTTATAAAATTGTTAAGGAAGATCACACATATGATATTGTAGATCTACAATTGTAACAACTAATGGAGAACCTTGGAGCTATAAGGAAGAAAAAGAGTGCACAATGTAAATTTGGTTTTATATTTATTTTTATATTCTTTTATGTACAAAACACATTCCCTTCATTTTGCATTGTGGGATGGAAAACAAATAGATTATGAGCAGTGCAGATCGGTGAATACATTGAATAGTTAGAAGAGAATTTTGAATCCTTAATGACAAGTTATTTTGAAGACTTCAAAAATTCAATGAGGGAAAGATTGAGAATACTAGTTTCACTAGTAGAGAAACACTATGATGACATTTGTTTCCTAGTGGATGCTAACTACACTTTTGTACAAGATGTTACACCAAGGGTGAGATGGTTGAGACTCTTAGGTTATGAAATCAATGTGGATGAAGCCTCTGCAACTATTACTGTATTACTTGTAGAAGAGGTAGATAAAACTACAAAATAATTTAGAAATAATGAAATGGTAAAATCCAAGATTACCATGGAACTCGAGACTTCCTCTTCTATGAATAAAAAGGAGAAGATAGTGAAGAAGTTGAAAGCTAAGTTTGGAGAGGGTGCCAAGGAGGAAGAAGAAGAAGAAGAAGAGGAAGATGAGGAAGAAGAAACCCAAGCACATGCACCACTAACTTTGACACAAGGTATGGGATAAGACCAAGAGACGGAGGAGACTGAAGATGTAGAGGGAGAAGAAGCAAAGGAAGCACCTACTCCTACCAAGCCAAAGAAGAGGAAGGCTAAGGTCCAACTAGTGACTAAAGCTAAGAAGGTAGCTAAGTTGAGTTAGCCCAAGCCCACTGCACCTACTATAAGGGATAGTACACATGCAATGGCTCAAAAGGCTAAGGAAAATACCAAGCTACTAGAGCAAGGAGGTAAAGAGTAGAAGAGACCAAGAAGAAAATATGTTGCACAAGTAGATTTTGGTGAAGAGAAAATAGAGTTAGATGACAACAACCAATTCAAGGTGGTGAGTTACAATTCTTTGTTAGATCTTGAAAATTTATGTAAGAATCTTAAGAATAGTGTAGACCTATTAGGATTTAGTAATGTTTATTTTGATAATTTGGGTAAAGTAGAGAAAAATCAAGTGGAGGAGGCCATATATGCTTTGATGGAAAAATTTAAGACTACTCCACAAGAATTTTCCAACTCAATTCCAAAGAGTCTATATGATAGAGTTGAGCAAAAATGAAACTATTGTTTGGACTTGGAGAGACAAATTAGAGAAAAATCTCTAGCCCAAGTGATGCCTAAACCAACTAAGGCATAGATTGCTAAGGCAATGAAGAAATATGTAGTTAGGTTTACACCTAAATACAAAGCCTTCAACATTTTACAAAATGATATTGAGGATATTGTTAAGAAGTCCACACAAATGTGGAAACTTACTTATGGGTTGAAAATAGTCAAGGAAGGAGAAAAAGCACCCATTGAAGTGAAGGATGATGAAGAAGATGATCAAGATGACACTATTGAGGGAGGAGTAGAAATGAACATAGATGAAAAGGCAACAATTGAGAAAAGTAGCAACAAGAAGAATAGAGTGTGCAAGACACACAATTGTAGAGTGTTATCCCTCAACAAGTAGCAAGTGAGACTACTAAAACAATAGCTGTCAAGGATTTTTCTAATCTATCAGTTCAAAACATCAATCCCCTTACTAAGGAAGATCTTAAGAAGATATTAGATCAATGTACACTACAATCCAAACTTTGTGACAATCCTGTACTGGTCTGTGTGGATGAGCTATAGAAATTAGTGACTGATACTGAAAGGTAAAAGATGAATCCACAAGAACCACCTTCCAACATCCCTCAAGTCACTAATGAAAAACCTTTAGACAAGATACTAGAAGCAATATTAGACAAGGTTGATATAGTAGAAAAGAGCATAGTGGAAACACAAGTTGTTACTATAGAAGAACAAGAAATAGGTCAAATAGACTTGTCTTCACCTATAGCACAAGATCAAGGTGCATCAAAAGTCATTATGGTAGAACAAGGAAAGCCTAAAGAGCATGAGATGATACCACAACTAAAGGAGAAAAATTCTATTCAAGCCCTAGTAACATTACAAGTATTTGGTACTCCATCAAGTCATACTCTTAGAAGGTGAGAATAGATGCTACACCCCTACAAATCTCAGTGTCGATCCAAAGTTCATTAAAGGTAGAGGAAGTGATAAAATATGGAGATGTAAACCTTGATGAAGAAATAATTTTTCCCAAGTATGATTATGGTACAATGACTATAGAACAAATGGGCATACTACAACAAGCCCTAGGGAAAAGCATCAAGAAATGCTTAGAATGGAGCACATGAAAAAGCAAGCACTACAAGATATTAAAGACATCCTTTTAGATGCATTTAGTCTACCAAATCTTGATGAGACCAAGCCACTAATAGAAAAACTGATAGATATATTGAATAATGAATTCCTAGATACTAATGCAAAATTACTTGAACAGTCAAAAAAGAAATTCCAAAACAAAGTGAATGAAAAGATATCAAGTGATATAGCATTGACACAAGTTGCATTGGCAACTAAGGTTGAGGATGTAAAGGAGGTACTTGAGAACATATTATCATTGTACAAAAAATTGTGCAATCCATCACTCTTCACCCAAGAGACCAAAAGTCATATTCTAAGTCTAGAGAGCCAAATTACTACATCAGGTGCAAAACTACCAATGAATCTAGCTTAGAGTGAGAAGCACTTTAGGAAATTGCTCCAAACCTAAAGTTAGTTAGCTATATTGATAGTAGACGAGGCCAACGTTAGGGCCAAACTAACTAGCATCCAAGCCACTCTCACTCCCCATATGGAAATTTTGCACAAGGAGCTAGGATATACTAAAACCTTAATGAAGAAAGACCCCAATCTTTCTACCTTAGATGATGTAGTCCACCTTGCTATTGAGTTAGCTATCCAAATCAGGTCAATGGATGTAGCATGTGAGAATTGGGATGCAACTCTCAAGATAATGTTGGATGTTCATAAATATTTTCTAGAAAAACACACAATACATGTATAGCCCATTTGATATAAGTGTCAAAAAGGGGGAGAATAAGATAATGGGGGAGAAATGTTTTGGAGAAGAATGAGAGAATGGGGGAGACATAAGGAAAGTGAAAAATGGGGGAAAGAATCAAAATATGAGAAGCATCAAAATACAAGAAGTATTAGATGAAATAGTATTAGAAGATACACATTTACTTAGCAAAAGTAGAGAATTTTGGTTGTAGAATAGAAGTATTAACTCAAGGGGAGTTATAATCAAGTTTTTTTGACACTAATTTCAAAGGGAGAAATTGTTGATCTCAAATTGATTTTGACAAGTGAGTGTCAACACACTTAAGTTATTTACTTAGTTCATGTCAAACAAGTAGTACATGCTGAGCACAACACATATTTATTAGATCATGTCGAGTCATTGTGAGTGTCAAGCCACTCATGTGTTGAGTCACTTAAGTGCTGAGTAGACAATGTATGCCAAGTGAAATAGGAGACAAGTAAACAATGGATGCCAAGCAATATAGAAGCTAAGTCACACCAAAGAGATTAGTATATGCTGAGCATTAGAGACTTCAGATGTTGAGTAAACTAGTTTTGTAATATTTGTTTGTTATGGCACAAAAAACTATTTAAACCACTTTTGAGCTAACTTAAGATTTAATTTCAATCTTTTGAAGGTAAAGACGAATCTCAAGTTGGATTCCTTATGCAATTACATGAAGCCAATCAAAAAATGGGAAGGATTAAGGAGAAAAATGGATGAAGCCCAATTGTAGATTCATACCTAAGCCGAAGTCACCAAAATCTTCATAAGGAATACAAACCCTAAACTCTTTATGAGTGTAGAAGGAGTGAAGAGAATAGTTTGCATGTGTAAATAGAGAATTCATGGTGGCTTAGAAGTTATGAAGTAAAACTACATTACAGAATTAGTTAGAGTAGAATAGAGGATAGAGAAAATGATACAACAGAGAGACATCTAATGAAGAAGGATAAAAAGTACATTGTTTAGAGATGATATGTTATAAAGCAATCAAGTGCTAATCACAAGATCAATGCTAAGATATTCTAACAAGTGATTTCAGTCAAAATCTCTTAATAGAGTAGTCCTAATAGGTTGTATGAAATCATCTAAGAAGGTGCTTTCTTAGTTGTCAGTTAAATTCCTTTAGCAAGGTACACTTTTAATAGGGTGTTGAAATCTTCTAACAAGGTGAGACCTAATAGTCTTTGTAAGCCTTTAACAAGGCAAACATTTCACAGGGTAGATCATGATTCATGATCAAAACATTGTAACGTTCATTAGATACACTTTATTACTATAGTAGTGAAGATTTTTGGGTGTCATCTCCACCCTAGTTTTACCTTCTCATTAGAGGGTTTCTAGGTAATCATACTAGGTGTTATACGTGTTTGATTTCTTATATGTTTTTATCTATTTTAGATGTACATGGTTTACATGTTATTTCAATTTACTCATTCAATGCATGAGATGGATGTATGGTGAAATTTTTATGGGTCCAAGTTTAAACTATCAATTCACACCCCAACCCCTCTCATAAGTTTACCTTTCCTATTGTAATTCTAACAGATGATATCATATTTGGAGAAGTTATGAAGAAAGTGAGAAGTTTGTAGAAGAGATGAAGAAATAATTTGAAATGAGTATGATACAAGAGATGAAATATTTTTTAGGATTACATATTGTATAGAATAAAGAAAGAATCTTTATTTCTCAGACTAAGTGCTTAAGGGATTTACTAAAAAGGTTTGGTTTAGAAAAATGTAAACTGATTGGAACACCTATGGTAATTGAAAATAGCTTATCTACAAAAGATGGGACATGTACTATGTGTTGAGATCTGATTGAAAAGATCATTATTGAAAGAGGGAGATTGTTGAAGAAGACTATGTGTTTCAATCATTGTTGTGTCACTGATGTCAAACCTACTATTTTCTAGTAAGACAACTACTTATAAGATTCAAATATTATCACTTAGTCGATTGATGAAGAGGATTTGATTAAAAAGATGTAACAAAAGCATCTAGAGAAAAGGATGAGTTATGATTATGTATTGAAGTATGAGGATTAGTTAAGAGAGTGATGACATTACGTATTGATAATCTACTTATGGTTATAAATGCTGGTTTCACTTAGAAAGTTTAGAAGAACACATTACACAAAGTTTGGCCACCAAACTTGATTGAGTGGATAGTAGGTGCCAAGCATAGTCAGTGCAAGTTGAATGGAAAGTTAGTTGGATCCAAGTAAAAGCAAATTCTAGTGTATGTTGAGAAAAATAGTTGATATCAAGTAAAGTTTAGCTGATTCCAAGCATCAGTAAACTTTAGTTGATGCTGAGTGATTTCATAATAGATGTTGAGAAACATAGTATGTGCAGAGCATAAGAAGATTGATAATGTTGAGTTGCTACATTATTTCAAAGATCAAAGATTCGCTGAATCTAAGTCAACAATTTGTTTTCTTAAATTTTATGAACTAGGTGGAAGATAAGGTTGATGAGCTGGTGGCACAGAATTTGATGTGAACTATTTCTAGGTGAATTCAAATGGATTCTAGAAGAAGTTTCTAGAAGAGATATGAGATATGGGATAGATACATTGTATCCCACCTAATCCATCCAAACCATAAATTGGAAAATGAGTCAAAAAATATCCTAATTTCCTATTTATAGGAATGTCTATTCATGAAGCAATGGTTGTCATGCACAAGAACCTAAGGAAGAGGAGTTAAGAGTTTTTCTTCATCAAGTGACCTAAGAGAAGAGTCTATAATGGCATGTTAATCATGAAGGCTTAAGCAGATGAATTCTTGAAGGGTGAACAAGCTATCAAAGTTGCAAAGTATGAAGGCCAATTAGAATTGAGGATTGAATAGAGATCTATAATTTGTAAGAGAAGTTGTAAGGTGTATTAGATCAAAAATCTACTATTTCTCTCTAAAAGTTGTATCAGTCTAGGGAAAAATTCTTTGGATTAAGGTTGACCTAATAGTCATTTTTAAATCCTTTAACTGGGTGGCATTCCAAGTGAATGGCCTAAAGTCCCCTAACAAGGATCACTTCTAATAGGGTGATTGAATTCCTTTAACTGAGTCACATTTAATAGTGTGTTGTAACCTTTAACAAGGTTGGCCTTTCATAAGGCATCACTTCAAAAGAGTGAAAAGGAGTAGCATGTTACTGGTGGTTTTTCCCAAATAGGGTTTCCACATAAATTATTTTGTCAAGTGTGTTGATGAATCTATTATATTTCATGCTTTACATTTCAGCAAGTTGATTTGATAGTAACCTACAAGTTTTAGCAATTACATAATCTTATGGATGCATGCATGGATTTGAATGTTTTATGGGTTCATTAAGTTATGAGAAGTTTTATTTATACATCTGGACCTTGGATAACTAATTCACCCCCCACCTCGCTCGCTCAGTTATTCTAAAGTATTCCAACAATTGGTATCAGAGCCATTTTCTTAAGAGGACTAGTTTGGAGGTAGTAGAAGCAGAAAGATCGAGATGTCTAAAAGAGAAGTACGCAAGCTCAATAGAGATAACTTTACTACATGAATTTTTTTGATGAAGTTACACCTTGGAGGACTTGGAGATCATGCACAATCTACCATTCTAGTGGAACATGTTAATCCAGCTAGAGTCCTAACTCCTGAAGATATGAAGAAGAAGAAACAACACAATCAGATAACGTTGGATATTGCCTCTACCCTAAGATATGCCAAATTTGATGATATCAAAGGTATTAATAGTAAACAAAAAATGTGGGATTCCCTAGCCACTATCTATGGAGGAGACAAGAATGTTCAAAGAGCCAAATCTAAGAGTCTTAGAGGTAAGTTTGATGATATGAAAATGGAAGAAGGTGAGAATATTGCTCAATATGTTGCTAGGATAAAAGAAGTTGTTAGTGCAATCAAAAGAACTACTGGTTAGATAGATGATGATATTGTGCTAAGGAAAGTCTTGAGAATGCTACTACCTATTTATGCTATAAGAGTTTCTACAATTCAAGAACTAAGATGTATTCTAAGAAATAATCTAACCCTTCAAGTTGTGGTTGGTAGACTCACTTCTTTTGAGCTATCTAACTTTGACAATTACAAACCTAAGAGTCTTGAAGCTGCTTTCAAAGTTAATTTGTTATTGAGGGATTCTAATGAGAAGAAGGAAAAGAAGAAGAGAAAGATAAAATATGTGTTTAGTGATAGTGATACAGATGAGGAAGATGTTGAACAACTGGAAGCACTATTGGCAAGATGATTCCACAAAGGTAAAGGCAAGTTCAAAGGTAAGTTACCTATCATTTATTTTAATTGCAATGAGGTTGGTCGTGTTTTTGCAAGATGTACACAGAAGAAGAACTACAGAGGTGGTGAAAAGTACAAGATTAGAAGAGAAGATGATAGCAAAAATTACAAAGATAAAGCCAAGAAGTCATGCTACATTGCTGAAGAGGAAAAAAGGGATGATTTTGATGAACATGATGATGAAGTGGTGTATCTTGAAATGAAGGAGAAATTTGATAAAGATGAGGTAACTACACTTGTGACTTGTGCGAATAAAAATGATAGATGGATCATTGACAATGGATGTTCACATCACATGACTGGAGATAAAAGTAAGTTCATTACTTTGAACTGTTATGATGGAAATAGTGTAAGATTTGGTAATGATGCACCATGTTTGATAAAAGGAAAAGGTTCTATCAAACTCATAGATAAGATTTCATGACAATGCTTACTATGTTGAAGGACTAAATTATAACTTGTTGAGTGTGTCACAATTGAACAATCTAGGATGAAAGGTTGAATTTGAAACCAAGATTGAGAAGATATATGAAACAAATGGGAAATTGATTGGAAAAGGTAATCAAACTACAAGTAATTTATTCTATCTTGATATAGAGGATGCTACTTTTCTTGTTGTAAAATTTGATGATGTATGGCTTTGGCACAAAAGTAATTTTGATAAGTTGGTTAGTATCAGTAACATGAAGAAAGTTAAAGGTTTTCCTAAGTTGAAGAAGCCTAATACTGTAGTGTGCAAAAAATGTCAGCTAGGCAAAATGACAAAGTCAAGTTTTAAGAGTAAAACTTATACCTCTAAAGGAATACTAGAGATTGTTCATACTGACTTCTATGGACCGATTGAAGTGCAAATCTACAAGGGAGATAAGTACACAATGCTATTTTTTGATGATTATTCTAAGATGATGACAATTATATTTTTGAAATAAAAATGTGATGCTTTTCAAATATTTACATGGTACTTGACAAGAGTTGAAAAGGAAGCAGGTAAAAGTCTGAAATGTTTGAGATCTGATAGAGGAGGATAATTTACATCAAATGAATTATAGATGTTCTATAATGATAGAAGAATCAAAAGACAGACATCTGCCCCTAGAACCCCTCCACAAAATGGAATAGTTGAAAGGAGAAATAGATCTATAATAGACTATACTAGAACACTCATGATGGGGAAGAATGTTTCTTTGAAATCCTAGAGAGAAGCTATAAGTACAATTATCTATACCTTGAACCATGTGCAAATCAAGAAAGGTACTCATTCAACACCTTTTGAACTATGGTATCGATATCCACCCAATGTAAAATACTTTAAGGTATTTGAAAGTAAAGATGTTAGGAATGGGAAGCTTGATGCAAAAAGTGAAGAAGGTATATTCCTAGGATACTCTACGAGAAGTAAAGCCTATAACTATTTGAATACTAATACTAACAAAATTGTGGAAAGTACAAATGTGAATTTTGATGAATATACAGAAGTATGTGAGGTTTAACCTATGAAAAAGCTAGAAGAATACAAGTTATTTGTATGCTTTTATGAAGGAATGCCTATTGAAGAAGATGTGGCAAATCAAGTTTCAAATCAATAGCAAGTTATAGTGACCGTCGAGTCACACCCTATGAATGTTGAGTTGCATTTAAGAACTGAGCTACATTTAGATGCTAAGTTACAAAATAAAGTGGATGCACATTCTAATTTTGAGATTAGTACACATCAAGGAGATGCTGAGATACCTGACAAAGATAAACACAGTGATTCTAAAATTGAAAGACAAAATAAAGAAACAAGAATTGAACCAAGATTGTCTAAGTATGTCAAAAGACATCATCTTGCTACTCAAATAATTGGAGATAAAGATGCTAGAACAATGACAAGAAATAGATTGAAAAATGAAACATGTTTGTTGAGCATGAAGGAACCCAAAGCAGTAAAAGATACACTAGAAGATGCTAACTAGTATAAAGCCATGGAAGAGGAGATTAATCAAATAGAGAAGAACAAAACATGGAGTCTAGTTCCCAGACCAGAAGACAAGAATGTGATTGGTACCAAGTGGGTACTTAGAAAAAAGCTAGATAAAAATGGTGAAGTTACAATAAATAAAGCAAGATTAGTTTACAAGGGATATGCACAAGAAGAAGGAATTGATTATGGATAGAGATTTGCCCCTACTGCTAGATTGGAAGGAGTTAGAACTCTACCTGCCTATGCTACATACAAAAGTTTTAAAGTTTATCAGATGGATGTTAAATCTACATTTTTGAATGGCATATTAGAGGAAGAAGTTTACATAGAATAGCTAGAAGGTTTTGTAGATGACAACAATAAGAAAATGGTATGTAGACTACACAAAGATATATATGGTTTGAAATAAGCACCAAAAGAATGGCATGAGAGACTTCATAATTATCTTGTGAAGATTGGATTTGAAAGGACTAATGATAATAGCAATCTATACATAAAGATAGAGAAAGGAAAATATATTTTATTATCTAAAATAATTGTTGATGATCATATTTGGAGGTCAAGATGCTTTATGTAAGGATTTTAAAAATTATATGAAGCAAGAATTTGAAATGCCTATGTGTGGAGAGATCAATTTTTTTGTGGGTTTACAAGTATATCAAATGAAATATGGTATATATATCACTCAGTCAAAGTATGTCAAGGAAATATTGAATTTTTTTGGATTAGAGGATTCCAAAATAGTATGTACACCTATGGTGACAAGACACAAGTTGTCAGAGAATGAGGTGAACCAAACCATGTATAGGTCTATGATTGGCAAATTGCAATATGTAATACATAGTAGACCTGATATTGTATTATCTATAGGGATAGTTGTAAGATTCTCTACTAATCCTAGGGAGAATCATTTAATGACTATGAAGAGAATAATGAGATATCTGAAAGGAATAGAAGAGTTTGGTCTATACTACAAGAAGAATGAATAGTTTGAATTAAGAGCCTAAATTCATGCTGATTAAGCTAGAATTATTGATGACAAAAAGAGCACCAGTGGAGGAGCATTTTTCTTAGGCAAGAGGCTAGTTACATGGACTAAAAATAAATAATGTTGTACTTCACATTCCACTACTAAAGCTGAATATGTTGTTGTCGTTATAAATTGCACAAACATTGTATAGATCAAACAACTACTCAAAAGAATGAAGGAAGAAATCATAGAACTAGTGATATTTTTGGTGATAATACAAGTGCTATCAATATATCAAAGAATCCAATGATGCACACAATGACAAAGCAAATTTCAATCAAGTATCATTACTTGATAGAGTTGATTCAAGATAAAGAGGTGAAGATGGAATATGTTAACACAAAGAAAAAAATTGCTGATATCTTCACAAAACCATTACCCAAGGATGCTTATGAGTACCTAAGAGGTAAATTAGGGGTGATACCTCTATAAAAGGCTATCTAAAGTAACAAGAGTAGTTCCCTACATCAAACAAGCTGATATTCATATGTTACACATTGATGCTGAGGATCTTACTTTAGGATCTACCTAAAGTAATCATAGAAAAGAAACTTCAAAATAGTCACAAGCAAGGTGATAGAGGAAGAAACTAAAGAATCTAAAAAAGCCTATATCTACATATTTAAGATGAAAAGTTTTTGGTATATGTATTTGGCATTGTTGTCAAAGAGGAAGATATTCTATTGATCAAAACTAGAAAGTATAGGGAAATATTCTATTGAGCAAAGAGGGAGATAGACCAAGCTAGTATTAGAAAGATGAATGCGAAAGATAGAGATATCAAGAAATTTTTGATCAGAGAGATAGGGAACAATGCAAGAAAGAGGGGGAAATACTAATCTACCTAGTAAGAGGTAGATATAAGAAGGAACTCAGAGGGAGTTATAAGAAAGAGTGTTATAACCTATTCGTGTTGTAACCTATTCAAATAATGGTAGAGGGAGAAATTTTTATGCAAATTTTCTTTTTAGTATTGTCTTACTATTTTAACCTATTCAGTTTGGTTGAAAAATGGTTGTTTACCATTTTGTTGATTTGGTTGATCAGTTTGGTTTGCCATCAATGCCAAGGAGGGATACTATTGAGATCTAATTGAAAAGATCATTATTAAAGATATCATTGAAAGAGGGAGATTGTTGAAGAAGAATATGTGTTTCAATCATTATTTTGTCACTGATCTCAAATTTGCTATTTGTTGGTAAGACAACTGCTTATAAGATTCAAGTACTACCACTTAGTTGATTGATGAAGAGGATTTGATCAATAAGATGTAACAAAATTACCTAGAGGAAAGGTTGAGTAATGATTATGTAATGAAGTACAAGGATCAATTAAGACAATGATGACATGATGTATTGATAATCTACTTAAGGTTACAAAGGCTAGTTACACCTAGGAAGTTTAGAAGAATAAGTTACACAAAGTTTATATGCCAAGCTTGACCGAGTGGATAGTAGGTGCTGAAAAAAGTCAATGCAAGCTAAGAAGAAAATTAGTTGGAGTCAAGTAAAAGAAAATTCTAGTGTATGCCGAGCAAAACAGTTGATGCCAAGTAAATTTTAGTTGATGTTGAGCATCAATAAACTTTAGTTGATGCTGAGTGATTTCATAATAGATGTCAAGTAATGTAGTATGTGCTAAGCATCAAAAGATTGATAATGTTGAGATGTTGCATTATTTTAAAGATCGGAGATTCACTAAATATGATCTAACAAGTTTGTTTTCTTGAATTTTGTGAACTAGGTGGAAGATAAGGTTGATGAGCTAGTGGCACAGAATTTGATGTAAACCATTTTTAGGAAAAATTTAAATAGATTTTAGAAGAAGTTTCTAAAAGAGATATGAGATATGGGATAGATACATTGTGTCCTACCCAATCCATCCAAACCCTAAATTTTGATGATGGAAAATGAGCAAGAAAATATTCTAATTTCCTATTTATAAGAATGTCTATTCATAAAGCAAAGTTGTCATCTGAAACAACCTAAAGAAGAGAATGAGTTAAGGGTTTTGGTTCATTACGTGACCTAAGAGAAGAGTTTGCAATGGCATGTTAAGAAAGAAGGCTTAAGGAGATGAATACTTGAAGGCTGAAAAATCCATTAGAGCTGCAAAGTATGAAGGCCAAGTAGAATTGAGGATTGAATAGAGATCTATAATCTACAAGAGAAGTTGTAAGTTATATCAGATCAAAGCTCTACTATTACTCTCTAACAATTGTATCAATCTAGGGTAAATCCTTTGGATTAAGGTTGACCTAACAATCATTTTAAAATCCTTTAACTAGGTTACATTCCAAGTGAATGGCCTAAAGTCCTTTAACAAGGCTCACTTCTAATAGGATGATTGAAATCCCTTAATCAAATCACATTTAATGGTGTGTACTGTAACCTTTAATAGGGTTGGCCTTTCATAGGGCATCACTTGAGAAGAGTAAAAAGAAGTAGCATGTTACTGGTGGTTTTTCCCAAATAGGGTTTCCACATAAATTATTGTGTCAAGTGTGTTGATGAATCTATTATGTTTCATGCTTTACATTTTTGCAAGTTGATTTGATAGTAACCTAAAAGTTTTAGTGATTCCATAATCTTATGGATGCATGCATGGATATGAATGTTTTATGGGTTCACTGAGATGTGAGAAGTTTTATTTATACATTTGGACCTTGGATAATTGATTCACCACGCCCACCCCCCAAGTTATTCTAAAGTATTCCAACACTATTGAGTAAACGAAGTATAGATCTATGGTTGGAGGATTGCAATATCTGACTCACACAAGGCTAGATATAGAAAATGTAGTTGGAATTGTTGCAAGATTCCAAGCTGATCCTAGAGAAGCACATTATGCACTAGTTAAAAGGATATTTAGATATCTAAAGAGAACATATAAGTTTGGATTGTGGTATGATGAATCTAATGATTTTACTTTAAGTGCTTATAATACTAATGTTGATTGGGCAGGCAGTATAAATGATAAAAAGTGCACCAATCATGGAGCCTTCTTTCTTGGAAGAAGATTGGTTTCATGGTTAAGTAAGAAGTAGGATTGCACATCACAAAGTACATCAGAAGCATAATATGTTGTAGTAACAAATAATTGTAATCAAGTTGTTTGGATATCAAAGATGTTGAAGGATATAAGGATAAAAATCAATGAACCTATTGTCATACATTGTGACAACACAAGCATGATAAATATGTCTAAAAATCCAATATTGAATTCAAAGACTAAGAACATTTCTATCAAGTATCACATGTTGAGAGAGAAAGTTGTAGAAAAGGAAATTAGATTGGATTATGTGAGAAATAAAGAGTAGATTATAGATATATTCACTAAGCCTCTTTCAAAAGAAACTTTTGAGTATTTGTAATGTATGCTTGGCATTATGCCCCTTCCTACATCAGAGTAGAAGATGCAAAAGTGCATAAGTCCAGTGTAACATAGCACTATTGTTGTCTGGATTGAATGTTGATGCTTCCTTTATGGAGGAGTATTTGTAATGGATAGAGTCATCTAGGACTCTTGTTGGATATTTTTTTGAACAATGTCTTTTGACACTTGAGCCAAGCAAGAATTAGTTGTTGCAGATTTTGATGCAGTAAAGTTTGTTGTTGAAACCTTTGACATTGATGCCAATGGTGGAGATGTTTGGCATAAAAAATAACATGTACAACATGATAGTTGGAATTTTTTGCATGAGTACAATATGTTTAGAAGAAGAACAACATGAAATTATAGTTTGACAAAAATTACATTAAGATATATCAATTTGCAATGGGGGAGAATGATTGATGAAGAGGATTTGAAAAGTAAGATGAATAGTCTTTTGTTGGTATTCTTGGAACTAGATGTTTTTCATCTATGTTGCCATCAATGCCAAAGGGGGAGATTGTTGCAAGATTGTTGGAAGAATGAATGTTGATGATATTCCTATCAGGGAGTATTGTAGATATGTTACTATGATGATATGTTACATTCATGAATGAGTTTGTCATTGATGTCAACATAGCAATTTTTTGTGGTATCTAACATAAGAATAGTGCAAAGATCAAGTTGGTAGAAATGACTAGTTAAGTATTCTAACTATTTGAGGTTACGGGAGATACATCTAAGTATCTAGTATATCTAGTTAATATCAAAAGAAGAAATGATAAGTCTGTAAGAAGTTATGTAAGTTTTGGTGATATCTATTCTAAGATAGAGTTTATAGAGGCATGTTCTAGTAAACTTGTTATATCTCTTAGCAGAGTTGTTATATTGAGAATCAAGGTTGATGATTTGAAGAAGATCACTCATCATAATATTCTGTGTATAGAAAGATATTCAAGTTGTAAGGTAGAAGATTAACATTATCACTAAGTGTAACATGTTCTTAATGTAGTCATATAATGATTTATTGAGAAGGTTTAACAGCTGACTCATGGAATTATTTTGTGGACTTGGTATAAAGGAAAAAAAATTTCCTTTATCATATTTGATGATTGATGAAAAACAATAGAAAGAGTGAAATATGAAGTTGAGCATAGAAGAGAAAACGTGAAGGAAACTTCATTGCTGAGGTTTTGCTGAGTAATTCAAGGTTTCGTATTTGGATATGAGGTTTCTGACTTGGTCTACAAGGTATGATAGTGATTGGTTTGGTTGATAAAACAAAGGAAAGAATAACATTATAGTAAACTATATATTTGGGTAGTGAGCTCTTCTTGTAGTTGAAATTACATGTTTAGGTAGTAGGCTCTTCTTGCATACATTGTACTACAACTCCTAACAAGGTTAGAATCTCCTAATAGGGATTCAAAGTCTCCTAATAGGGACTTTGTACTAAATGTTGTAATAGACACCTAACAAGGTCCATCCACTAACAAGGAATATTTATATTAGTACATCACCTTGTGTGCATCATTCCCACTGGGGTTTTCCCTTTGATCAAAAGTTTCCCTAGTCAACATATTTGGTGTAATTATTTATATGAATTTTATTATGGTTTCTATTTACTTTGGTTGAATGGTTAAGTTTGTCTAAAGAAGATAAATATTTTAATTTTTGGATAACTAATTCACCCCCCCCCCTTGATGTAGAGCCCTCTATATTTATCTTCAAGAAATATTAGTTCAACTCAAGGGATTCACAATAGGCTGGTACAACCTCAAGGAACCAAGAACATCTCAAAGATTACAACAAAGAACCCTGACATTATACACCGATAAAGACAACATCTTCACTCACACAATCAGATTGCTATGTCTGATTGCATTGCTCATAACTCTAGTTCTAAATATATTCTTGAAAAAAAATTTGGATGAATTGTTATAAATTTATAATTATAGAATATATCCAAAGATGAGACCAATCCAATAATCAAATAATAAATTATGTACTCTGAACCAAGACCCATATTTTCTGTCATAAACCAGAAACAAAACTGGTAACCCTGCCTAGGGCATCAGATATCTTCCTCAAAATAAATATAAATTAAACCAAACCAATTCCATACTATCAATTCTTGAGTCTAGTTTCCAAGTATGTAACCCATTAATTTTTTTCATTCATATATAAAGTTCCAAGCACAAATCAATGTCTGTAACTCCAATGAAAATTGTTAAAAACCAGTTTTCACTCAAATGCCCATAACTTTCACAAATCTATATAAAAACAACCCAAACCAAAAGGAGATGAAATTTAATTCATGTATCTTTCCAATGAATATTTCTAGAGGTCTTTATTTTCCAAAATATTCCTGTACCAAACGTTTCAATCTGACTATAGTTGGGCATTCTCAAATCTGCAATTTACAAGCTTTGCCAAAACCTGCATAACTTCTTCATTTCTAAATTAAACAAATAAAAACCAAAGCCAAAAGAAAGGTTAAGTTTATTCACTTATCTATCCAAATATACAAAATTTACATGGTTTATAGGCTGTACATTGTCGTAAAAGACCTAGAACCATCACTAAAATAGAAAACCAATCAAAATAACAACTCAGAATATTACCAAATTTGCTTCAAAATGTATCTATTCCTTTCATTCATGCTTTGGTTAGAACTTACATACATTTTTATAGATTTTTTGGTTGGTTATAACTTCCAAACCACCCTTTAAACTAACCCTTCACATTCTTTTGACCCCTTTGCATTCTTGACAACGTTTTATGCATTTTTTTTTACATTACAACTTTCATACAAACCCAACCTAGACCAACATTATGACTCAAATGACTTTAGATGGATGTCAATAGATCCATTCACCAATTAAATAAATATTTTTATATTATTTATCATATTAAGACCTCCTTTGACAACTTATTACAAATGGCTTCTCTAGCTTTTATATCTTTGTCTTCTTGAAATTTAGGTGCCTCTGCACCATACTCCCAACCTTGAAAAGTTTCCAAGTCTCTTGGAAACATGGAATCAATAACCTGGAAGAAAAAATATTAGATCAAAATCCTCATATTTTCATTTGCCTCTTCATGCCTTTATCACCATCACCTTTTCCCTTAATGACACAAGATTGTCCTCAAAATCATCTTCTCAAATACTCCTTTTAGTGGAGCATTAATGGCTGCAACTTCCACAGTGCTTTATCAGTAAGAGATCCATCTTTACCATTGCTGCTTCAAACTCACCACAAAAAATTCTCCCCTATGCCTCACCTAGGAGTCCTCCTCTTTTCCTCTCTCCCTAGTCTCTTGGCAATAAACTAGACCAATCCATGGTCCTTGACCATTTATCTTACCTAACAGTAGATCCTAGAAGATGCCTCACCTTCTTTGTGCCATGCACCTTCTACCCAACTTTATCTCCATTAGAGAATGGTTATGATAGACCTTCTCTTGTCTACCCATACATCCCAAACTTCATGTGTAGTAAGATGGATAAACACCTACAACCAAAACTCATTAACAAAACAAATACAAATTCTTCAAGGTCCTGGTGTGGATTGCCTCCCTCGGCGCTCTACCCACACACTCAAGATCTTCAAGCTCTGATACCAATCTGATGCAGAGCCCTTTATATTTCTCTTCAAGGAATCTTAGTTCAACTCAAAGGATTCACAATATGCTGGTACATCCTCAAGGAACCAAGAACATCTCAAAGATTACAACAAAGAACCCTGACATTATACGTCGATAAAGACAACATCTTCACTCACACAATCAAATTGCTATGTCTGATTGCATTGTTCATAACTCCAGTTCTAAATATCTTCTTGAAAAACCCTTTGGAGAAATTGTTCTAAATTTTTAATTATAAAAAATATCCAAAGATGAGACAAATCAAATAATTATATTATAAATTATGTACTCTGAACCAAGACCCATATTTTCTGTCATAAACCAGAAACAAAACTGGTAACCCTGCCTAGGGCATCAGATATCTTCCTCAAAATAAATCTAAATTAAACAAAAATAATTCCATACTATCAATTATTGAGTCTAGTTTCCAAATATTTAAGCCATTCATTTTTTTCATTCATATATAAAGTTCCAAGCACAAATCACTGTCTGTAACTCCAATGAAAATTGTTAAAAACCAGTTTTCACTCAAATGCCCATAACTTTCACAAATCTATATAAAAACAACCCAAACCAAAAGGAAATGAAATTTAATTCATGTATCTTTCCAATGAATATTTTTAGAGGTCTTTATTTTCCAAAATATTCTTGTACCAAACGTTTCAATCTGACTGTAGTTGGGCATTCTCAAATCTGCAATTTACAAGCTTTGTCAAAACCTGCATAACTTCTTCATTTCTAAATGAAACAAATCCAAACCAAATCCAAAAGAAATTTTATTCACTTCTCTATCCAAATATACAAAATTTACATGGTTTATAGGCTGTACATTTTCGTACAAGACCTGGAACCAATACTAAAACAGAAAACCAATCAAAATAACAACTCAGAATATTACCAAATTTGCTTTAAAATGTATCTATTCCTTTCATTCATGATTTGGTTCGACCTTACATACATTTTTATAAATTTTTTGGTTGGTTATAACTTCCAAACCACCCTTTAAACTAACCCTTCACATTCTTTTGACCCCTTTGCATTCTTGACAACGTTTTATGCATTTTATGCATTTTTTTTTTACATTACAACTTTCATACAAACCCAACCTAGACCAACATTATGACTCAAATGACTTTAGATGGATGTAAATAGATCCATTCACCAATTAAATAAATATTTTTACATTATTTATCATATTAAGACCACCTTTGACAACTTATTACAAATGGCTTCTCTATCTTTTATATCTTTGTCTTCTTGAAATTTAGGTGCCTCTGCACCACCCCCCCTCATTTATCTTGGTGGACTATTGTTTCTAACACGGTTACCCTGAAAACTTCTTATGATGTTAAAAAATAGCTTTGGCATAACATCATAGCTTTATTATTTGTTCCTTATGACCTCTTGATCACAATTATTAAACTAACCTTGAAGCATCAAAAGTCATCTTTAGCTATTAATATTGACCTATGATCATACAACAATGGTTGTCTCTTCTTTGTTGTAGCCTCAAAAGAATCACTTTTTACCTTTATGATCTCATGATACAACATTGCTTCATAGCTTTGTAAAGTTTTAAACTTTCCCTTGAGATCTTATGATCTACTAATCATTAGAGCATTAGAGATCATAACATGCCACATGTCTTAAGACTTATGCAAATGCACCTGGCCCCACATTACTTTATCACCTTTACCTTACGATCTTATGATCATTTCATTATCATGCCATCGAACATCTCCTATTTTTTCTCTTACAGTATTATGATCATAAGAATTTCATATCTTCATAGCCTTGTTGAAAAACATTTAAAATGTCTCAATCTCCCTTCTATCATAAGATCATATCTTGACACATTACCTTTTCACTTTTTTGTACTTGAGAACTTATGACTACCGCCATTCGTAGAATCATGAACCTCCATTTCTACTTTTGCAATCTTATGAAAAAATGTGTATTATAACATTATAACTTGAATTAAAAACCTTTCTAATAGACACTTAAGAGGATATGACATAAAGGGAGTCATAAGATTGGAGACCTTACTTTGAACACTTGTAATATTATGAAAACAAAACATATCTTAAGATTGGAGACTTAGATTTTATATCTACAATCCTCCACTACCGCTTAAATCATAACATTGAGAGAGGAATATGTTAAGTTTATGATTAGATGCCTAAATCCTTGATCACAATATTATAACATATAATTTGAAAATGGCATATATCTCCCACTTGAAATAAAAACCTAGGGTAGTGGTAAGACGATTGCGAATTTTAATGAAAATTTTCATAACAAGAATGAAGACATAATCTTAGGATATCACATTATTTCACTAGGGAAAGATTCTCAAAACTGGGCCAAGGCAAAATAATCAGGTCAAATTTAAATGGAGTGCAAAACCATAACAATACAACTCGATTTTTTAAAAAAAAAGTTCACAATGAAATTGCAAAATTTTAGCACAATGAAAATAAGGGCTATCAGTGGTTTTATTTGGGGATGATGGATACCTATATCCATGCCAGAATTTAGAATCTCTAGGTTAAGTAGACCACACACATGACATCCTAAGACACTTTCTAAGACCATAAAGAGGAATATAGATATATATAGAGGCTACAAACATATGCACTAGAATTTACACAAATGTACAAAGATATACAAACCCAACTATTGTCCATAGAAAATCAATACCTTTAACATAAGTATTTCTTCAAGAATTGTCCATGAGCTAGCAATTTAAGAAAGTTTCCTGATATATCTTTGATGAATTATGAATATTCACCCCATGTAGAATCAAACAGATAGGGACCAAGCCAGATAGGATCAAATTTTCCATACTTGCCTTTATCTTCAATCCTTGCATTCCACATCAAGACTAAATCATCTAGTTCAATCTTTCTTGTCATTGTCTTTTTATCATATAGATGTTTTGTCTGCAACTACAATTTTATATTCCTAGCAGAGGCATCTTTTCTTGTTTCAATCAACCCTACTAATTCATCCATCCTTTCCTTCATATCATCAATGATATCTTCATCATACATTTGGATGTAATTATATAGACCTATTAGGTTGTTCTAAGGTATTCTACCCTAGATTCCATTTTCAAGGTGAAAAGATGCAACACCTATTGTTTTCTTTACTATTACTCTGTTAGTCCAAATTGCTAGTTGCAACTTAGAGTCCCATGCCTTCTTGTTGTCATCCAAAGTCCTCTTTATGAGTTTCAACAAGCTTTTGTTAGTGGATTTAGCCTATCCATTTCCTTGTGGATGATAGGGTGATGAAGTTGACCTATAATACCATATTTATCACAAAAATTGATAAGTTCATTAGATCTAAAGCATAGAGCATCGTCAGTCACTATCTTTTTAGGATGCCAAAACCTTGTAATGATATTATTCAATAGGAAATTATTTACCACCTTACTAGTAACCTTTCTTGTAGGGATGGCCTCAACCCATTTTGTTAAGTAATCAGTTACAAATAGTATCCATGAGTAGCCACTACTAGACTTGGCTGATATCTCACCTATAAAATCTATCCCACATTGCTGAAAAGATTCTTGGACTTCAACAAATTTCAAGGGAAAATTTCTAGAAAACTTTAATTTTCTTGCAAATCTCTAGTGAGTCACATTTTATAACTAGGACCTATGCATCTTTAAATATGTTAGGCCACCAAAATCCCATTCTCATGACTTTGCGTGTAGTAGTCTTAGCCATGTAATGCCCACCAAATACCCCTAAATGCATCTCATTCAAAAATTTTACTGATTCATTTTGATTAATACATTTCAAAAGTATTCCTCCATACTTTCTCCACCATAGACTTCCATTAGTAATAATGTATCTAACTAAATACAATTTTACAATCTTCTTTTCATTGTCTATTAGATGGGTTGGATCTTGCATATGTTGTAAGTATTATATTACATCTTTATACTAGTCACATTGATCCATATCACATGTATCAAAGATGAGGTCCTCATTTATAACATTTATTTGATTAGCATCTAGATTTAATTGAGCCATAATCTTTGCTAATCCTTGACCTCTTACTAACTTGGTTATGTGGATATCAATATTGAATTCTTGTATTCTATTTATCCATCTACCCCTTCTACTAGATACCTCCTACTGAGAGAAAATATCCTTGACTGTTGCACTAGGCATAAAGGCAATGACATTGAAACCAAGTAAGTAATATATAAAGGCCTTGACATCTTTGACAAGTGCATATGCTTGCTTCTCATAGATTTTCTAAATAACGCAATTGGTTGTTCATGAACATCTTCATTTTTCTGTAGTAAGACCACTGCTATGGTATGAAAATATGCAAAAGAAAATATATGCATAGGCTTTCCATAATTAGGTGTCCTAAGGACTAGTGTATTCTTAATGGAATTTTTAATTTATTGAAAGACAATAGTAGGTTCTCCTTCCCAATTGATAGTTTCTCCCTTCATGAGAATTTTTGAGATTGGTCTACTAATTTTAGCAAAGTCGATTACAAATCTCCTTAAAAAAAATCAACCTGCCCAAAGAAAGTCTCTATAATTTTTACATTATTGAGCTTTGGTACCATGTCAATTGCTACTACTATTTAAGGGTCAATCTTAAGCCCTTCCTTTAATACTATACAAACAAGAAACTTTCCTTCTATTACTCTAAAGGTACATTTCTTTGGGTTCAAGGAAACACCATACTCTAAGGCTTAAATAAAAATATTTTCTAAATGCTTGCAATGTTATTCAGCCTTCTTTGAATATGTAATCAGACCATCTTGATATACAACCATAAACTTGTCAATATATTCTTTAAAAGCTACATACATATCTCTTTGGAATGTTGCCCCTACATTGATTAGTCCAAAAGAAATTCTTATATATACATAGGTTCCCCATGGTGTAGTGAAAGTTGTCTTCAATTGTTCTTTTTCATCTACCAAGACCTTGTTATATCCTAAAAATTCATCCATCATGGACATTAATTTTGAACTAGTAACTTGCTGAAACATGGCCTCCATATTAGGCAACCCATAGTTATCCTTTAAATATGCAATATTGAGGTTTCTAAAATAAACACAAAACCTAATGTCCCCATTATTTTTCCTAACTAGCACTAGATTAGACACCCATCAAGAATATCTAATTGGTTTGATAATCCCCCCATCCCTGATCTTCATCAATTCTTTTAGCATTTTAGGGGCTAGAGTGGGATTAAGAGGCCTCTAGTTTTTCCTAAATGGTTTGAAATTTTCTTTTAGGGGTATTATATGATGGAAAAGATCTCATCTATAAGCTTTAAGTTCATCATATGACCATGCAAAAACATGTATGAATCTTCTCAAAAAATCTATCAAAGACTTCCTTATTATAGGAAATAAGTGTTTACCAATGTATACCTTTTTTGGAGATTCAACAGTGCCCAAATTGATTTCTTCAAGTTCTTGTGGCTTCTTATCTTTGATATCTATATGCACTCTATCTTAATTATCAAAAGAACTCTCAAGTACTACTAAACCCTTGGGGACCTTATTAGTTTTTAGCTACAAGATTTCTTGACTAAAGATGGTCTATTTTCCATCTACTATTTCCATAAAAGAAATTTAGTCCAATTCTTGACCATGATATTATACTCATTAAGAAGAAAATTCAAGATATCTTTATCATCTTCAAAAACTTGCCAATTCTCTACATTATCAGGGATAGAAGGCCAATTTTGAACTTCAATTGTAGACACACTAGAAAATGAGATACCATGAGGATTAATTGCTACATTAGCCAACAAGTCAGTCATCTTATTATTACTCCTATCCATCCAAGAAATGCCAAAATCATCAAATGCTTCTATCTAATTCCAAAAAACATTCCTATAATATTTTAATCTTTTTTTCTTGGAGGCATATGTCTCCTTAACTTGAGACATAGCCAATTTAGAATCATCAATAATGTACAACTTCTTTATTTTATGACTAGCTTGAACTTTTAAATCCTATCAGAAGTGATTCATACTCTGCAAAATTATTGATACATGTAAAGTTCAAGGTAAATGAATACCTAAAAGTGTTTTTCTCAAGAGATATAAAGACAAATTTGGATCCTGATCCTTCTTTTGGAATTTGTCCCATCAAAGAACATGGTCCATATTTTTTGTGAATCCAAATAGTTGATCACCTTTTGAGTAATTAGGGGAGGTGGTTTCTCAATTTCTTGGATGATAAGATCTACTATAAATGCATTGACCTCAGTGTCTAAAAAACAAGTAGCATCGTTATCAATACTATCTTCAAATATGTAAGTGACTCATGACTCTCTATCAATTTTGATAAACTTATCTCCTATGTGAAAAGTGGCATATGAAAAGTCACATTGTAGGCTACCTCCCATTGCAACACTCCACTTTCTAGAGAGCAACATCCCATAATGGGGAGGAATATCAACTAAAAAGACTACCATAGTTATTTTAACATTAGGATAGGTAACTATTCTAAAGGGAAATGCATTAATTGTACCTATAACATGAACCTCTCTTGCATCCATTGCTCTACATCCATCCTACTTGGTGTCTAATTGTAATCCAAGGGCTTCCATAACTTTGAAATGAATAATAGTGTTTGATGCCCCTAAGTCAATCATACAATTCTTTGAGGTTCAACCATTTATGACTAAACTAAGGAAGAAATGATCAATATCTTGCAAGTAGGCTACATAGGAGTTGTCTAAGTACATTTGGGGTATATGAGACATCATTTCTTTTTCCTCTTTATGTTTCATTACTATTGGTATCTACTATACTATTGATGATTTTGGCTCAACAATATCACTAATACTCCCCATGCCACTCAACTAAGATAAGGAATTACTTTTGTGTTCTTATATTGTAAACATTTTAGATAAGGGAACCTTAACAATAATTTGAGATAGCATAGAAATCATTTCAACATGATCATATGCAGGATTTTTGGGAAGATTGCCTTTGATTATTTTCTCTTGAGCAACAAGTTCTTTCAATGGCTTAATGACTTTAGAGCTTGACATCTTTTCTTGTTCCTTAGCTTTGACTATTTCAACTTGTTGAAACTGCACCTTTTTCTTTGGCTCCATTTTCTTAGTCTTACCATCCTTGACTTTCACAACCCCTAGATATTCTTTATTATTTTCATCACTTACTTTATGAGAAATATCCTTGATGAATATACCAAGTGGCTTACCAAAAAAATTGTTGACCATTCTATTTCTTAGATTTTAGGTACTATGAACTTGAGTTATCATCTTAGTAGTGATTCTATCAATCCCTTTTTTGGATGGTTTCCTCAATTTTGTGGGATTTGTATTTGACAATGTACTACATACCTTTCGTTCATCATGATCTTCATCATCTAAAATACCTATTGGTGGTGTAATTGATAGGTATTTCTTTGATCTACAACATCATATTTAGACTCTTCTAAATCCAATTCTACACCATCATCACATAAGTTTACCATATTACATCATATGTCCTCATGGTTTTCTTCTTCCTCCACATCCTCACTTTTTACTTGTTGATTGGAGAAATATTGGGCCAATGCACAATAATTAGGGGAATGATAGGACCGACATCCAATACACCAAGGAACACCATTTTCTTATTTATAGAATCTATTTGTAAAGGATTTGGTGTATTTTTATCTTTGTTTCATTGAGTGGGATTAGGGATTGACTTACCATCCTTCCACTAAGTAGTATAAGGATAGTTTTGTATTCTAGGCTGCTTATTATAAGGGGTGTTATACTAAGGTTTTTCACTACTATTCTACTTATTAGTTTGGTTTGCTGATGGATTCAAAGTTTTCAGCAAGTTTAACACTTGACCTATTGTATCCTCATTAGGCTTCTTACCTACAACATGCCTCTCACCCTCTTTCTTGTTCCTAGGATTAAACAATTTAGGGTTGTCCCTTCTACCCACTTTGCCAGAGGCTTTTATATTAATCTTAATGTTTAAAACCATCTTATAAGCCTTCCTCAGTGTTCTAGTATCTTTGTCCCTTAAAGTTAATGTAATCTTATTGTTAAAGGCATTAAAATAAGTGGTAAGGCATACATCCTTACTAAGTCTTATCACTTGGAACAATTTATAGACCCCTTTCTCAAATCTAACATTAAAATCAAAGGTAGACACATTTTCCCCCTTTTTTATGTTATTGAACTCATTCAACATAAAGCTAGAATTGGTGTTGTCACCATATTATTCTTTAAAAAGTTTTTCTAAGTCATTCCATGAAGCTACACTATCATCTAGAAATCTTTTGAACCAGTCCCTAGCATCTTCAGTCAATGAATGAACAAAAAGATTCATCACTACATCTTCATGTTCTACCTCATAGTAATTTAACATATCTATAAAATTTCTTGGGTGCTCCTCACCAGTAATGGCATTATTGCCAGTAAAATTTATGAATTTATCTCTAAGGTCATAGGATGTGGGAATCTGTGAATGCCTACAAAAGATTATTTTTTATATTTTTTGATATAAATGGATTTCCTCTAGAAACCTTCAATAGTTGAGTTACTTTTCAATAACATGGATTTTGGTAGGAATTTGAGACTGTTGGACTTGTTGAATAACAAGGATTTGGATAATAGTAGTAGAAGCTAAGGCTGGGGCTGATTGTGAAATGCTTTGGCCTATTAATAGAGACCCACTAACAAGAATAAAATGGACAACTTGTGAGGATTCTCCTATAGAAGCTACTAGGCCAGAGATAGATTTAATAAATTGTATCTTTCTCCTAGTTTCAATAGCTTGAACTTCATTCTCAACCTTTTCAAGCTCTTTTGCTAAATCTTCTCAAGCTTAGACATGAAAAGGCTTGCATAGTTACTAGGAAGAACATGGGGCTTAGATATTTGTGAGCCTACAACCTTTTTCATTCTTTATTAGATTCTTTTATAGGTACATCTACAATCTTAGGTTCAACAGGCCTATAAGGCTAGACTTGTGAGATAACAAGCCCCTCCTTCTCTTTGAGAAGGTACTCTTTCTCTTTGACTTTGGATTTTAAAGCATCAATATCTCCAAAAAAATCTAGGTGTAGCTTAGAAGATTTCTCATCTAATCTTTTATTTTTCTCTTGCAAGGAGGCCATCCTCCTAAGAAAGTTGTCTCTCATAGTGAGAGTATTCAAGGTGATTGGTTCTTTCTCTTTTTCCAAATGAATGCATTTGGATTGTTCTTCTGAAACTCTTTTGCTAAGAAGAACAAGTTCTAGAAATAAATCTTCAGGGTCTGTAGTAGTGGCTTCTAAATCTACCAAGTCATCCAGATCTATAAGATTGGCCACATATGGTCCTTGGCTAGGACTGAAATTGGCATCCATATTATCACTAAATACCCAAATGTGGTTCACTTCATTCACCAAATTTGGTCTACAAGGAATATCCCCTATTGAAGACACATTTTTATCATAATATAATCTCTCTTCTCGAAAAGGTGTGGTGAATGTCTCTACCAAGAGTATAGTATTTTTAGATACAGAACTTTTGGAAGATGATTCTCCTTTTGTCATAGGGTGATATTGTGAATGGGTTAACACACTGCTTATAGTGATCCATGTAGGATTAGAGTCTACTTTCCTTTTAATTTAGTTCTTCCTACCCCTAGGAGGTAACTTTGTGTGTAATGGTATTTCTAGGTTAGCCTTTGTAAAAGCTCAAGTATTTTTCTTCTTATTAGCCATTAGGTAGAAAAATTTGAAAAATATAGCACTAGATACGAAACCTTTTCCTTGAGTCACCACCTTATGAAGGGAAAGTATTAAAAATGACTCTTTTACAAAAAAGGGGCAACCAGAAAATATCAATACAACAACATTAGGTAATAAAAATTTATTCTATAGACAAGGCATTAGATAAAAAATAGCAAAGATCATAGATCATTAAAAAATAGTCTTTATACAATCCCCAACAAAGTCACCATTTATTTTGGTGTTTTTGGACTACCATGTACTTCTAAACCTAATATCAGGATGCACAAGATGAAAACAAACCTAAGGACTATCTAGGTCCTATGTTGAACAAGATTGATCTCAGCTCTAAACCAATTTCAATAGAGTACACTAGAATCTCTATACTTTAGGCTCTTTAGGGCCAAGGTGAGTACACTTGAGGGATGAATGTGACTAGTTATTTTGATTTTCTCTTCAAATAATTTCTCACTAATACTTATTCTCTAAAAATTATCCCTTATAGGAGATAATGGTAATGCTTTCTTTTTAGATTTGTAACAAACTTTTTGATTGGAATAGCTAGTTATAATCAAAAGGAAAGTTATTACAAATAAGTGCTGACCAAAAACTTTAGTTCTTCATTACATAAAAAGGAAAATTGATTTTTGATTGGTATATGTATTTTGCAACCAAATGAATGATCAACTTGTAACTAAAATTAATTGATCAATGCCTTATCCATTGTTATATAGAGTCAAAACAAACAAATTTAGACCTATTTAATTGACTTGCAATTAAATTTGTCAATAATGAACTTTGAATCTCATTCTTATGATATACCTCTCACATACCCAAAATCCTATCACTTACTAAAAGAAATTACTTAATTCTTTGAACCAAAAACAACCAATAAGAGACATACAACTTATCTAAATTGCATTAAACTGAAAGAACATTGCTCACTTCAATCTCAAGATCATAGATATGCAAGAAAGGAGACAAAACTCAGATACATAGATCTACAAAACTTCATTTTGTATTAATTTCATCTTAGAATGAATACAATACGGATATAGACTCAAAATATAACTTAGAACTTAACAACTTGATTACTCATATTCATTGTATTTTAACTATACAAGATTGAATGCATTCATTCAATAAAAAAAATTGGACAAACTATAAAATGACATAAAGCTGAAATTTCTATTAGAGTAAATAATTAATTTACTAATTATTTATTCTATTACTTAAGCTTAGTTAGGTAAATGCATTTATTTATTAATTGTAGTCTAGGAGTTTGTCATAAGTTGTTGACAATATGAGAGTTTGTTCTCTCCTAAGTCATAGTTATCCTCTCACAATGTTCAAGGACTTTCCACCTTATGTGGATGTATTATTAGCTATCACACTTATCTCCTAGCATCTTCTAGCTTATTCTAGAAGATTCTTGGAGCTCTTTATATTTGGGCTCCCTCATTGTATTTTTATCATCACTTCTTGCATATTGTAAATACATATTTTCTTGTTCTATTAGATTTGCCACTCTGGCTCTAGGAAGATAGTCGAGTTCTCACCACATGATGTGGTTATTTGGGACTTGCATGATCCATAGATGATCATGGCCACTAGGAGTGTTGACTCTGAATCATGCCTCTATAGATTTGATGGATTTGAGTCTTCTAATGACACAGGTTCATGTTTAGTTGCACATGCAGATTCAGTAAGAAGACTTTGGCATGAACATTTTAGGCATGTCAATTATAGATATCTTTAGCACTAGATGAGCACACAAGCACTTGTTCTTGGGCTTCCCCAGATTTCCTATCCAGATGGTATTTTTCAAGGATGTGCACTTGGCAAGATACATAGGGATTCTTTTCCACATGGATGAGACACTTGTGCTTTAGTACCTTTGGAGTTGATTCATAGTGACGTTATGTCATTTCCTACTCCTTCTTTTTCAGGTGCTAGATATGTGCTTACATTCATTGATGACTTCTCCAGATTTACATGGGTGTACTTTCTTAAGTACAAATCTGATGTCTTTGACTCATTTCAAGTTTCTAAGGCATTTGTAGAGAAGTAGTCTAGACTTTCTATTTAGCACATACGAATGAACAATGGAGGGGAGTATGTGAACCAAGCTTTCAGAGATTTCTATTCTAAGCATGGTCTTCAGCATCAACTTTTAGTGCCCTACACTCTTCAGCAGAATGGTGTGGCCAAGAGAAAGAATAGAACCCTTCGAGAGATGACAAATTGCATGATTTAGTCTAGGTCCATGGATTCATGTTTTTGGGCAGAGGTAGTCAATTGTACTAGCTATATTCAAAATCAGATGCCTCACAAGGCACTTTGACATATGACTCCTAAGGAGGCTTGGTCCCATGTCAAGCCTACTATGTCATCATTCAAAGTTTTTGGGAGTATGACATATGCATTTGTACCTAATGCTCAGAGGAAAGCAATGGAATCGAAGGGCCGACCACTAATTTTTTTTAGCTACTACGAGGATGTAAAGGCTTAAAGGTTATTTGATCCTGATTCCAGAGAGGTCCTATTTTGACGAGATGTCCAGTTTGATGAGAGCCCTGTTGCAGTTCATTCCTCACCTCTAGTGCCTCCTCCAACTCCCACTACTCCCTCTTCATCTCCACTTTGTTTCACGAATGATGAGGATGATGATCATAGTGATCCTGATATACCTCCACCATAGGATCTCCCTAGATGCCTAAATGGGCTCGAGCTACTATTGAGGCTGCAGGATCTCTAGCTGGTGACCCATCCACATCCTGTTGCACCCATTCTCAGACTGTAGGTTCTAGTATACTCAATCATGCTATTAGTACTAATCATCAAACTTTTATGGAGGCAATCAAACATTCAGAATGGGACAATGCAATGGAGGAGGAATATTTTTCTTTAATGTAGAACCACACATGGGATCTTTGTCCTCTTCCCAAGGGGAGAAAACTAGTGCATTGTAAGTGGATTTCTCACACTAAGTATGTTGTTGATGGTTCCATTGATAAGTATAAGGCTCATCTTGTTGTGAAGGGTTTTTTGCAAGTCAAGGGTGTTGATTACTCTGAGACATTTTCCCCTATCACCAAGATGAATTCTATTCACCTTGTCTCATCCCTTGCAGCTTCACAAGGATGGTTAGTTTATCAGATGGATGTGAAGAGTGCCTTCCTACACGATGATATCACAGAGGAGATTTATATGGAGTAGTCTCCAAGTTTTGTGTAGGATCCCACCTTGGTTTGCAAGCTTTGACATTCATTATATGGTCTCAAACAAGCCCCTAGGGCTTGGTGTGAGAAGATGGACTCGTTTCTCTTGTCTACAGGCTTCACTCACTGCCATTCCAATCCCACAGTGTACATTCACTATCTTGGTGATGATATTTTGATTCTTGTTTTGTATGTTGATGATCTTATCCTTTCAAGTAGTTTTTCATCCATGCTCTAGGATGTTAAGCATGCACTGATGGACCAGTTCAAGATGACTGATCTTGGTTTGTTGCACTACTTTCTTGGTCTTCAGATTCATCAGTCTCCTACTAGCATTTTTATGTATCAGCAGAAGTATGCTCTTGACATGCTTCATCACTTTCACATGCTTGATTTTAAGGCTGCTCCTACACCATTTCAATCGGGTGTTACTTTGTCTACCTCCTGCTCTTCACCTATAGTGGATGCTACTTTATATTGAAAGTTGGTTGGTAGCCTATTGTACCTGACACACACTCATCCTGATCTTTCTTTTGTGGTTGGCCTAGTCTCTCAATTTTCTTAGGACTCTCATGAGAGTCATTGGCAAGCTTCCAGGTGTATTTTGTGCTACATTCAGGGCACACTTATGTATGGAATTCATTACACTACATGGACTCCACACATTGTTGGCTACACTGACTCAAATTGGGCCGGTGATGTTGATGATCGAAAGTCTACTTTTGGATTTTTCTTTTGCCTTGGCTTTGGTCCCATCACATGGTCATGCAAGAAGTAGCATGCTTGAGCACTTTCATCTATAGAGGCTGAGTACAGGGCCACAATCCTTGCTAGTTAGGAGGCTTTATGGCTTTGTTAGTTGATGACTAATTTTGGCTTTCCTCCTGATCGTCCCACTATTTTGTGGTGTGATAATCAGAGTGTCATCCACATTTCTCACAACCTAGTGGAACATCAGTGTACCAAGCACATTGAGTTGCATATGCATTTTATCTATTAGTTGATCCATGATGGTGTTATTGCATTGGAGTACATTCCTACTGCCAGTTAGGTTGGAGACATATTCACTAAGCCCTTTGCATCACCACACTTTCTTCAACTATGGTCAATGCTTGGGGTTATGGAAGTTGTCCTTGGGGGGATTGGTTGATGTCTTCCTTCCTTCACTTCATGTTTTTTTTCAACATGTTGTTTTTTTCCTCTTTTTGGGAGAGAATTTTTCCTAGGTGGTTTTCTCTCTTTCCCCATTTTACAGAGGTTGCATTTTCTTGCATTGTACTTGGGTACCTAAAATGGCCTCATTATCGGGACCCATTTTGCATTTTTCTTTTATTTTGTGAGCTTAAGGCATTCCCCTAAGTTGCACTTAAGGGGGGGTGTTAGAGTAAATAATTAATTAATTGTTAATTATTTATTCTATTGCTTAAGCTTACTTAGGTTAATGCATGTAGTTGAGGTTAGTTGTTGACAACATAGGAGTTTGCTCCCATTAGCATACTTACCTTTTCCACCTTTTGTGGTTGTGTGCTGAGTTCTCAACCTTATCTCCTACCTCATTCCAACTTGTTCTACAAGCTTCCATGAGGCCTTTATAAGCGGCCTCTCACTCATTGTAAATTAATTCCATTTCCATTTTTCACATAGCAATTCTAATTTCCTATTGTGAAATATTCTTGTGTAGTATTTGCTTCAAGTTCTTTGCTCCCTAGGTTTCTCTTTAGCAAGCTATTTGCACTATAGGTGATCTTGGCACATTATCGGAGTCAGATTCTCAACTCCTAGAATTTCTACACACTTTTGACTGCTACTACACATCTTGGAAATCCTTTTATAAGATTCCAACAAGCCTCAGATGCGAGGAGGACACATGTCAAAATCCTAATGGAAGAAAAATTAGCAAGACATGTACAAAAAGTTGCAATAAAGACATTCCTCTATGCTTGATCCAAAAAGAGTATGTAGTTGAAAAGCCAACAGGTGGCAATTTATTGTTGGAGCTTTAACATTAATTCTTTGTCTTCTTCTATCCTCAACACATAACTCCTTAACTACTACCCACCAATAGAGCTTTTATTTCTCCCATTTCTCCCATACATAGATCTCTCTCCTCATGGGCCACTCTTTAGTTTTGACCTCTTCTAGGTCCTTTGTGGCTTTAATCTACTTGGAATCTATTATGGCTTTTGACTCCACTAAAAATCTATTCAAATCTATTTCAGCTTTGAATAAGGAGTCAATCAAAGTATTGAATGTGGCATCAATATTTTCTTAAAAATTTATACTATAGCCTCTTGGGTTAATATTACACTGAATGAATCAAACCAGTCCTACCATTCTATCAACTTACTACTTGTATCCAAAATTGGTGGAATACAGGGCTCAATTCCTTGAGATAGAACTTTCAACTTTCCTTGTATTATTTGAATTTTTCTAGTAAAGAAGCCAATTAATTCTTTTACTATTTCTAGGATCTCCTTTACTATAATTATCTTATCAAGAAGTTCTAGATTTTTAGCTACTAACATAATTAGCCTCTCTAAGAATTGAGTATATGGCCCCTAAAGATTGAAAGTGGTGATAGCCATGGAAGTTTCTCATTGCAAAATTGCTCAACATCTTGTAAAGAGTTATATAATGTATGGGCCTATTGTGTTATACTCTTTGGAGTTTCAACCCTATGGCCAATCATACTCTTAATGACATATGTCCTTACCTCATCACCTTTTTGTGTTGGTGGTGCATCAATGCTCATCAATCTATGTTTTGGTCTTTGTTGTGATCTTGGATGGCTATTTCTAACTATTCTATTCTTTTCTATGTTCTAAAATGACAACCTAATCTTCATTGGATCTCTTTAAGAGATGCAACCTTAGCTTCTAGCACTTGGACCTTAGCCTCAAACTCCTTAATTTTCTCTCTATAAATATGGCTCTTCCTAAGCTCATCCTCATACTAGTTCCTAACATCAATATAGTCATGAAAGGATTTGGATAACCTTATAAATGTTTCATGGCCTTGGATATCTCTATACCTAAGGTACCTTGTAGTGTCCACACTATCATATTGCCCTATTCTATGCTTTACACATCCACCAATTTGGGCATGTTTCTTGTAGGGGCCATACTCCACACTATTAGAGATTTGGTGTCAATGTTGAATCCAAATCCTCTCTATAGTCGACCAGCACCATATGCCTTATATAAAATGGTATTCTCTTGTCTCATGGTTTGATCAAGCATAAACACTTGTTCCAAATACCAACTAGGTGCTAATAGCATCATGTTCCTCTGCACTAGATCCCTTGCCTCCTCAAGAGTCATGACTTCACTTTCAAGATCATAAAAATTTTCAATCAATTCTTTCTTCTTCTCTGTAGATTCACTTGGTTTCATCTTGAACACAAATTCACTCTGTTTAATTTTATACAAGAAGTTCTTAAATTCAATTGATTTAATGAGCTTGTCATCTTCTATAAATTTTTAGGATTGGATGATCCCTTCATCCAATCTTACTACTACTAGCTCCAGATCAGTAAATGTATTCTCAGATGTAATGACCCTATCTTGTATGTATCTTTGTCTTAGGTCAACAAAGTACTGACTTTTACCAGGTAGGATCTGTAATGTCCTCTACTTTACTTTCTAAAGAATATGCACAAATTTTTGCTTCTTATTTCCTTTGTTAACACATGATACCTTAGGGGGCTCATCTTCTTCTAATTCCAAGGATACATTAGGTTCAGGGCTATTAGGAGTTACCCTCTATTCTTCCCCATGTGGCTCCTCTAGAATTTGTACCATAATTTTTGCATGGTCAACCACCATCTTTGTAATCCTTTGTGGTTAGGTGAAATCTAGGTAAAAAACCTTGAAATTAGGATAAAATCTTTTCAGTTCTCTCTCGACCCTCAACACATCATCAAATTTTGACAATTGGTCAACTGAATCCCCCTTAGCAACAACATTGGGAATGAGGTCTTAATGGGGCAAATCATTGGTACTAGACAAAACATAGTTACCTATTTCTATGAGGGTTTTCCTCATCCAATTATTAGGATCATAGATCCTATACGAGCCAGTTGATAGATTGTAATGGTGGAGGCAAGAATGAATCTGATCCAGGGCTTCTTTTCCAATTGAAAATTTCCCCACCTTAAAACTTCTACATAAGAATGTGCCCTTATGCAATTTTGGTCCTAAATACTCCCTATTAACCATAAACAACTATCACATGAATTTGATGATGGCTAGTCTAGGGGGAGTGAATTCTAGAAAAATATGTGGGGGTTGGGGACAACCATAAACCATCATCAAGGAAAAATTTGGAAATAGGAAAATGTCTCCCTAATTATGGTCTAATGTTTTGTTCTTACGAAGTAGGGCTAGTCTCAAAAGAATCTTCAATACCTTAGGTGCCCTAAAGTAACCTAGGTCTAACATTTTCATTATTATATCATTGAAATTATCGAAAAATGATACAGAAACAAAATAATGATAGGAAGTGTCTCATACCCATGTCCATAATTGAACTAGCAACTGTCCATTGATATCATTTGTGTGATCAATAAAGTCTAGGCTTATATACTCGACATTCTTGTATATGGATTAGGTGCATCAGTTGTGAGTAGTAATGGAAACCAAATTTCTCCATATCTCCTCTCTAAGCCAGTCCAATGTTTTCATTCATTCTTGCCAGAATATAATCAACATAGTCATATTCTCTATCATGGTAAGATTCTTGTAAATGGTAATGAATTATTGGATTATGGAATGTTTTCTGCTAAGCATAAACTCATCAACCTTCTCTATGCATTAATACTTTGCATGCTTGACCTTTAAATCCAGTACAGTCTGTCATCTCAGATGGAATGCCCACCTAACTATTCTAGCTTAGGAACTTTTGTACTTTACTCAAATTCCATTGGCCAGAGTTTCCTATCATTATTCCAAATTAGGAGGACAAAATTCACCTTTTCATGTTAAACTAGGTTTTATGATCTCATGAGATTGAAGAAAAGGTCCTTCATATTATCTTAGGTGGGGATCATTAGCTTTGTAATCTTATGATCATTCAAAATCAAAATTCTTTATCAGATCATTGTAAGCCTTGAAAATGGCTTCCATGATCTTATGATACATCAATTACTATGACATAAGAGCCTACTTTAAATCTCTTACAATCTTATGAGACATTGTTTATACAAATTGGTGTAGCATCTTATCATGTTTTCCTTTGCCTCATGATCTTATGATCATGACTTAGTGGACTAGTTTGTAGCATCAGTGGTTACCCTTTAAACTTCTTATAATGTTATGAAATAGCTTTGGTGTAACATCATAGCTTCATTTTTTTTCCTTATCACCTCTTGATCGCAATCAATAAATTGACCTCGAAGCATTAGGATTCATCTTTAGCTATTAACATTGGCCTATGATCTTATGCTATCGATCATCTCTTCTTTGTCATAGCCTTGAAAGAATCACTTTTTACCTTTATGATCTCATGATAAAACACTACTTTGTAGCTTCATAAAGCTTTGAACTTGCCCTTGAGATCTTACAATCTACTGCTTGTCACAGCATCAAATATCATAACATGTCACTTTCCTTAAGACTTATGAAAATGTGCCTAGCCCCACCTTGCTTTAACACCTTTACCTTATGATCTTATGATCATTTCCTTATTGTTCCATAAAACATCTCCTATTTTACTCTTACTATGTTATGATCATAAGTGTGTTGTATCTTCATAGCCTTGCTGAGAAACCTTTATGATGTCTTGATCTCCCTTTTGTCATAAAGTCATAACTCGACACATTACCTTTACAAATTTTTTTCCTTGTGATCTTATGACTATTACCATTCATAGCATCATGAAACTCCATTTTTTCTTTTGTGATCCCATGACACACTATGTATTGTAACACTAGAGCTTGACTTTAAAACCTTTCGAATAGACACCGAGGAGGATATAATATAAAAATATTCATAAGATCAGAGACCTTATTTGAACACTTGTGATACTACAAAAAAAAAACATATCTTTATATCAGGAGACTCAAACTTTATCTCTATGATTCTCTACTACCCCTTATATCATAACATTAGGAGAGGGATATGTTAAGTTTATGATTAGACACCTAAAACCTTGATCATAAGATCATAACACATAATTTGAAAATGGCATATATCTCTCACTTGAAATAAAAACCTAGGGTAATGGTAAGATAATTGTGGATTTTAATGAAAATTTTCATGACAAGGGTGAAGACATAATCTTAGGATATCACATTATTTCACTAGGGCAAGATTTACAACACTAGGTTGAGGAAAAATAATCATGACAGGGTTTTTTCTAGAAAATGAAAATAAATGGAACACAAAAACCTAACAATACAACTCAACCTTTTAAAAATATTTTCATAATGAAATTCCAGAATTTAATATAGTGAAAATAAGGGCTATAAGGGTGAACAAGCTCTTAGAGCTGAAGTGTGTGAAAGTCAAGCAAAATGGAGGATTTAAATAGAGATCTATAATTTTCAAGTGAGTTGTAATTTGTTATCAAATAAAGCCTTACTATTACTTTCTAATCATTGTATTAGTCAAGGGTAAATCCTTTGGATTAAGGTTGACCTAACCGTCATTTTTAAATCCTTTAACTAGGTGAAATTTCAAATGAATAACCTATAGTCTTCTAATAAGGATCACTCTTAATTAGGTGATTGAAATCCTCTAACCAGGTTACATTTAATAGTGTATATTGTAACCTTTAACAGGGTTGGGCTTTCATAGGGTATTACTTTAGAAGAGTGAGAATTAGTAGCATGTTATGATGTTTTTTCCCAAATTAGGTTTCCAAGTAAAATCCATGTTTCAAATGTCTTATTGAATGTGTTATGTTTCATGTCTACATTTCTACAAAGATAATTTGACCTGGGACAATAACCTACAAAGTTTAAGCATTGTATGATCTAATGAATGCATGCCTATTAAGTTCTATTGATATGGGTTCACTAAAATGTGAAATTTTTTATTTGTACATATGGACCTTGGATAATTGATTCACCCCCCTTTTTTATTCTAAAGAATTCCAACATTATTATCTTCAATGTTGCATCTGAATTGCTTGTTGCTACATCTAGGGATTGTTATTGAACGTCCAATTGTGTAACAAGGTCAACTAAGCCTCATTTATAGAAATATAAGAATATTTCTTCAACAATGTCTCTTCATAGGCTAGTTCCTTGTGTAATACTTTCATGCAAAGTGTCAACATGGATTGGATATCGATAAGAGTAGAATGGATATTTTCATCTTGTGCTTGCATTTTGGCAATCCTACTTTGAGATGATAGTAGCCTCTAAAAATGTAATTGACTATGGCATGGAGATTTTTGTAGTGTGGTACCTATGAATTGAAAATCTCCCTATAGTTGGTCAATAGCACATTGATTCTCCTTAGTAAATATCTCAACATTGCATAGCTTTGTGTATTGAGAGAAATTTTTCTCTAACACCTTCCTTACATTTTCCATTTTGGTTGCTAGATCAACCTATCTAAGTGAAATAGCACTAGATATTTTCTACAAAAACTTGGTATGAAACTTCCTTTCATACCATTCTAATAATTTGACATTTGTGTCTAGGTCTTCATCCTTAATCTTCTCAACAATGCTAACAAATTTCTCTATAATAGACTTATCTTTAGTTATTTTTGGGAGGCTAAAAGTATCAATGAATATGTCTTTGATTTCATGCAAAAATTTATTTTTCTTATGTTTCCTTCTTAAGATATCTTGCCTCTTCTTCCTTTGTAAAGTGTCTTGAAGAATGCTCATTTCTTCAATTGTGATTGTGTTCAAATAAAACTTTGGTAGTTCAATCACCTCACCCAAGCTTACCTCTTTAAATGATGTAACTTTAACACTCTTGGTTGTGCTAGAACCTGGCCTTGATATTTTCACTAGAATATCTTGTGTACTTAGCCTCTCAAGAGCTCTACTAGTGATAGGAGATGTAGAGACTAGAAAAATAACTAGTGTTTGTATGGAAATTTGCTTCTCATATGAAGTAGTCAACTTATCCTCTTTCGTCTTTTCTCCTTCTTCTTTAAACTTCACCCTATGATGGTGGAATAGGTACAAGACTTACTTCCTTACCCTTATTCTCTTCTATTCCATCCTTGTCATAATCACTATGGCTATTAAACTTGAACTGTGTAGGCACAGTAATGATGTAGCTACTAGTTTTTCCTCTCTCTATTTCATTTGAATGACAATGATTGGCATTAAAAATTATATCTTTGGTGTAACATCTTCCTATTCAAGGTTTACACTTTGATCTATATGTAGATTTGATGATTCATTTTCCTTTACCTCTATAGTGTGTGAGGGCACTTTTGATTTGTCTTTTGGTTCCTCCATTGTAGATGTGACTTCTACCTTTTGTATATCATCCACTCTTACCAATATTGGATTACTGCATAAAAGTGCTACATTAGTAGAGTCTTGTACACTTTTTTTCAAATAATCTCTAGTCAAAGGATTAACATTTTTTGATGTAGTATAAAGAAAATTCTTGATTCTCACTGAATCATATTGACTCTCTTGATTATCATGTGGGGGACTGGCACTTAGCACCTATACATCTTGTACATCCTATTTCTCTTCTCTAGTAGTGGCTTCTTCTATTGTTCCTTTAGTTCCCTCCATAATACCTTCCTGGACTAGGTTCTCTATTTTAGTATTTTTAACTATTGACTATATAACCCTTGAAATTCAGCATTAATTCCTTAGTGCTTACACAATTGTAAGCTCGACTATCATATGATTTTCTATTAGAATATATAGTCCATTGATATAACTAAGAGAATATATAGTCCACTAATATAACTAAGAGGGGGTGAGGGTGAATTAGTTATCCATCTAATATCACAATTATCAAACTTAAACAATCTTTAACCATATGAGTAATATAAACTAAAACCACAACAAGATACTCATATACAATAACACTAGATATGTTAACTAGGGAAACCCTTGATCAAAGATAAAGCCCTAGTGGATACGGTACCCATAAGATAATGTACTAATATAAATATTCCTTATTAGAGGATGGACCCTATTAAGATTCTATTACAACATTTAGTAGATATGAGTTACTATTAGGAGACTTTGAATCCTTGTTAGGAGATTCCAATCCTATTAGGAGTTGTGGAAGACAACTAGACCCACTACCCAAATAGCTTCAAGAGTAAGACCAATGTACCTACTATCCAAATGATCTCCATATTATTCCTTGAAACATAATAGAATGGTATTGTATTATTCCTTCCTCATTTTTTGTCTTGTTAACCAGACCTCTTCTCCTTCCGATCTTGTAACTATATTGTGAATCTCGCATCCAATAATCCCTTGGATTTCTTACATGCATTCAATAAGAACTCTACTCCTTTTTTTCTTTGCACTTCAAAAATGATCACAATACTTGAATACATTAACACACACTTACTATCAAGGAATCTTTCCTTTATACAATATCTTTATATTAATTTCTTGAGTTAGCCTTGAGGCTTTCCCAATTAATTATGATAAGATCATTAATTAATTACAATTACAATAGCATTGTCAACTCACAGTCTATACAAAACTTCATGTGTGCAATACTAGGGCTTACACACACACTGACATCATTAGTGGATTATCTACTATCAATGCCTAAATATGCATCTCTTCATTACATCTCAACTGTAAAATAGCCAACAACCATCAAGAAATGGTTTCATAATGCTCTATCTCTAAACTATTCTTTGTAAATTAGGTACATTTTCCATACATCTTCAACTTAGACTCTGTGCACTTGATCATGTCATTAAAATACTATGTCGAGAATGTCTATAATTGCACATCACTAGACAATCAAAACATTGTTTGTACCATCAAATTCTCTTTTTGTTCCTCAACCAACTTTATAGAAAACCATGCTATGTTGACATCAATGACAAACACAATCATGAATGCAACATGTCAATATTCTCTAATGCTTAGGATACTCCCCAAAGTAGTATCATTATCATTCATGCTAGCAATTTATCCCTTTATCATTGATGTCAACATAGATGAAAAATATCTAAGTTCCAAGAATACCAAGTATTACTCTTTTTTTGCTTCTATTCTCATCTACTCAAATTCTCTCCATCAAGAAAGTCTAAAATTCTCTAAATTTTGAGACTAACATTACTTGTCCACATGCTAAAAAGAATCTCAAATAGAATAGATGCACATAGGTGCATACTTCTTCTTCTTAGACATCAATTGTTTACTTCACACTAAATAATTCACAATACATTAGGTGCACATTCTTGTTTCATTTCATGAATCTTTATAAATCTCTCTAAAAAGATATCTCTCCCCCATACTTTAGGAGATGTTTTTAATGCATATTATCCCCCATTGACATAGATGTCAAAGACCTCAAACACATAAAAAAATACCAATTGTTATAACTACTTGAACTCTTCAATCAGCTTGAGTGTCCAAAGAGATTGTTCAATACCAAATACCAAGAGTCCTCCATGACTCAGTACATACCATATACTCTCCCATATAGGAAGCATCAACATTTAGTCTAGGCTAACAATAGTGCTATGTACCATTGGATTGATGCACTCTCTGCATCATCTAGTCAAAAGTAGGTAGGGGCATAACCCCAAGCATACCTCTTAAGTACTCAAAAGTATCTTTAGGCTAAGGCTTGATAAAGATATTTGTAATCTAATCTTTAGTACTTACATACTCCAATCTAATCTCATTTTTTGTTGCTTTCTCTCAGCACATGATACTTAATAGGTATATGATTAGGATTAGAATACAATACATGATTGCTAGACATAATCATTGTACTTGTGTTATCATGGTAAATGATAATAGGCTCTTCAAACTCAATCCTGATATCCTTCAGCATCTAATTCATCCGCATATCTTGATTAAAGTTATTTGCTAATAAAACATACTCTACCTTAGTAGTACTCTATAAATACAATCTTTCTTCTTTCTTAGCCAAGAAACCAATCTTCCTCCAATAAATAATGCTTCACCATTGGTGCTCTTTCTAGCATCCATACTATCTGCCCAATCTGCATTAATATATGCACATAGAGTGAAACCACTAAATCTGTCATACCAAATTCTATAGTCAGATGTCTCTTTCAAATATCTAAATATTCTTTTCTATACTACAATATGATATTCCTTAAGATTAGCTTGAAATCTAGCTACAATCCCAACTACATTTCCTATATTTGGTCTAGTGTGAGTTAGATACTGCAAACCTCCAATCATTGATCTGTACTTCTTGTGCTCTACTATAGGTATCTCATCTTTGCTAGATAACTTGTGACCAATTATCATAGGTGTACCAAAAGGTTTACAATTTTCCAAACCTAACCTTTTCAACAAGTATTTTAAGTACTTAGCTTTTGAAATGAAAGTACCATCACTATTCTATCCAATCTGCAATCCTAGGAAAAACTTCATTTCTCCTATCATGCTTATTTCAAATTAATCCTTCATTTCCTCACTAGACTTATCACTCACCACATCATTACCTCAAAAAATGATGTCATCAAAAAATATTACAATAATTAGAAAACCATTTTCAACTTCTTTTAAACACAAGTTATTGTTTGTCATGCCTTTAGAAAACTCAAGGGTTTCCAAATAATTGTCCAACCTCACATACCAGGTTCTAGGTGCTTGCTTCAGACCATATAAAGATTTCCTTAATCTACATACCATGTCTTTGTGTTCTAATAAAGGAAAACCTTCATGTTACTCAATATATACATCTTCTTCAATTTCTCCATTTAGAAAGGCTAATTTAACATCCATCTGATAAACCTTGAACTTGTTATTTGTTGCATATGCCATGAAAATCCTTACTACTTCCATTTTTTCTATAGGTGCATATGTCTCCTCATAATCTATGCCTTCTTGGCATGATTATCCCTTGCATACAAGTCTAGCCTTGTTTCTCACAACTTTGCCTTGTTCATTCATCTTGTTCCTAAATACCTACTTGGTTCCTATCACATTCTTGTCTTTAGGTCTAGGAACTAACTCCCATGTATCATTCTTTACTATCTAATCCAATTCTTCCTTCATTTCTTGAATCCAATTTTCATCTTTAACTACTTCATCTGTGCTCTTAGGTTCAACTTGAGATGTTAGACATATCTCCTCATTTACTCTATTCCTTATCATCACTTATTTGTCTTTGCTTCCAATTATCTGCTCAAGAGGGTGATTCTTTGTTAGATTCTTATTAGAGCTAGGAGTTGACATCTCAACTCTTATCTCTTCTCTCAATTCAGATCTTTGTTCTCCTCTTTTCTCAACAGTTAGCACATCATTTTTTAAATCATTGTTAGTCTCAATGAAAACTTCAACATTCTATCTAACAATTCTAATATTATCTTCTTCTCCATCTAAATTAGAGTCTACTATCTTTTCTTTAGTTCCAAAATTTTTATCAATCCTTATATTTGTGCATTCAACTATCATTTTAGTTCTATAGTTGAAACATCTATAAGCCTTACTTTTGAATGAATAGCCAAGAAACATACCTTCATCACTACTTGGATCAAAGTTACCAATGTCATCATCTCTCTTAATCTAACATTTACTCCCAAATATTCTAAAATACTTAACTGATGGTGAATGACCAAATCATACTTCATAAGGTATCTTGTTCATATCTTTTTTTATTTGTACTCTGTTTAGAGTATATAATGTTATATTGACTGTTTCTCTCCAAAATGTCTTAGAAACATCATTCGCAAACATCATCACTCTTGTTGCTTCTGCTACAAACTTATTCATTCTCTCATGAATCCCATTTTTCTTAGGTGTTATAAGTGTAGATAGCTTCCTTTTGATTCCATTCTCTTCTCAAAATATGCTAAACTCTCTAGAGCTGAATTATCCTCCTCTATCAAATCTCAAACAATATATCTTAACACTAGATTCAGTCTCAACTCTATTCATAAATATCTTAAACTTCTCAAAGGCTTTAGATTTCTCTTTAAGAAATGATACCCACATCATTCTAGTGAAATCATCAACAAAAATCATAAAGTACCTTTCACCATATAATCCTCCTGTTTTAGAAGGACCACTTAGATCTATGTGAATTATCTCTAGCTTCTCTATATTAGTGAACTTCTTGCTAGGAAATGATACTTTCTTATTCTTAGCCAAAATACATTCCTTACACACAACATTAGTAGGATTTGTAATTTTAGGCAAGTCTCTAACTAAAAAAGTGCTACTAACCTTCACAATATTATCAAATTTTATGTGACAGAATCTTCTATTCCACAACTAACTATTATCCACTTTACCTACCAAACATGTCATTTTAACAAGATTCAATTGAAATAAATTATCCCTAGATCTGATGCCAGTTTTGATCATTTTACAATATTTGTCTTTGATAATGAAGGTCTTCTTAGTGAACTACAATAGATAACCCTTGTCCACTAACTGTCCAACACTCAACAAGTTATGCCTCAATCCATCAACAAAATAGACATCATTAGTGTTAGTTTTACCATCAAGAGTAATGAGTCCAATTCCTATTATATGACAAGCTATATTGATACCAACTCTAATAGTACCTTCATCATGTTTCTTTAAATTATAAAACTTATTCATATCACTAATCAAGTGATGTGAAAAACCACTTTCAATTATCCAATCAAACTTCTTTTGAACTTGGGTAACTAGAGCTCTTTCTTCTCTAATTTATCTATCAAGATCATCTTCCTTGATAGCTACAAATACTAATTCATCATTGCTTTCACTTTGACCTTTCTCATCAAATTATTCATCTTCATTTGTATACAAATTTTTTCTATGTAGCCACAAATCCTAATTCATCATTGCTTTCACTTTGGCATTTCTCATTAGATTCTTCATCTTCATTTGCATACAAATAGTTTCTATCTCTATCTCTTCTAGGGTTTAAACTTTCTTTTCTACTTTTTCTCTCTTTTAGGACATTTAGATGCATAATGAACACATTCATTAAAAGTCCAACATTTAAAGATTGCATTTCAATATTTTTCTCTTCTTACCAGAAGGGTTATTCCTTCTTCAATCTTCTTGTCCTCATCAGCTTTTCTGCTACCAACAAAATCTCCATGAGTGCTTGCACAACTTATCAAATTAGGTTGAATGTTTGGGGTACTGAAAGCTATTTCAACTCTTGCAAGTTTTCTAGACTATATTAGATCTACTTCTTCTAATTCTAATCTTCCAAGCAATATTTCCTTTCTAAAATCCTTAATGTAGAGCATTACTAGTTGAATCATCTAAGCTATCAACTTAAATGATGGTGTCAAACTTTTCAAGATCTTCAATATAACTTCATCCTCTTATTTGATTCCACCATGAGATCAAATTCCTACAACCATTTCTAATATTTTTCCAATATAAATTCTAACAGATTCATCTTCCATCATTCTAGCATTTGAAATTCACATATCCAATATTGTAATCTCATTCTCTCTATTGATCATCACCTTCAAAAGTAGATTCTAATGCTTTTCAAATTTCATAAGTTATTTCTAGTGATTTTACCTGACAATGCTAATTCTTTGGAAGATCTATTAGTAGAGTTTCTCTTTCTCTCATGTTATGCATGCATAGATCTCTCTCTTCTTCACTGCAACCTTTGATCTTTCCTTCTTCAACAATTGTCTTCTTACTCTTTGTCAAGATCCAATATTTGGGACCCATGCACAATAGATGTGTCTTCATCTTCTCTTTCCAAATGTCATAGTTAGCCCCAACAAATCTAGGACTATCTTTTCCAAAAATATTTTCCATCGATATTCCAAAGCTCTTAAGCTTATCCTTCAAGGACTTGATGCTCTGACACCAATTGTTAGAATATATTGTCCACTAATATAAATAGGGAGGGAGGGTGAATTAGTTATCCAACTAATATCAAAATTATCAAACTTAAACAATCTTAACCATATAGTAATATAAATTGAAACCACAACAAGATACTCATACACAATAACACTAGATATGTTAACTAGGGAAACCCTTGATCAGAGGGAAAACCCTGGTGGGAATGGTATCCACAACATGATGTACTAATATAAATATTCTTTGTTAGATGATGGACCCTATTAGGAGTCTATTACAACTTTTAGTACATATGAGTCCCTGTTAGGAGACTTTGAATCTGTTAGGAGATTCCAACCCTATTAGAAGTTGTGTCAACCTTGTTAGGAATAGTGGAAGACAACTAGACCCACTACCCAAACAACTTCAAGGGAAAGACCAATGAACCATTGTCCAAATGATCTTTGTATTATTCATTTTAGAGTAATAGAATGGTACTATATTTCTCCTTCCTCTTTCTCTATCCTTTCAATTGGACCTCTTCTCCTTCTAATCTTGTAACCAGATCACAAATCTCACATCCAGTAATCCCTTGGATCACTTACATACATTTAATAAGCACTTTGCTCCTTTTTGGACTTTGTAATTCAACAATAATCACAATACTTGAATACATCAACACATAATTAAAATCAAGGAAAACATCTTTCCTTTATACCATATCTTCATAATAATTCCTTGAGTCAACCTTGAGGCTTTCCTAATTCACTATGATAAGATAATTAATTAATTACAATTAAAATAGCATTGTCAACTCACAATTTATACAAAAATTCACACGTATGATACTGGGGCTTTTTCACACACTGACATCATTAATAGATTGTCCTCTATCATTACCTGACTACACATCTCTTCATTACATCTCAGATTTAAGATAGTCAACAACTGTTAGGAACTACTTTCCCAATACCCTATCTCTAAATTTCTCTCTAGAAATTAGGTACACCTTTTGTATGTCTTTGACTTAGACTCTACACACTTGACCATGTCATCAAAACACTGTGCCAAACATGTCCATAACTAGTCATTACCATACAATCAAACGATAGTCATCAATGAAAAATATAGTCATGAATGCAACATGTCAATACTCTCCAATGCTTAGGATACTCCCCAAAGTAGTATCATCAACATTCATGTTAACATTTTCAACATGCTGGGCTAACATAGCAAGCTTAGCTCACATTACTCAGCAACAACTACAATTCCTTTCATGCTCGACAACAACAAAATGATAGAATTTATCTTGGTTCTAATCACTTCATTTCATCTTAATTCATGCTAATATGATCTGTTTAGATTTTAGATATTTGGAACTGATACATAATATAACTTTTCAAATGTCAATTCCACACATACCTTTGATTTCCTACTTGGGGGTGATGTGATCACCTCATCCATTGGATGAAGTGATTGTTGGAAGCATGAATGTTGATGATATTCCTATGGGGGAGTATTTTAGAAACATTATTTTGATGATATGTTGCATACATGATTGTGTTTGTCATTGATGTCAACATAGTAGTTTAATGTGGTATCGGATAAAAGAAAAACAATACAGATTAAATTGGTATGGACATAGCATTAACTATTTTCACTAGTGAAGTTAAAGGGAGATACTACTAAGTGTCTAGTATATGCAACTAACTTTGGGAGAAAAAGATATTAAGTCTGGAAGAATTTATGCAAGTTTTGGTGAAGATGGTTCTGAGATAGAGTTTATAGAAGCATGTTCTAGTAAACTTGTTATATCTCTCAGCAGAGTTGTTATTTTGAGAAGCAAGGTTAAAGACATGTAGAAGACATGTTGGAGATGATGTATCTAAGATTGCTCATCATAATATTACATATCTAAAAATTAATTCAAGTTATAAGGTGATAGATTGATGCTATCACTAAGTATAACATGTTCTTAATGAATTCCTACAATAATTAATTAAGAAGGTGTAATAGCCAACTCAGAGAATTAATTTAATGGATTTAGTATGAAGGAAGGACATTTTCCTTTGTTATGTATGAATGATTGCATGAACCATGAAGATAAAAACATTAGAGAAATAAGTTGATATGCCACGATAAGTAGAGTACTGAAGTTGGAGAAAACTTAATTACTAAGGTTTTATTTTAAGATCCAAGGTTTTGTTGGTGTTTTAAAATGCACAAAAACTACTAAGCAAAAAAATGCTTAATACCAAGATAATAGTACATACACAATCTAAAGACTAGCCAATTCTTATTAACAATTGCATATGCAAAGTACTTGGACCCAACTTCAACAAAACCACAAATGGTTTTCTACTCTTCTGGCTCTGCAAAACCAAGGCAGGTATACCCAGGGATGATTCAAAACTGGGATAACTGTATGAGGTTTATTCTTAGCTTCATTCTGACTCTCATTTCACAATCCTCAAAACATGTACATAATTCTTACTAACTTGATAAACACATCCCATAAGACAGATATGGCCAAGAATTCTTCTATAGATCTGCAAATGTTCTTAACAATAGTGGCTAGCTATAGCTAAAACATTCCATGCAGACAAGTGTTGGCCAACTTTGAAGATCTACAGGAAATAAAAGTAAAATTTGATTTGATGTTGCATTTTGATACCTATTTATGATATATTTCTCCTTTAGCTGAAATAACTTGATCAGTGCCTAATCCATTGGGGTTCAGAATCTATAGAAAATTCTTAGATCTAATTTGTTGCCTTACAACAAATTCTATCAGCAATTCTTATCAGAATTTATCATTCAAAATCCTTTTCAATACTAAAGAAATCTCATCACATTCATCAAAGCTTTTATTTAATCCATTGAATTAATAGCAATGATAAATGGATATACAACCTAACTAGATTGCATTCAATTGCACAAGCCCTTACTCATACAATATCAAGGTAGCCAAGTACTTAAAAGGAGACAAGATTCAGAAAGAACTAATATGGGGATAGTTCACAATTGTATTTATTTTCTTTGAAAATTTCATACCATTTACAATAGACTAAGAATGAAAAGAAAATTATGTAGTTCATTCTGTATTCATGTATTCTCAGAGAATTGACAGAGAAAATACATCATGGATTTTCTTTCAAAATTTTGGACCAAAGACAAACTAAGCAAAACTACTTAGAAGAATAGAATTCAGACCATTCTTTAGCCTTGGAATCTCACTTAAATAGTGTGAGATGCAACAAGATTCAGGCTAAAGAAAGTGACATGTGTCTTCTAAAAGATACTGACAAATGTCTATCATAAAAGACAAAAGAATATAACAGAAAAACTATTATATCGAACATTCCTTGGTGGGTCCCTTTCTGTTATGCTTCTCAGTTGTTGAAACAAGAAGATATGATTTGATTCATCAATTATTCTTCATCCTCAGAGTAAATAGCCATGAGGTTTGAAAGTGATGTATCATCTTCAGTTACCTACAAACTTATTTTAACCTGGGGATTTTCCATGTCCTCATTACTAACTACGAGGGTAACTTTTACTTTTACATCTTCCTCCTCATCATCTTTTGACATTTGTTCTATAAACTGATTTTTCAATTTATTATAAGCATCATCTGCTGGCCAATCAAAACTTAGAGCTTCTCTTTGTATCACCATTAAAGAATTTGCACTTTCTTCTAAATCATCAAATTCTTTTCTCATGGCAGTATAAAATAATTGTATCTTTACTAACTCTTCATTTGTCTTTGCCTAGAACCAGTGGCTAGTTTCACTCATGATGTTTTTTATTCTTTCATAAAATAACTCATCCAACTCCCTTTTCCACTTTTGCTTTTCCTTTATTGTATCAACAAATTCTAAAGCACAAGGAAATAAAGTGAATTTTTCAGCAATATATCGGGAAAAATAGAGTGTTAATCTTTTCTGTAAAGAATCCCCTTTATCATCAAATTTTTTTAGTTTATTTAACAAATCAAAAATTTTCTCAACTTGATGATAAGGCATTTGGACTGCAGATATACATATGATTGTAATATCACTATTCCTCTCCCTCCACTTCTATGCAAGAGGAGTCAATTTATCCTTATCTCTGTTCAACTCATCCACGAGGGTTGCAATTTTTGTCAACTAATCAAAGAAGGTTGACCATTGTATTTTATCCCTCAAATACATCACACCCTGCTTTAATTTTCCTTCATATTGATTTCTTAATTCTATTTGTAACTCATGTAATTTGGTTTTTTCTTCTTCAAAGTCCTCTGCAGTATAGAATTCGGGCCTTTCAGGGGTGTCAGGTATTTCAATAATAGGGGTTGTTCCAACAAATTACTGTGAAGGGTATGCAATTCTAGGTGCACTAGATTCTCCCATCTTTCTTTTCCCAAGTATCCTCTCCATTTGAGACACTTTGTTTTCTAGTGACTGTATCTGTATACCCCTTTCCTCATATGCTTTTAAAACTTCTTCAAACCTAGCATTGAGTTGGGTAAACTTATCTTCTTCCTGGCTAGATACAACACCACCTAGTTTTAACACTTCTAAGGCCATTCACATTACTTGTTTACTACTTACCTCACCAACCATGTATACTGTCAATGTACCAGTATGTTCTACAGCGAGAAACTCATGCATACTAGTATCTTCTCTCTTATCTATGGACCATATAACAAGGGCTTGGTGGTCATCACTAAATTTGATTCCTCTATGAGCCTATAGTACTTCTTCAATAGTTGTTAGTTGAACATGCTTATGCTTCCTTACTAAATAAAAAATAATAGCATTTGCTATATCCCATTCTGGCAGAAGGAGGAATCCTGATTGTCTAACTATTTGCCTCCCAGCTTCAGGAGTAAACTAGGAAAAATCACTCAAACAAATTGATTTTACCTCTCCCTTAATAACCAGGTCAGGTTTATCTAGTTGCTCAGCCTTGATCTTCTCACAGGCTTTCTCAAAATTCTTTATATTTAATCTCCACAAAAAATGAGCAAAGGCCCTAGATCTTACAAAATTTTCATCATTAGTAAATCTTTTAGAAGCTTGGGAAATTATTGGGTCAATTTCCTTAGCTTGGTAATCAGCAATGGTCAGGTCCAAGGAAGGTGTAGGAGGTTCTTGTGGCTCTCCAACATCCAGGTCTGTAGAAGTGAAAATCACATCCCCGTCTCCACCCATTTGTCTAAGCTGTTCCCTTAGGGATGCCTCATCATCTATCTAGATTGGAGACTGGCTTGGGGAGTATTGTTCCTTTTGAGAAGAAGAATACCCCTGCTCTAATTTTTGTCTTTTTGGAGAGCTGGCTGCAGATGGACTTCTTGACCTTGGTTTCTTATGAGGGGGTGCCTATTTCACATTTTTAATCATGACATAACTTGCCTTTTTCTGCAATGTATATTGGCCAGGAGCTACCACATTTATACTACTTATTCTTCTTTGTATTTTTGCTGCCTTGTCTAGGTGTGCCTCAACAAACATAGCTTTCTTTTCATTCATGGTTTGAATTATTATTGCAAAATTATTCATTAATGCATGTATTTTAGCTCCCCAATATTTCTTATCTTTCAATGGGTCATACTGGGGGTCAAAAGCATTAATGAATCCCAAGTTTTTACTGAAAACTATCCATTTCTCTTTCCTCAATTCTTGCTCCTGCAATGTGAAGATATTTTTGATTATATCTTCTAGATAGTAAACCTGATGTACCATATGGGAAGCTCTCACCCTTTCTTTTAATAGGTCATAGAATCCTTCAGGGTCAATGAATCTGGCATGAGATTCTACCATGTTATATTTATTCAAAAACAAATTTAAGGCGTTCCACCCCTTTTTAACAAAGACAAAATCATGTACTACAGTAACCATTGGAAAGAAAGTGCTCTTCTTGACCAATTCCCTCTCATCTATAGTACCTATCTGCCATAAGAGCTCAGCAATCCCTATCTTTAAAGGCACATGAAATGGTAGCACATGAGGTTTTCCTAAGAAACCATAAACTCTTATCACTTTTGAAACATTGTAGGGAATTATATCGCCCCAGTTATGACTAACAAGTAGCCCTTTAGCATGGTCCTTGGGTCTGACTAATTCTAATAATGCTTGTGGTATTCTAGGGCTATCTCCTCTTAAAAGCAGTCTAAGCTTTGATGCAAAACACCTATCAAATCTTACATAACTAGCATCTGTGGCTTCTGAAGTCATATCCACACTCCACAACTACATTAGATTCCTCTCTCCATCCTTTGTTGTTTCCAACTCCATACCCTTGGAGAAGAAAGTATATCCTTTGTATAAGCATACATGCATCATCAATGAATACCAACAGAATGGTTTGTTTACTTTTCCCTTTTCTATTTCAACTAGATCATTGTGAATCTCTTTTGCTAGAAAAGTGGCAAAATCCAGAATGGTACTCATTCCAAATTGAAGGGTTTGAGCAATTATAAGGACCACAGAACTTGGAATTTGATCACCTTCATCTATCCCAAAGATCTTGCAAAGAGAAAAATACAGTGCTTGAGCTCTCAAATTGAAATTTCTTCTCAACAATGGCTTTGGGGTACTAGCTGTGATCACAAGAAAATTACCAACCTTGCCAGCATGCTCCTATAGTGGCCATGTTCTTAAGTACTTTCGTTGTGCATCATATCTAGCTTGCAAATCATCCATATCAATGATTTCATGCACATCGTGGTTAGGGTTTAGGTTGAAAACCTCACTGAATAGCTCAGGGCAAACCCTAAAAAAGTTAACCCCAGAATGATTTTTTACCCATCCCGTAATAGGATCATACTTCTTTGCCAGGTCCATCAATAAATCACTATCAAAGAAAATAGTGGGGACTATTAATTTTCCAAAATCAAATTCCCAAACATTGCTCATAGGAGTGTCTAGTTTTCGCTCTGAAATCCATTTCTTAAACAAATCCAGACCTCCCATGGAAACTTGGGCATCTCTTATCCAATTAGCTTTCTCATAAAAGCCTTCTACCACAACTATTCTAGGATTTTTCAGAATCAGTTCCCTCCCCTTAGTTATTTCATGCACCGATAAGGGGAATTGTTCAAGAAAATCATCATGCACAGAATGTTTCAAATAATCCTTTTGTCCAGTAAACTCTTTTTGGGGAGGCATTTTGAATGAACTTTAGTAAATTCACAACAGCAGATGCTTCAAATTTACTCAAAAAATCATAGAGCACTTACCCACCAGAATTTGCACTTCTGCACTATATGATGTCTTCTGCAATTTTACTAGAGTATTAACTAAGAATTTGCGTGCCCTAGCTTTGAAATCTTGAATGCCCTGATGTTCTTTTTGTGCTTCGATGATTCATTAATGGTGAAATCATGGGTTCTTTTCATGAATTAAAACCACACACATAAGATCTGAATCATATTTACTCTCAGTAACCGTTGCCTGCAATTTGCACTCAAATTTGAATCCCATCTGTAGATTTTATCAGATCAGATGGTTCTGATTTAAAAATAACAAGCTTTATGACTTTTTAGAAAAAAGCTACATGTCACCAATGTGCTTCCCTGCATTACTTAAAAACCTACAACTTTATAATGTGGGGATGTGCCAACCATTGATCAAGACAAGATCGACGATTAGACTAATCAACTTTTTATTAACAACTAGCTAGCTAAACTGACCAATAAGAAATTGCCATATGAGCTCATACTATCTAACAACATTCCACGCTAGTAGATCCCATATCTTCTTCTAAGCAAGCAAGTATTTGACGTCATCTAGTCCATGTGTCACAAATGCACTTCCTTGCATTACTTAAAAACCTACAACTTTATAATGTGGGGATGCGCCAATCATTGATTTTCAAAAGATCAACAGTGATGCTGATTCTACCCTACTAGGCATCTAAGTAGAAATTGGATGTCACCACGGACACGTGTCTGCAGGGTGCATCCCCGCTTTGTTTAAACTTTTCTCAAATGCAAAATGCGGGGATGCATCGTTCGTTGATCAAAGCAAGATCGATGATAAAAAACAACTCTTTATTTCATGCTTGCATTATATCTACTTGGGCCAATGATATGACTGCTGTTAACTCATGTGTTATGACTGTTGCATTTATTTCTGATATCTTTCTAGCCCACATGGATGAGTTGTTCCAGCTAAGCACAATTTTCAGATCTTATAGCGTGACTTCTGCATTCTTCATAGTCTGGTCCCACTATGACACACATCATAAATGTGCTTCCTTTCTTTACTTAAAGACCTACAACTCCATACTGCGGGGATGCGCTAATCGTAGATCTTTCAAAGATCTACGGTTGATAAGATTTCACTTTCATTCAGGAGTCAAAATCCTTCAGTGCACATTTGGCAGTACACATCATCCATCGTTTACAGTGTAGCATACTGAATTACAAATACCCGACCCCACTTTGCCACATGTCGCAAATGCACTTCACCACTTTTCTTAAATTCCTACATCTTCATAATGCGAGGATGTGGTGGCCCTTGATCTCTGATAGATCAACAGTGTTTGAGAAACACTTCAACTTGGCATCCTTTCAAAAAGAATATAGCGATTAAAGGCACATGAAAGGCTTATTAAAGGCATTCTGATGTAAACAAAACAATATGATAAAATGCCCCACCAAAATACTTGAAGAAAATACCTTTTTTGAAAATTTGAAAACTAGGGCAACATAAAACAAAGGTATAATGGTTTTTCATGCACTTAGGGCCTTTTCTTTGATAATTTGAGAGCCAAACCCTAAAAAATTCAAAGGAAGACACAACCCACAGAATAGGGCATAACTAGGGTAATCAAACAATTTTTAGGACTTCAAAAAATAAAACCCTAATTTGCAAGAAACAAAGACTTAACTGATTTTTCACCCAAATATCAAAAATTTTCTATACTATGAAAAATCACACCAACAGTGGCTCTATCTAGGGATGATAGACTGCCTGAGTCTATGCAAGAATTCAGAATCTTCGGGAGAGCTGAGCACATATTTGGTAAGATGACAACTTTTTCAGAGAGTACTGAGCAACACACAAAAACAAGGAACCAGACTGCACAAGGATACTAACAAAGATTTATAGAATATACAAAAGGAACAAAACACCAAGAAACCCTAAAACTACAGTTCATGGAGAAAATAAGTATTTTTCAAGAAAAATACCTCTTCAAGAACTATCCATGAATTGGCAATTCAAGAATACTGTTGAATACATCTTTGACTATATAAGAATCCTCACCCCAAGTCTTTTCAATTAGATATGGGCCCAACCAAATAGGATCAAATTTGCCATGTTTTCCTTTATCCTTAATTCTGGCATTCCACATTAAGACTAAATCTCCATCTTCAAACTTTCTATTTACCATTCTTTTATCATAAAGTGTCTTACCGTCCTTAGAGATGCTTCTCTTCTGGTTTTTGTCAGTCCTACCAATTCATCCATTCTTTCCTGCATTTCATCTATGGTATCTTCATCATACAACTGGATTTAATTGTAGAGTCCCATCAAATTGTTCTAAGGCATTCTAGCTTGAATTCCATACACTATATGAAATGGAGCTACACCAATGGCTTTCTTTACAGTTACTCTATCAGCCCATATTGCCAACTGTAACTTGGAATCCCATGCCTTTTTATTATCATCCAAGGTTCTCTTAATGACCTTCAATAGGCTCTTATTTGTGGATTCAGCTTGTCCATTCCCTTGTGGATGATATGGAGAAGATGATGACCTTGTTATTCCATATTTATCACAAAATTTAATGAATTCCTCTGACCTGAAGCACATGGCATTGTCTGTTACAATTTTCTATGGATAGCCAAATCTAGAAATAATATTATTCAGTATGAAATTATTGACAACCTTACTTGTTGCATTTCTTGTGGGGATAGCCTCTACCCACTTTGTAAAGTAGTCAGTAGCCACCAAAATCCAAGAATAGCCAGTGCTAGACTTGGGGAAAATCTCTCCTATGAAATCTAGACCCCATTGTTGAAAAGATGCTTGAATCTCCACTGGCTTCAATGGAGTATTTCCTGAGAACCTTATCTTTCCAGCAAACCTCTGACAAGGGTCACATTTCCTAATCATAATCTGAGCATCCTTGAAAAGGGAAGGCCACCAAAATCTAGCCCTCATTATCTTATGTGCAGTAGTTTTTTCCATATAGTGCCCCCCACACACTCCAACATGCATTTCTTTCAAAACCTCTTTTTCCTTTTCTTTATCAACACATTTCAACAATACTCCCTCAAAATTTCTCCACCATAGGTTGTTTTGGACAATTATATACCTAATGGCTTGCAATTTAGTATTCCTCTTTTCATTTTCAGGAAAATGGGGAGGAGCTTCCATATGTTGCAAGTAATATATGACATTGGTGTACCAATCACACTGGTCCATGCCACATAAGTCATCTCTAAGATCATCATTTACCAAATTTATCTGATTAGCCTCTAGATTAGTTTCAGCCATGAGTTTGGCCAAACCTTGACCCCTTACTAACTTTGTTATTTTTATATCAATGTTAAATTCTTGGATTCTATTGATCCATCTACACCTCTTGCCTGATACTTCCTGTTGAGAAAATATATCCTTGACTACAGCACTAGGTACAAAAGTGATAACAGTAGCACCTGCCAAGTAACATCTGAAAGCTTTTACAACCTTTACTAAAGCATATTCTTGCTTTTCATTTATTTCATACTTTAGTTTAGCAGGCTGTAGTGACTTACTGAAAAAGGCAATAGGCTGCTCATATCCTTCTTGATTCTTTTGCAATAAGACTGCAGTTATAGTATGGAAGGATGCAAAAGAAAAAATATGCATGGGTTTTGCATAATCTGGGGTCCTCAGCATTGGAGTATTTTTTATTGCAATTTTAATATCCTAGAATACTTGTGAAGGCTCACCATTCCAATCTATAATGGCTCCCTTCTTGAGCATCTTTGATATAGCTCTACTGATTTAAGAAAAATTGGTGACAAATCTCCGAGAAAATTGACTTGGCCAAAGAAGGATTGAATTCCTTTCACATTTTTTGGTTTGGGGACTTTATCAATAGCTGCTACCCTTTCAAGATCTATTTTTACCCCATCCTTAGACACACTGTGTCCTAATAATTTGCCTTCTGTGACCTCGAATGTGCATTTCTTTGGGTTTAAAGATACTCCATATTCCAGAGCTTTGATAAATATTTTTTCCAAATGTTTGTAGTGATCTTCAACCTTATTAGAATATGTTGTAAAATCATCCTGGTGCACAACCATAAATTTATCAATATAATCATGAAATTCTACATCCATGGCTCTTTGGAAGGTAGCTTCTGCATTAATTAGGCCAAAAGGCATCCTTACATATACATATGTTCCCCATGGGGTTGTGAAGGCTGTCTTGAACTGTTCACTTTCCTTTACTAGAACTTGATTATATCCAGAGAAACCATCCATCATTCAGAGCCAGTCACTTGTTGCAGCATGGCTTCCATATTAGGTAAGCCATAATTGTCTTTCAGAGATGCAATGTTTAAGTTTCTAAAATCCATGCATAGCCTAATATCTCCATTCTTCTTCCTAACAAGAACCAAGTTTGAAACCCAGGTGGAATGCCTGATTGGCTTGATTATCCCGCCATCCCTTAGTTTCATCAACTCTTCTTGCATTTTTGGGGCAAGGATAGGATTCACTGGTCTCTATTTTTTCCTAAAAGGTTTTACATTGTCCTTTAGTGGTATGACATGCTGGAACAGATCCTCCCTATAAGCCTTAAGGTCATCATATGACCAAGAAAAAACATGTCTGTATTTTCTAAGTAGGTCAATCAATGTTTTCCTAATTTTAATAGGTAGATTTTGGCCAATATAAACCCTTTTAGGAACTTCATCAGCACCCAAGTTTATTTCTTCTAACTCTTGAGGTTTGGGGTCATTAACTCCTAATTTTACTCTATCTTGGTTATCAAAAATGTTTTCCAAGACCACTAACCCCTTCGGCATCTTATTTGTTTTCAATTGCATAATCTCTTGACCAAAAATGGTTTCCTTCCGATTTATGTTTTCAATCAGTCCACTGCAATCCATTTCCTAAGCATGGTAATTGTCTTCATTTAACAAAAAAATTGTAATATCTTTGTCATCTTCAAAGACCTGCCAATTTTCAATGTTATCAGGTATGGAAGGTCTATTTTGCACTTCAATCTGAGAGATTCCTGCAAATGATATCTCTTTTGGCTTGATTGTTACATTTGCTAACAAATCAGCCATCTTATTTTGAGTCCTATCTCTCCATGAAATCCCAAATGCATCAAATAATTCTATCTGATCCCAAACTGCATTTCTATATTGCTTCAATCTCTTATTCTTGGATGAGTAGGTTCCTTTTATCTAAGAGATAATTAGTTCAGAATCCCCGGTGACACATAATTTCTTAATTCTATGACGTCTGGCAACTTTGAGTCCTAGCAACAGTGCTTCATATTCTACAATATTATTTATGCAAGAAAACTTCAAAGTGAATGAATACCTAAAAGTTCTATTTTTAGGGGACACAAAAACTACACCTGCCCCTACACCCTCTTAGAACTAGCCCCATCAAAGAACATTGTCCATAATTTTGGTGAGTTCATGCAACATTCAACTTCATGTTCAATGATAGAAGGTAAATTTTCAACTTCCTGAATAATTAATTCAGCCCTAAAAGCATTAATCCCAGTATCTAGGAAACAAGTGGTATCTTTGTCAATTTCTTCTCCCAAAATGTGATTAACCCTTGGCTCCCTATTTACCCTGACAACTTTGTCCCCTATGTGGAAAGTGGCATAAGTGAGATCACATTGCAGGCTTCCCCCCATGGCAGCACTCCATTCCTAGAGAGTAACATTCCATAGTGTGGAGATATATCTACCACAAGGACAGACATGGTTAATTCTACTTCAGGATATGCAGCCAATTTAAATGGTAAGGCATTTATGGTACCTATGATTGGGACTTCCCTAGCATCCATTCCTCTGCATCTGCCCTGCTTGGTATCCACTTTCAATCCTAAGGCTTCCATTACCTTGAAAGGCGTTATAGTGTTGGAAGCTCCTAAGTCTATCATGCAATTTTTTAAGGTCTTCCCTTTTATGATTAGACTAAGGAAAAAGGGATCAATATCTTCTATAAATGCCACTAAGGAATCATCTAGAAACATTTGGGTAATCTGGGATATGATACCATTATCCTCTACTGCTAATGGGTTTTGTTGGGTAACAGTTTGATCTACAACAATATTATTGTTTCCTATTCCACCCAACCATGACAAAGCCTTGTTCTTATGCTCTTCAATTCTAAGAAGTTTAGACAAGGGCACTTTTACAGTAATTTGAGATAACATAGATATCATATCAACAGGTTCAACAACAGTGGGTTTTACAAGAGTACCTAGAATTGGAATCTTTTGAGCAATAGGCACCACTATTTGCTTGATAATATCAGGTTCTAATTTCTTTGGTTGCACAACTATTTTCATTGCTTTACTTATCTGAAATTGAACCTTCTTCTTTGGTTCCCATTTCTTACCCTTATTTTCCTTGATCTTAGGCACATCTACATTGACTTTCTTGTTTTGATCATTCATCTTATGGGTGATATCCATGATGAATACACTAGATGGCTTTCCTACATCATTATTTATTGCTCTGTTTCTCAAATTGTAGTTACTATGGACTTGTGAAATCATCTCTGCTGTAATTCTATCAATTTCCTCTTTGGAGGGCATCCTTAAGCTTGTGAGATCTACATCAACGGATGTAACACATATCTTATCTATATCATAACTTTCATCATCTGAAAGCACTTGCTGATGATGTAGATGATAAGTAATTCTTTGACTAGTAATATCATTCTCAGACTCTTCTATATCAAAATCTATCAAATCATCACACATGCTTACCACGTTGCAACTTATATCATCATGGCTCTTATCTTCACTTCCTTCTTCAGGTTGTGGACCTTGATCTTGGGCAAATGACTGAGCAACAACATAATAATTAGCAAAATGAGATGATTGACATACAATGCACCATGGTACATCATCATTCGTATTCACAGTGTTCCTTTAAAGGGGATCTGGAGTACCCTTATACTTCACATTTTGGGTCTAATTGGGAACTGGCTTACCATCTTTCCACTGAGTGGTGTAAGGGTAATTTTGCATTCTAGGCTGCCTATTGAAATTTTTGTTATTCACAGAGGGTCTTTTAGAAACATTTGGCTTATTAAAATTAGTGGGATTCATCTTCTTAAGCAATTCCAAAACTTGGCTTATAGTGGGTTCTTCTGGGTTCTTTCCTATAGGAGTTTTATCATTCTCCCTTTTATTATTGTTTTTAGGGTTAAAAAGCTTTGGATCATCCCTCCTACCCAGTTTACCAAATGCCTTCCTATTATTCTCTATATTTAATGCAATTTTATAGGCATCCCTTAAAGTCTTAGGATCCTTATCCCTCAATTGTTAAGCCATTTTTCTATCAAAGGCATTGAAATATGTTGTGAGACAGACATCTTCATTCGACCTCATAACTTGAAATAGTCTGTACATACCTTTCTGGAATCTTACATTGAAGTCAAATGTGGACTCATTTGGGTTCTTCTTGATGTTTTTGAACTCATTCAACATGAATCCTACATTAGTGTTGTCTCCATATTGCTCTTTGAAAAATTTCTCCAAATCATTCCAAGAAGTGATACTATCGTCAGGCAACCTTCTAAACCAATCCCTTGCATCCTCTATTAGTGAATGCACAAACAATTTCATTACCATGTCTTCATGTTCAACTTCATAATCATTCAACATATCAATGAAAATTTTTAGATGTTCTTCACCAGTAACAGCATTATTCTCGAAAAACTTAACCACTTTATCTCTTAAATCAAATGATATGGGATGTGGGGCGCCAGGAATACCAGCAAATGATATTTGTCTATACTTTTCTAGGTATATAGGTTTCTTCTGGAAACCAAGAACATTTGAGGTACTAGCTATATTAGCTTGACTTAGAGGAGGAGCTTGTGATTGTTGAGGTGGGACAATTGGGACTTGGGTCCCAATATTGGAAGATGAGGTAGGAGCAGATTGGGGTATTCCCTGAGTTGAGATTATTGGACCACTAGCTAGTGTAGGAATTGTAGGTGGGATAGACAAATTGGGCCATGAAGCCAATGTAGAATTAGATTTTATGAATTGGATTTTTCTCCTAGTTTTTGTAGCTTGAGCTTCATTCTCAACCTTCTCAAGTTCTTTTGCAAGATCTTCCCTCTCTTTTCGAGCCCTCTCCAGATCTAAATCTAATTTTGACATGGGGGGTTGTATGGATTTGTTTGGTATAGTTTGAGGCTCATTTATTTGGATTCATATAGCCTTGCCTTTCCCCTTATCTAGAGCTTTTGTAGTGGGCTCTACAGGGTCCACTTGAATAGTTTTATAGGCTTGGACTTGAGTAATTACTAGTTCTTGCCTTTGATTTAGGCGTTTCTCTTGTTCCTAAAATTTAGCTCTCAGATTATCAACATCTCCAAAAACATCCTTATGGAGAGTTGTGGTATTTCCTTCTAACTTTTTATTTTGATCCTTCAAAGCAGCCATCCTTCTTAGTAGAGCATCCCTTTCTATTAAAGCATCCAAAGTGGCTTGCTCCTTCTCTTTTTCAAGATGAATGCATTTAGCTTCTTCCTCAGCAATCCATTTCTTCAAAAATCCTATCTCAGAGTGTACTTCTTTAGGATCTGCTAAAGTTGCCTCTGAATCAGCAAGATCATCCAAATCTATAAGATTTGGCTCTACATATGGGGTTGCTCTAGGATTAAAAGGATTATCAAATGAATTCCTAAATCCTAGCCTATAATTCATGTCTACTATAGGATCTGGCCTTGATGAAGCAACTCCTACAGTGGACACATCCTTATCCTGGAAAACTCTCTCATCAGGTAATGGGGTATTGAAAATGCCTCCTAAGAGTCTTGTAGTTTCGGATTTAGAACTAAGTGAAGAAGACTCTCTCCCTAATACTGGTTGATACTGAGAATTAACAGATGCATTGCCTTTGGGTTTCTAGGTGGGATTCGGATCTGTCTTTTTCTTATTTTGGTTTTTTCTACCACCTTAGGTTAGATTAGTATACATTGATACATCAAGATTGACTCTCATGTAAGCTCTTGTGCTCTTTCTCTTGTCAGCCATATTCACCTTCTATTACAACAAGCACTAGCTTCAAAACCTTGACTGAGTTGCCACCCTATTTTGAGAAAATATGTAATGACACTTATTTCTGACTCAAGGAAAACAATACACAAGTAGAAATAAAAATATTTGGCATAGACAAACCAATCACTGATGGCATAAGACTGCAACTCTTGCTTGTTAGATAAGACACTTGGATAAGCTGGATACGTTAGTGTGTAGCTATGGTACTTGGGCTTTATCTTCTTTAAATTCTCAAGGTTTTTCACTAAAAAGTTCCCTTATAACCATGGGTAAAACTTAGATAACATGACACACACGTACATAGCAGGACCAAAGAAACTGCAGTACTTTCTCACAGATGTGTTGGACAACTCCCCAGTAGAGTCACCATTTTGTTGGTGTTTTAAAATGCACAAAAACTACTAAGCGAAAAAATGCTTAATACCATGATAACAGTACATACACAATCTAAAGACTAGCCAATTCTTATTAACAATTGCATATGCAAAATACTTGGACCCAACATCAACAAAACCAAAGATGGTTTTTTGCTCTTTTGGCTCTCTAAAACTAGGGTGGGTATACCCAGGGATGATTCAAAATTGGAATAATTGTATGAGGTCTATTCTTAGTTTCATTCTGACTCTCATTTCACAATCCTCAAAACATATACATAATTCCTACTAACTTGATAAACACATCCCATAAAATAGATATGGGCAAGAATTCTTCTACAGATCTGCAAATGTTCTTAACAATAGTGGCTAACTATAGCTAAAACATTCCATGCAGACAAGTGCTGGCCAACTTTGAAGATCTACAGGAAAAAAAAGTAAAATTTGATTTGATGTTGCATTTTGATACCTATTTATGATATATTTCTCCTTTAGCTGAAATAACTTGATTAGTGCCTAATCCATTGGGGTTCAGATTCTATAGCTAATTCTTAGATCTAATTTGTTGTCTTACAACAAATTCTATCAGCAATTCTTATCAGAATTTATCATTCAAAATCCTTTTCAATACTAAAGAAATCTCATCACATTCATCAAAGCTTTTATTTAATCCATTAAATTAAGAACAATGATAAATGGATATACAACCTAACTAGATTGCATTCAATTGCACAAGCCCTTACTCATACAATATCAAGGTAGCCAAGTACTTAAAAGGAGACAAGATTCAGAAAGAACTAATATGGGGAGAGTTCACAATTGTATTTATTTTCTTTGAAAATTTCATACCATTTACAATAGACTCAGAATGACCTTCAAAAAATTATGTAGTTCATTCTGTATTCATGTATTCTCAGAGAATTGACAGAGAAAATACATCATGGATTTGCTTTCAAAATTTTGGACCAAAGAAAAACTAAGCAAAACTACTTAGAAGAATAGAATTCAGATCATTCTTTAGCATAGGAATCTCACTTAAATAGTGTGAGATGCAACAAGCTTCAGGCTAAAAAAAATGACATGTGTCTTCTAAAAGATACTGACAAATGTCTATCATAAAAGACAAAAGCAAATAACAGAAAATCTATTATATCAAACATTCCTTGGTGGGTCCCTTTTTGTTATGCTTCTCAGTTGTTAAAACAAGAAGATATGATCTGATTCATCAATTATTCTTCATCCTCAGAGTAAATAGCCATAAGGTTTGAAAGTGATGTATCATCTTCAGTTACCTGCAAACTTATTTTAACCTGGGGATTTTCCATGTCCTCATTACTAACTACGAGGGTAACTTTTACTTTTACATCTTCATCCTCATCATCTTCTGACATTTGTTCTATAAACTGATTTTTCCATTTATTATAAGCATCATCATCTGGCCAATCAAAACTTAGAGCTTCTCTTTGTATCACCATTAAAGAATTTGCACTTTCTTCTAAATCATCAAATTCTTTTCTCATGGTAGTATAACATAACTGTATCTTTACTAACTCTTCATTTGTCTTTGTCCAGAACCAGTGGCTAGTTTCACTCATGATGTTTTTTATTCTTTCATAAAATAACTCATCCAACTCCCTTTTCCACTTTTCCTTTTCCTTTATTTTATCAACAGATTCTAAAACACAAGGAAATAAAGTGAATTTTTCAGCAATATATCGAGAAAAATAGAGTGTTAATCTTTTCTGTAAAGAATCCCTTTTATCATCAAAATTTTCTAGTTTATTTAACAAATCAAAAATTTTCTCAACTTGATGATAAGGCATTTGGCCTGCAGATATACATATGATTGTAATATCACTATTCCTCACCCTCCACTTCTATGCAAGAGGAGTCAATTTATCCTTATCTTTGTTCAACTCATCCATGAGGGTTGCAATTCTTGTCAACTAATCAAAGAAGGTTGACCATTGTATTTTATCCCTCAAATACATCACACCCTACTTTAATTTTCCTTCATATTGATTTCTTAATTCTATCTGCAACTCATGTAATTTGGTTTTTTCTTCTTCAAAGCCCTCTGCATTATAGAATTGGGGCCTTTTAGGGGTGTCAAGTATTTCAATAATAGGGATTGCTCCAACAAATGACTGTGAAGGGTATGCAATTCTAGGTGCACTAGATTCTTCCACCTTTCTTTTCCCAAGTATCCTCTCCATTTGAGACACTTTGTTTTCCAGTGACTGTATCTGTATACCCCTTTCCTCATATTCTTTTAAAACTTCTTCAAACCTAGCATTGAGTTGGGTAAACTTATCTTCTTCCTGGCCAGATACAACACCACCCAGTTTCAACACTTTTGAGGCCATTCCCATTACTTGTTTACTACTTGCCTCACCAGCCCTGTATACTGTCAATGTACCAGTATGTTCTGTAGCAGGAAACTCATGCATCCTAGTATATTCTCTCTTATCTATGGACCATATAACAAGGGATTGGTGGTCATCACTAAATTTGACTCCTCTATGAGCCTGTAGTACTTCTTCAACAGTTGTTAGTTGAACATCCTTCTGCTTCCTTACTGAATAAAAAACAATAGCATTTTCTATATCCCATTCTAGTAGAAGGAGGACTCCTGATTGTCTAACTATTTGCCTCCAAGCTTCAGGAGGAAATTGGGCAAAATCACTCAAAAACTTTGATTTTACCTCTCCCTTAATAACCAGGTCAAGTTTATCTAGTTGCTCAGCCTTGATCTTCTCATAGGCTTTCTCAAAATTCTTTATATTTAATCTCCACAAAAACTAAGAAAAGGCCCTAGATCTTACAAAATTTTCATCATTAATAAATTTTTCAAAAGCTTGGGCAACAATTGGGTCAATTTCCTCACCTTGGTAATCAGCAATGGTCAGGTCCAAGGAAGGTGTAGGAGGTTCTTGTGGCTCTCCAACATCCAGGTCTGTAAAAGTGACAATCACATCCCCTTCTCCACCCATTTGTCTAAGCTATTCCCTTAGAGATGCCTCATAATCTATCTGGATTGGAGACTGGCTTGGGGAGTATTGTTCCTTTTGAGAAGAAGAAGACCCCTGTATTTTAGCTCCCCAGTATTTCTTATCTTTCAATGGGTCATATTGGGGGTCAAAAGCATTAATGAATTCCAGGTTATACTGAAAACTATCCATTTCTCTTTCCTCAATTCTTGCTCCTACAATGTGAAGATATTTCTAATTATATCTTCTAGATAGTAAACCTGATGTACCATATGGGAAGCTCTCACCCTTTCTTTTAATAGGTCATAGAATCCTTCAGGGTTAATGAATCTGGCGTGAGATTCTGCCATGTTATATTTATTCAAAAACAAATTTAAGTGCTTCCACCCCTTTTTAACAAAGACAAAATCATGCACTACAATAACCATTGGAAAGAAAGTGCCATTCTTGACCAATTCCCTCTCATCTATAGTACCTATCTGCCATAAGAGCTCAGCAATCCCTATCTTCAAAGGCACATGAAATGGTAGCACATGAGGTTTTCCTAGGAAACCATAAACTCTTATCACTATTGAAATATTATAGGGAATTATATCCCCCTAGTTATGACTGACAAGTAGCCCTTTAGCATGGTCCTTGGGTCTGACCAATTCTAATAATGCTTGTGGGATTCTAGGGCTATCTCTCTTAAAAGCAGTCTAAGCTTTGGTGCAAAATACCTATCAAATCTTACATAACTAGCATCTGTGGCTTCTGAAGTCATATCCACACTCCACGACTATGCTAGATTCCTCTCTCCATCCTTTGTTGTTTCCAACTCCATACCCTTGGAGAAGAAGGTATATCCTTTGTATATGCATACATGCATCATCAATGAATACCAATAGAATGGTTTGTTTACTTTTCCCTTTGCTATTCCAACCAGACCATTGTGAATCTCTTTTGCTAGAAAAGTGGCAAAATCTAGAATGGTACTCATTCCAAATTGAAGGGTTTGAGAAATTATAAGGACCACAGAACCTGGAATTTGATCACCTTCATCTATCCCAAAGATCTTGCAAAGAGAAAAATATAGTGCTTGAGCTCTCATATTGAAATTTCTTCTCAACAATGGCTCTAGGGCACTGGCTGTTATCATAGGCAAATTACCAACCATTCCATCATGCTCCTGCAGTGGCCTTGTTCTTAAGTACATTCGTTGTGCATCATATCTAGCTTGCAAATCATCCATATCAATGATTTCATGCACAACATGGTTAGGGTTTAGGTTGAAAACCTCACTGAATAGCTCACGAAAAACCCTAAAAAGGTTGACCCCAGAATGATTTTTTACCCATCCCATGATAGGATCATACTTCTTTGCCATGTCCATCAATAAATCACTATCAAAGAAAAAAGTGGGGACTATTAATTTTCTAATATCAAATTCCCAAACATTGCTCATAGGAGTGTCCAATTTTCGCTCTAAAAACCATTTCTTAAACAACTCCAGACCTCCCATGGAAACCTGGGCATCTCTTATCCAATTAGCTTTGTCATAAAAGCCTTCTGCCACAACTATTCTAGTATTTTTTGAAATGAGTTCCCTCCCCTTAGTTATTTCATGCACTGATAAGGGGAATTGTTCAAGAAAGTCATCATGCATAGAATGTTTCAAATAATGCTTTTGTCCAGTAAACTCTTTTTGGGGGGGCATTTTGAATGAACTTTAGGAAATTCACAATAGCAGATGCTTCAAATTTACTTAGAAAGTCACAGAGCACTTACCTGCTAGAATTCACAGTTCTGCACTATATGATGTCATATGCAATTTTACTGGAGTATTAACCAAGAATTTCCATGCCCTAGCTCTGAAATCTTGAATGCCCTAATGTTCTTTTTGCACTTCGATGATTCATTAATGGTGAAATCGTGGGTTCTTTTCATGAATTAATACCACATGCATAAGGTCTAAATCACATTTACTCTCAGTATTCGTTGCCCACAATTTGCACTCAAATTTGAATCCCATCTGTAGATTTTATCAGATCAGACGGTTTTGATTTAAAAATAACAAGCTTTACGAATTTTTAGAAAGAAGCTACGTGTCACCAATGCACTTCCCTGCATTACTTAAAAACCTACAACTTTATAATGCGGGGATGCACCAACTGTTGATCAAGACAAGATCGACGATTAGACTAATCCACTATTTATTAACAACTAGCTAGTGGAACTGACCAATAAGAAACTACCATATGAGCTCATACTGTCTGACAACATTCTACGCTAGCAGATCCCATATCTTCTTCTGAGTAAGCAAGTATTTGACGTCATCTAGTCTACGTGTCACAAATGCGCTTCCCCACATTACTTAAAAACCTACAAATTTATAATGCGAGGATGTGCCAATCATCAATTTTCAAAAGATCAATGGTGATGCTGATTCTACCCTATCGAGCATCTTAGAAAACATTGGACGTCACCATGGACATGTGTCTGCAGGGCGCATCCCTGCTTTGTTTAAACTTCACTCAAATGCAAAATGTGAGGATGCACCATTCATTGATTAAAGCAAGATTGATGATCAGAAACAGCTCTTTATTTCATGCTTGCATTATATCTACTTGGGCCAATGATATGATTGTTGTTAACCCGCATGTTCTTACTATTGCATTTATTTCTGACATCTTTCTGGCCCACATGGATGAGTAGTTCCAGCTAAGCACAATTGTCAGATCCTATGGCGTGACTTCTGCATTCTTCATAGTCCAGTCCCACTATGACACGCATCACAAATGCACTTCCCCACTTTACTTAAAGACCTACAACTCCATAATGTGGGGATGCGCTAACCGAGATCTTTTGAAGATCTATGATTGATAAGATTTCACTTTCATTCAGGAGCCAAAATCCTTCAGTGCACATCTGGCAGTACACATCATCCATCGATTATAGTGTAGCACACTAAATTACAAATACCCGACCCCACTTTGCCACGTGTCGCAAATGCACTTCCTCACTTTGCTTAAATTCCTACATCTTCATAATGTGGGGATGCACTGGCCCTTGATCTCTGATAGATCAACGGTGTTTGAGAAACACTTCAACTTGGCATCCTTTCAAAAAGAATATCGTGATTAAAGGCACATGAAAGGCTTATTAAAGGCATTCTAATGTAAAAAAAAAAATATGATAAAATGCCTCACCAAAATACTTGAAGAAAATACCTTTTTTGAAAATTTGAAAACTAGGGCAACATAAAACAAAGGTATAATGGTTTTTCACACACTTAGGGAATTTTCATTGATAATTTGAGAGACAAACCCTAAGAAATTAAAAGGAAGACACAACCCATAGAATAGGGCATAACTAGGGTATTCAAACAATTTTTAGGACTTCAGAAAATAAAACCCTAATCTACAAGAAATAAAGACTTAACTGATTTTTCACCCAAATATCAAAATTTTTCTATACTATGAAAAATCACTCCAACAGGTTTGATATTTGGATCTGAGATTTGTGACCTAGTCTACAAGGTCTAAAAGTGATTGGTCTATTTGAAAAGATAGAGGAAAGAGGTTAAAGCACAGTGCAAAAAATTATTCTACAAGGAATAGTTGAGAGATCAGTTGGATAGTGAAGTTCAGTGGTCTTGCCCTAGAAGATGTTTGGATAGTGGGTACTTCTACTTTCTACAACTCCTAATAGGGTCCATCCTTTGACAAGGAATGTGTGTGTGTGTGTGTGTGGATATAGGTATATTAGTATATATTTGTGGGCATCATTTCCACTAAGCTTTTTCCTCTAATCAAGGGTTTCCCTAGTTAACAAGTCTAGTGTAATTGTATATGTGCATCTTGCTATGGGTTTTGTTTACTTTGATTGTATGGTTAAGATTAATTAAGGTTGATAAATATTTTAATTGGATAACCGATTCCCCCCCACCTCATTTATCTTGGTGGACTATTATTTCTAATAATTGTTAGCAGAGCATCAAGTCCTTGAAGGATAAGCTTAATAGCTTTGGGACATTAGTGGAAAGTTATTTCAAAAAAGATAGTCTTGAGTTTGATGGAGGAAATTTTGATAGCTAGAAGATGGAGCTTCTTGGTAAGAAATTAGAATTTTGTACACAATTCAACACTTTCTAGATAGAGGCACAAGAAAAGACAGATCCAGATCTAAAGAAGGCATTAAACTACTTGTAAAAAGATAAAAAGAAGGTATGGAATTTTTTTCTTGTTGGACATGTAAAGAGTTTGGTCATTTTTCATCTACATGCCCTAAGGGAGTAAGGAAAACTAGAAATATTTTACTTTTTGATGAAGCTAAAGAATTTAAAGCAAGTATGAAAATATTCTTAAATGATTGTGATAAAGATAATGAGCTTGAATAAGTTTAGAAAAAGGAAGTTGTAGAAGAGACAACTTTGGTAATTATTGTTGATCCAAAGGCTAACCATAAAAATATGAAAGTTATCATTAGCAATGATTTGTAGAATGGGAATTAGATTGAAGAGAAAAGATTCAATCCTAGAGTAGAAGAGAGAGTTGAGTTGAAGACCCCTAAACAAAATGGGATTGTTGAAAGAAGGAACAAGTCAGTAATATAAGCAGTAAGAGCTATGTTAGTTGAGAATGATGTATACAAGATATTTTGGAGAGAAGCTTTGAATACAATATTTTACACTATGAATAGAGTGTAGGTTAGGAAAGACACAAACAAGACCCCTTATGAACTATGGTTTGGTCACTCACCTAAAGTTAATTATTTTAGAATTTTTGGCAATGAATGTTATATCAAAAGAGATGATGATGTTGGTAAATTTGATGCTAGAAGTGATGAAGGTATGTTTATTTCTTATTCATTGAAAATCAAAGATTATAAATGTTATAATCTAAGAACTAAGACTATTGCTGGAAGTGCAAGTGTAAGAGTTGATGAGAAATTTAGGATACAATAAAGAATAGTTGACTACAATTTTGATGATGAGAATGTTGTTGTTATTAAAAGAAGGAATGATGAAGTATTCTTTGAGACTTATGATGATTTTCAAAATGAAGGTGAGCAATGGTAGAAATAAAGTTTGAAACCTAGAATTGAGCTATGATTTGAGATAACAACTCCTACTTCTGGTAAGAATGTGACAAGGAATCATCCACCAGAGTAGATCATTGGTAGTAGAGATAAATGTGTGATGATAAGAAGAAGAATCAATGAAGAACTATGTCTGATATTTCAAGTAGATGTTGGAAATATGTTCAATCAATCAAATAAGATAATTAATATGGTTGTCATTTATGGCAACATATTTATTTTGCAGAATAGTCATATTTATTTGTGAAGAAAAATTGTCTAAGTATCAAACAACATCACATTAGCATGACAGACTTGATGATAGCAAAATATTCCCTTAGAATATTCTCTTGTGTAATTAGCAAAGTGTGCATGTCTATGTAATCAACCAAGTCCAAGTTGTGAAGGAATTAGTAATGTAGTAATGATACAGTGCAAAACAAAGCATATCAGTAGAATGTGTTAAATGATTTGATTTATTGTTTTAATTACTATTTCTTAATGAGATGACTCCAAGGATGTTATGTGAGATGACTAAGGAATAATTTACCAATATGTTTGGTATAAGTAAAGGACTTCATTTGCAAAGTTAGAGGGAAGTGAAAAAAAGTGCAATCAATGATTGCAAACTTGATATGATGTTGTGAAATGAGAGTAACAAGTGAATATGATATTATGACATATGATGAAAAGCATTTTTATCTGAGATATGATGTAGATTGATATGTGCGTAGTCACTCTTTTATGAAGAATTGTTAGTAAAAATATTTGCAAAGTACAACAAGTATCTCAGTATTGTATGTAAACTTATTGCTTGAAAAAATTATTGTATAGTTGCATGTTAAGGTAGTGGGATCTTCTTGCACATATTTGTATATGATCTACCAACTCCTAATAGGGTTGAGGCCTCTAACAAGGCCTATTATCCTAATAGGGACTTGAGACACTATGCATACTTCATAGACTCCTAATAGGGTCAATATCCTTAACTAGATCCTTTATATAGTGAATCATCTTGTGGGTTTCATCCCTGCTGGGGTTTTCCCTTGGCCAAGGTTTCTCTGGTTAACAAAAAATGGTTTTATGAGTTCTCTTCTTGTATGGTTGATTATTTTGTTTAGCACTATTGGTATTCTCTTTCATGCATGTGGTAAAGTAATTTAAAAAAATTAGTTGTGGGTAAAAAGATTGAAAATATTGATTCACCCCACCTCTTAGTATTATCTATTTCTAACAATAGAAACAAAGAATGTAGATGAGGTGTGCAAAGATGACTATTAAAAGTAAGATTTGAAAAAATAATTAGATTAGATAGTGAAGAATGAGACATGGGAATTGGTCCCTAAACTAGCAGAAAAGAATGTAATACGAACAAAATGGTATTCAGGAACAAGATGAATGAACAAGGTGAATTTGTAAGGAAAAAAGAAAGATTGGTTTGTAAAGATTACTCACAACAAGAAGGAATAGACTATGATGAAACCTATGATTTTGTGGCAAGAATTGAAGTAGTAAGGTTATTCTTAGCCTATGCAGCACATAAGAAATTCAAAGTGTATCAAATGGATGTCAAGTCAACATTTATGAATGGAGAACTTAAAGAAGAGGTATACATAGAATAGCTTGAAGGTTTTTCCTTTAACATATGATATGGACATGGTATGCAATTTGAAGAAAGCATTGTATGGATTAAAAAAAGCACCTAGAACCTCATATGCAAGGTTTGACAAGCATTTGACAAAACTTGGATTTAGAAAAGGTATGACAAACAATAATCTATTTTGGAAAGAAATAGATGATGGATTAATGATTTTGGTAATATTTGTTGATGATATCATATTTGGAGGAGATGAAAATGAAAGTGACAAGTTTGTAGAAGAAATAAAGAAGGAATTTGAAATGAGTATGATAGGAGAAATGAAATACTTCCTAAGATTATAGATTGTGTAAGATAAAGAAGGAATCTTTATTTCTTAGACTAAGTATTTGAAAGATCTATTGAAAAAGTTTGATTTGGAAACATGTAAACCAGTTGGAATACCTATGATAACTAGACACAAGTTATCTACAAAGGATGAGACACCTAATTTTGAGCAAAATAAGTATAGATCTATGATTGGAGATTTACAATATCTAACTCACACAAGGCTGAATATAGCAAATGTAATTGGAATTGTTGCAAGATTTCAAGCTAATCCCAATGAAGCACATTGTGTATCCGTTAAAAGGATATTTAGATATCTGAAGGGAACACCAAGGTTTAGATTGTGGCATGATAGATCTAATGATTTCACTTTATATGCTTATACTGATGCTAATTGGGCAGGTAGTATGGATAAGAAAAAGATCATCAGTGGTGAACCTTTATTTCTTGGAGGAAGATTGGTTTCTTGGTTAAGAAAGAACAAGGATTGTATCTCACAAAGTATAGAAGAGGTAGAATATGTTGCAACAACAAACAATTATAATCAAGTTTTTTGGATGAAGCAGATGTTGAAGGATATAAGGATAGAATTTAGTGAACCTATTGTCACACATTGTGATAACACAAGAACAATGAATATATCTAAGAATCTAGTGTTGCATTCTAAGACTAAGCACATTACTATCAAATATCACAAGTTGAGAGAGAAAGTTATAGAAAAGGAAATAAGATTGGAGTATGTAAGTACTAAAGAGAAGATTGTAGATATTTTCACCAAGCCTCTTCCCAAAGAGACATTTGAGAATTTTTGAGGTATGCTAGGGGTTATGCCCCTACCTACATCATAGTAGATGATGCAAGAGTGCATTAGTCCAATGATACAAAGCACTATTATTTGTCTAGACTAAATATTGATGCTTCCTATATGGGGGAGTATCTTTGATGGACAGAGTCATCTAGGACTCTTGATAGATGTTGTTTTGAATAATGTCTTTGGACACTCGAGCAGGTCAGAGATAGTTGTTGATAGATGGTTGCTAAAACCTTTGACATTGATGTTAATGGGAGAAAGATTACAACATGAAAATCATTTTGATATAGACCACATTGAGGTATATTAATGGGGAGAAGTGTGTATGATTGATTAAGAGGATTTGAAAAAAAATGATAACAATCTTAACAGCTGGTATTCTTAGAACTAGATGTTTTTCATCTATGTTCCCATCAATGCCAAAAGGGGAGATTGTTGGAAGCATGAATGTTCATGATATTCCTATGGGGGAGTATTGTAGAAACATTATTTTGATGATATGTTACATTCATGACTATGTTTATCATTGATGTCAACATAGCATTTTTCTATGGTATCTAACACAAGAACAACTATAAATATCAAGTTGGGATGGACAAATCATTAAGTATTTTCACTAGTGAAGTTAAAGGGAGATACTAATAAGTGTCTAGTATATGTAGCTAACCTCAGGAGAAAAATATCTTAATTTTGGAAGAAGTTATGCAAGTTTTGGTGAAAACTCTTCTGAGATAGAGTTTACAAAAGCATGTTCTGGTAAACTTGTTATATCTCTCAGAAGAGTTGTTATTCTAAGAAGCAAGCTTAAATACATATAGAAGAGATGTTGGAGATGATGTGGCTAATCTCACTCATCATAATAGTATATGTATGAAAATTTATTCAAGTTACAATGTGATAGATTGATGTTATCACTAAGTATAAAATGTTTTTAATGATGTCCTATAATAGTTAATTAAGAAGGTGTAATAGCCACCTTAGGGAATTGTTTTATGGATTTGAATGAAGGAAATTTTTTGTTTATTTTTTTATGTATGAATGATTGGATAAATAAAGAACAACATAATAGAAGATAAATAAGTTGATATGTGAGGATAAGTAAAGAAAAGTGAAGTTGGAGAAAACTTCATTGTCAATATTTTATTTTAAGATCTGAGGTTTTTGACCTAGTCTACAAGCTCTAGCAATGATTGGTCTAGTTGATAGAATAGAGGAAAGAGGCTAAAGTATAGTATGAACAATTATTCTACAAGGAATAGTTGAGAGATCATTTGGACAATAAAGTTTATTGGTCTTACCCTAGAAGCTATTTGGATAGTGGGTCCTTCTTCCTTCTAAAACTCCTGATAGGGTTGGTACAACTCCTAATAGGGTTAGAATCTCCTAATATAGATTCAAAGTGTCCTAATAGGGAATCTTATGTACTAAATGTGTTTATAAAATCCTACTAGGGTTCATCCTCTAACAAGGAATATATATATATATGTTTGTGAGCATCATTTCTAGTAGGTTTTCCCTCTGATCAAGGGTTTTCCTAGTTAAAAAATCTAGTGTAATTGTGTATTGGCATCTTTTAATGGTTGTTGTGTAGTTTTATTGTATGGTTAAGATTAATTAAGGTTGATAAATGTTTTAATTGGATAACTGATTCACCCCCCCACCTCCAAGTTATCTTGGTGGACTATTATTTCTAATAGTGACCTCATTTGTGTTCAATGTGCTGCAATCTTCCTTCATTTTCCATGTCTTGTTCATTTGTATCTTCACATTTTTATCATCAACCTTTCCTTTTCCTTTGCTTCCTTCATTGGTTGGTGCAGGTGACTGAATTGAACATTTTTCACTGACATGACTAGTCTTAAGACATCTAAAGCATACAATCTCATTCACCCATCCATTGTAGTTACCTCTAAAATGTGTTCTTATACAATTTTTAGGCATATGACCATATTCTTGGAAATAGTAACAACTATACCTTGTGTTGTAATTGTAATCATAACAGTTTCCATTGTGATGTACCTTTGTCTATTTGTTTGATGTCCACTTGGATTTGGTTCTGCATTCATATGTCTTATGTCCATACTTTTGAAATTTTTAATAATAACCTTTAAGTCTATGAGTGTTGGTGGTCTTAGTTCTACATTCATGTGCCCAATGTCCTTGATTCTTGGAGTTGTGACAGTGTCCCTTGTTCTGATTCCCTATGTTTCTTCTACAAAAATTAGTTGTATGACACAATTTTCTAAAATATTGACAAGTGGGCTTGATGTTCTTTCCGTTATTGTTCCTTTATTTACCACTCCTAGATGATTATCTTTGTTCAGTAGTAGAATATCCTAAATAAGCAGTGTCATTCTTTGGCCTTGGTGCTTCCATTACTTTCTCAAAGTACTTGATCACTTCACTAGGCTTGTTAAGCTTTTCCTTCTTAGCCTTCAATTCATTTTGTAGTAGGATATTGCATGTTTCCAATTTTGTAATATCAATGTCTTTCCTATTCAGTTCTTGATTTACAATTATCAGTTGATTCATTGAATCTAATTGCATGTTTGCAATCTTTTGCATATCTGATGTCTTCTCTTCAAGTTTGTTAGCTAGTAGCCTTTTTTCTTCTTCATTCATGGCTCTATCTTCTTCACCTTTCTTCTTTAGTTGAGTTATCTTACACAATAATACTGATTGAACTTCTTGTTCTATTTTTAGGTTCTTAACTTCTTCACTTAGGGCATTGTTCCTTTCCATCAGATCTGTAATTGATGCATCAAGTGCTTTTGAGTTTCCATCTTTAAATAATCTAGTAATTCCTACTTCTTAATATTGAGTGTTGTCTTGCTAAATAGCTATCTCTTTCCCTATCTTTAATGAATTTTATAGTTCATCTCTTTCCTCCTTGAGTTGATGTTGGTAAAGTTGTATTTCAATATTTTGGTTCTCAATAGTCTTTCCCAACTTGTAGACTTTCATCTTCAAGATCTTCCTTCGAAAGCTATAAAACTTTCCTTTTTAGAGATCAAAGCTCTGATACCAATTTTTGGAAATAAAAATGGGAAAGTAAGTTCTGAGAGAGGAGGGGGGTGAATCAACACTTAAAACTTTTTCCTTAAAAATATATCACCAACATCCATCTCATAACTTAACATATAAAATGAAATAACTTAACATGCATTACATCCATAGGATAAAGTAAATAACACATAACACAATAAATTGGTTATCTTAAAACCCTCCAATGAGAAGGTAAAACTAGGGTGGGGATGACACCCACAGATCTTCACTACTTCAGTTGTAAAGTGTGACCAATTATGGCTATAAAATGTTTGATCATAAGCTATGATCTACCCTGTTAAAGGCTTAAAAATACTTTTTAGTCTCACCTCTCTAAATTATTTCAACTCACAATTAAGTAACAACTTAGTTAAGAGATTTAAAATAACCTATTAGGACTACTTAGTTAAGATATTCACTCTGCATCACCTAATATCTTCAGTTAGCACTTTTTTGCTTGATATTAGATCTCCTCTTTATTGATTGAATTTTGATCCTTCTGACCACATCTATCCTTTATAATCCTCTCACTAGTTGTCTCTGTGTTCCTCTAGACTAATTCGTCTTTTCATATATCTATCATAGCCTCCATAGCCACCATCAATGCTCTCTCAATATTTAGCATTTTCTCCTCTTGCAATGATAAATTTTTTAGGGTTTTCCTTTCTTAAATAAACATATGTGGAGATGGATTAGGCTAGAATCAATGATTGTGGTTGATCATTATTACCACCTAATGTTTCCCTTAATCTGATTGGTTGCATGTATTGCATAGGGTTTTGAAATATGACTCCATACTTATCTCTTATAATTGTAAATTCTTGATTATGTCAGCCAAAAATGGTTTACATAGGAGTTTGTACCTTAAAAAATAACTATCCCAAGAACTATTCACTTGGCATCCAAAGGTTCTAATGCTCGGCCTTCACTGTGTTCTAAATACTATAACTTGACTTCTATATAACTTGACACTAACTATTACTTGACACCTAAATCACTCAACATGTATAAACTACTGAACACATGAGTGACTTAGAACATACTATTTTCTTAGCTATACTATCTAGAAGCTTATGCTTGACATGCTTTAATCACTCAGCTCACACTGATTGCTTGGCTCAATCTGATCATAGGACATATAGTATGCACTATAAGTCTATTAGATAATAACTAAGTGTTTTGTCACTGCCTTGTCAAATCCAAAATGAGATCAACATTCCTCAATCAAAATTTTCTTATAATGATAGTACAAATAGGACTACTAGTAGAAGTCCATTTGAAGTGTTGTGTGGATTACATCCAAAGGTTATTCTCAAGCTTAGAGACTTTAAATTTTATGAAGATATCAGTGGTCATGCTAATGATTTTTCTCAATCAATGAGAGAGGTTCATGAGCAAGTAAAGATGATACTAATGGATAAAAATAAAAAGTTGAAAGCTAAAAGAGATGATGAGAGAAGAGACCTACAATTTGAAGTAGGAAATTTGGTGATGGTATTCTTAAATAAGGCTAGATTATAGAAGGGCATACTAGGTAAGATACTGATGAAAAGGATTGGACCATGCAAAGTGTTGGCTAAATATGGACCAAATGCCTACACAATGGAATTATCCAAGGAGATGTCCATCTCTCCTATATTCAATGTGAAGGAATTGATCAAATAAAAAGAACTAGAAAATGATGATGAATTGTACAATACTGAGGTGAGTAAGGATGTGGAAGAACTCAAGCTACCTGATCAAAACAAACCATAGGTTCACAAGATTTTTTATTCAAGAGTGAAGAAGAAGAGTAGACACAAGACATACATGGATCACCTAGTGAAGTGGAGACACCAACTTGAGTTAGAGGCTACCTAGATAGAAGAAAGTTATTTCAAGAAGCATGGCATTAGTTTGGAGTTCTTAACACCACTAATCCATTGATTTTGTGGTAAGGAGAGAGTGGTATAGGAGAACCTTAGATTCTTACTTAGATTCTAGTAAATTTTTGGCTTATAGGTGATTCTAGAAAACCACCAAGGTAATAAGGACTAATCATAAAGTCCCAAGATTTATTTAGTGTGTTGTTTGATTTAAGGATGCTTAGAGTTTGTGATTTGTATGCTCAATTAGGCTTTAGAGTCAAAGTCCTAAGGAAGTCAACAAAAGGGTCAAAGTTGGACCAAAACCACAAAATGGAGTGACACTTGTGTTTTTGATGTTTTTAAGTGCTTTGGGATCTAAGGAGTTGATTTCGAAGGAATTATGCAAGTTAGGAGAGGAAATTTATCAATGAGAAAAAAGTTGCAAATGTTGCTCATGACAACTTTTCCTAAAAACTAGGAATTAACTCTATAGGAATCCTAACCAAAAACTTAGGGTCTAAACACAAGGGGTTGGCATAGTTAAGGTTGGAAAAACCTTAACCCAATAGTTAATTAATAGATTGTATGGATTGAGGATTAGGAAGAGCAAGAATTGATTATATTTGTATAACAGAGCCTTCATCCATCCAGTTATACATGGATTCAAAGGACTAAACTAATAAAATAAGACTTTACTATTTATTTTGTGTTGGAGTTGATGAAAGCCAACTCTGAAGACACCCAAGATCACCTACATGCAAAAACCTATAAAAGAGAAGCCAAGGAGAGAAGAGCATGGAGCAAGGGGAAAACTCTAAATGGACATGAGAAAGAAAATGATATTGCAACACAAGAGAAAATGTATTTACAATATATAATGTGAGATATAAAAATACAATGAGGGAGCCTGAATATAAAGAGCTCCAGGAATCTTCCAGAACAAGCTAGAAGATGCTAGGAGATAAGTGTGACAACTAAGCACACATCCACATAAGGTGGAAAGTCCTTGAACAATGTGAGAGGATAAGTATGACTTAGGAGAGAACAAACTCCCGTATTGTCAACAACTTATAACTAACTCCTAGACTACAACTAATAAATAAATGCATTTACCTAAGTAAGCTTAAGTAAATAGAATAAATAATTAATAAATTAATTATTTACTCTAACATTTTGTTCTTATCTTTTGTAGCATTGGTATAGTCTTTTTTTATGATTGGTTAGCATTTTGGTAGTTATTGTGTTTTGCTAATTCATTGCCTAGTTTAGAGTCAATTTTGTAAATATGGATCCTACTTGTATTATCATGGTTGAACTTCCATGTCCTCTTGGAATAAAGTAGGAGACTCTTTCTATAGTGTAAATATGGTTTTTGAAGTCATGGTTTTTGTTGGCTCTTGATTTAATAGTTTTGAAAATAACCAAGAAAATAGACCAATGCATCTAAGGCTAGCAAATTCCTATGACAGATACACTTGACTGCAATCTTGAGCCAACTATAAGGCATAAATCCTTCACTTTAGGCTTTGCAAAACATAGATAGGTTAACCTTGAGGTCCTGACATATGTTACTAGTGCAATTAAAAAATAAATATGAACCTATTAACAACAGATGAAAACCTCTTCTATCTTCTGATACTTATGCAATGACATATAAATGAGATAGCTACAAATCATATCTTATGAACTCATACGCTAAGTGAGGGTTAATTATTTTCAACCCACTAAAAATGTGAAAAATTGAGTTGATTTCAATTAAAAGATTTTGTGCAAATGACATTCATATCAGCTTGCATCTGATTTAGTGATCAGTGCCTTATCCATTGAAATTGATGGGGACACAACCCAAGCACAGAATGGACACAACAAGAAAGAAAAATTTTATTAACTTTGTAAATAAGCTAATACATCTAGTATAGAGAAAATAGACTTCAAAACATGCCCTATGGGCTTATAATAGCATAAATTTGGAGATAATTTCTCCTTTCAGTACCTTCTCTCAAACTCCACTCAAAATTGCCTTTTACAATGTCAGAAATGTCCTTAAATAGACCCCGAAGGGTTAATGATTAGGAATACATTCTAGAAAGTGCTAGTTTGCATCCATCGACCAAATAGAAGGCTCCAAAAGCTGCGTTAGAAGCCGATGCAAATCTAGAAGAATCCAAAAATGATAACTAAACTTTCGGGAGGCATAACTTTTGAACCATAGCTCCAATTAACAAACCACTTACATTTTCGAAAAGCTCTCAAAGCGCTCTATAGCCCTATGGATGAGATTTTCTTGTCCCCTATTTTTTTGTCCCTTTTTGAGGTCATTTAATGCCCCTAACCTAACTCTAAAGCATTCTTAGGAGGTCTCCAAAACTTGAAAAACTGCAATAACTTTCAAACCGTGGGGCCTTTTGACCTGATTCCTTTTCTGGAATGATATAAATTATAATTACATTCATTTGGCCAATTTAAACCTTTTAGTTCACCAAAATGATCGCCCAATTACATACTCTTATTTTTTTGGCATTTACACGTATCTCAAGGTGTTCAAATACTCTATCCTAGAACACTAATAGTGGAACTGTGAGAGTTGGAACCTTTATTTAACCCAAATGGGTATCTAGAAATGAAAACACATGAAATAGAAACTAAGTCTAAGTACATTTTTTGGGTGACATAGGATTGCCCTTATACCTTTGGATGCTCCTGCATCAGAAACATAGAGTCATTACTAATAGGATGACCTAACTTGATTTCATTACAATTAAGTTTATCAACTAAAATCCCCAAATTCCATTCTTATGAAATATCCCCTTCATACACCCAGAAACCCTATCAGAACATTGAAGCATTTACTTGACTCCTTGAATCAAAAGCAACAACAAATCTGATACATAGCTCATCTAAGATGTCTTAAATCAAATGAGCCTTATTCACTCAATCTCAAAGTTAATAGCATATGAAGAATTAGGAGACAGAATTAGAAAACCTAGATAATTCATTGTAAATTCCCTTCTATATTCATCCATGGAAAAGACTAAATACATAAATAGGTAAAATTGAATGTAACTCAAGATACTTCACATAATCTAGCATCAATCTCCACTTATCTCAAAATAACAAGACATGAAAATGAATTGAAAATCTGCACATAAATGGATGTGTGGCCTTCACTGCTAGAGCTTGGCTCAATATATAGGAAGCAAAACTGACTACAACCTTGATTACATAGTGAAAACTTGAACCATCCTAGTATCACAGAGAAAACTGCCAACCACAACAAAGAAAGAGAAAGAGAATGATATAGGAGAAAAGAATTCATAGATTTGATCAAACAATGACAAGTATCCCCTCATAAATTTTTCCCAAGAAGCTGAAAACATCTCTCTAATCTCTCCCCTCAATAGAAAAATCAAATCCTCATCATTTGGCTTGTACAAGCACAAAATATTTGAGATATTTGATAGAAAGAATAACTATTTTGATTCTTGATTTGAACTCAAAACAACAACAAAAAATCAGTTAAAATTGAAATCTAAAGGGATGAAAACTTTTCTAGAATTCGTTTTGGCATCAATAGACTCCAATATATGTTCCCCAATTGATTCTGAAGCTCCATAATGAATTCTGCCCATTCCACTAAGAATGCCCTGGAAAACACAAAACTACTTATAACTCAAATTGATGAAGACCTGCTCAAAATTTGGTCCCATATTATGAAAGTTAACTTCTTCCCAGTTCCAACTGTATACTGCACTACCTATTTTGGATAAAAAATGCCCCTATTATGGCCATTTGAAAATCAAGCTCTTGGACTAAATCAGAGCATTAAAAATGGAAAAAATTAAAAATTTATATAGTTTGAACTATATAAATCATTTAAATTTATTCATATCCTTCACTTAAAAAAATCATGTGTTCAATCACTTTGAATTTCAATTTTATATTAATTTTATTTTCTCTGCCCATGATGCCATGTGTTGAAACCTAATTCAACAACCACCCTTTGGAATTATTTTAATTAATTATTAATTAATTAATTAATTAATTCTTTTAATCTTTTCTCCATTTTCCATTCTCATAGCATCAGAGGGGAAATATTTTCAAACTTCCACTCTTACGATGAGTCCTTTATCTTAATATTTTATTAATAATTTCAAATCTCTCTCCCATAAGGTCAAGACCCCTTCATATCTCCATTTATGCTCATATGGGGTGAATTTCCTTTATGCCCATATGCTTTCTTGTCATAGTATTGAAGAGGTTTGAAAATTGTTTTACAACTACATAGGGTCTTCAAATTCGTGTACCACCATGAGCATTTGAAATTTGCATTTCACTCTCACATTAAAAAACTTCTGAAATGTCCCTTTTTCTGATTTTATATGATATTTCAAGTCTCTAATCAAATTTTCAAAATCAAACAACCAATATTACAAAGATCTACCAATTTCTCAATAAACCCCAAATCGGGTATGCCCGAAAATAGTACCAAAAAATTCACAACTTCACATATTATTAATAAATCTGAAAGTGGCCATTTTTACAGAAATTTCAACAGCATAACAGCCTAAAAAATGAAATTTCCAGATCTATATAACATTTACACAATAGTTCCCAAACGGAGGACAAAAACAATGCTCATCGGGCTCCCGAAAATAACACAAAATAGCCCAGAATCACCACAAAACACTAATAATCTATCATATAAGTTTAACCATGACCCAATAAATATATTCAGCTCTATTTTAACATCTAAAATTATGAAATATAGCAGCAACCCAAAATGATATGAAATACTCAACCAGAAACACCAAACTCTTACAAAAAACACACCGAAAAATCCAAAAATCTGCACTGTTCAGCACAAGGGCAAACTCTGCATGACTTTCACATGGAATGGGTTCAAAATCCCATCCTTAGCCTTCCTAAAAATCTAAAAACTCCCATCCTTGGGTCTCCTTCTCTACAGGTTTGGCAGCCTCTGAAGAACAACAAAGCAATAAGCGAAAATCAAGTTCTGGAATAAGCCCAAAATGCCTCTGAATCCCTTAAAAGAGGGCATAACCCTAACTCACATCCAAGAGGGGTTAGTAAAATATAATTTAATAATAATTTTTATTTATTAGTCCATTTATTTCCAAAGATTAGCCCCTTTTGCCAAAACTTCACCTTTTTGGAGCCTGCCTGCCTTAGCAAAGTTTATTATTTTTAATTTTTTGAAAAGGGGACATGACAAGTCCTCCCCTCCCAAATATTTCTTGTCCTCAACCAATGAAGGTTTGAATTCTCAATAATATGTGCTCCTTCCCAAGTTGCATCCTCTAGTGGTAATCCTTTCCATTTGACCAAATGCTCTATGACGCCCCTATTTCTCAATCTTTTCTCTCTTGTATCCAAAATCTCTTCTGGTATCAAAAATAATTTCCCTTCATCATCAAGAGGTGGTAATTCTATAGATACTATGGTTTTCTGGCCTAGAACCTTTTTTAGGCAAGATACATGGAAAATATTATGTATTTTTCTGTTTGGTGGGAGCTCCAATTCATAAGCTACCTCTCCGACCTTCCTGATGTTCTTATAAGGCCCATAGAACCTTGGCTTGAGTTTCTCTACCCCACTCCTCTTCAAGGTGCTTTGCTTATATGGTTGTAACCTAAAAAATACCAAATGTTCCACCTCAAAAGATCTTTCAATCCTTTTCCTATCAGCATACAACTTTTGTTGGTTCTGTGCATGTTGTAGATTATCCTTGAGGGACCTTATTATGTCTTGGCTTTGCTTAACGAAATCACTTGCCACAGGTACTCTGCTATCAAAAAGTATTAGATCAACAAAGGAAAGGGCATCATAACCATAAAGATCATGAAAAGGAGGCATACCAATAGACATGTGATGAGATGTCTCGTAACAATACTCCCCTAGGTGTAACCATTTCACCCAAGCTTGTTATTGATTTGAAACATAGTTCCTCAAATATCCCTCTATCCATTTATTTACTATCTCTATTTGTCCATCTATTTGAGGGTGATAGCTAGTACTATGAGTGAGTTTAGTTCCTACCAAATGAAAGAGCTCCTTCCAAAAAGAGCTGAGGAATCTATTATCCTAGTCACTGACAATGTTTCTAGGCAAGCCATGTAATCTAAATATTTCCTTGAAGAACAATTTGGCCACTTGTAATGCCTTGAAATCAGATGTGATAGGAAAGAAATGTGCATAATTAGTTACTCTATCTACCACCACATATATGAAATCCTTACCTTGAACCTTGGGCAACTCAGTGATGAAGTCCATGGAAATACTTTCTCATTTTTATTCAGGAATAGGAAGTGGCTGCAACAACCCTGTAGGAAAATTTTTCTCACTCTTGCTTTGTTTGCATACCATACATTCCTTAATGTGTTTAAGGACATCCTCATTCATACCCTTCCATGAAAATCTCTCTCAAATTTTCCTGTATGTCTTGAAGTATCCCTGATGACCAGCCAAAGGTGTGTCATGAAAGGCCCTCAATATCCTCTCCTTAGCTTTTCATCCTGGCACTAAGAAGATCCTATTCTTGTAATAAATAAATTCATCAACAACCTTGAACCTATTATCATCCACTAAATTATCCAAAATCTTGGTGGCAAAGGAATCTTTAGCATACTCTAAAATTATGGAGACTTTCCAATCAACAGAGATAGATTTTAAGGAACACAAAGTGGGCTTTCTTGAGAGAGCATCAACAATGACATTATTCTTTCCTTTCATGTATTCAATATCAAAATCATAAGCTTGCAATTTTCTTACCCATTTTTGTTGAAGATCATTAAAATCCCTTTGGTTCAAGAAGAACCTGAGGCTATTATGGTTTGTCTTTACAATGAATCTCCCACATACCAAATATTGTCTAAACTTATGAAGTGCATGCATGATTGCCAACATTTCCTTATCATAGGTGGAGTAACCTTTCTCTAATTGATTTAATTTTCTACTCTAAAATGCTATTGGATGTCCCCTTTGAGTTAGGACAGCCCCTATACCTTCTCTAGAAGCATCACATTCAACAATAAAAGCTAAAGAGAAATCTGGAATTGCAAGCACAGGGCATAAATTAATTACCTCCTTAAGCTTATCAAATGTTTTTTGTGCCTCTTCTATCCAAACAAAAGCTCCTTTATTTTTCAAATCAGTCAAGGGGGCAGCAAGCTAAGAAAATCCCTTGGAAAATCTCCTATAGTAGCTACACAACCTGAAGAAACCTCTCAACTATGTAAGATTAGTGGGTGGAGGCCAATCCAAAATTGCCTAGATTTTTTGTTGATCAACCTGTACTCCTTTAGAACTTATAATATGTCCCAAATATAGGATCTCTATCAAAAAAAACTCACATTTAGATAGCTTAGCATAGAAGGATTGCTGCTCCAAGATTCCCAAAACAGTGTCTATGTGCTTTAGATGCTCTTCCCATGTTTTACTGTAAATCAAGATATCATCAAAAAATACCAAAACAAATTTTTGAAGATGCTGGATGAATACCTTATTCATACAAGATTAGAATGTTGCAGGTGCATTAGTGAGGCCAAATGGCATAACAAGAAATTCAAAGTGCCCATAGTGACATCTGAAAGCAGTCTTTTCCACATCTTCACTCCTCATTCGAATTTGATGGTACCCTGATCTTAAGTCAATTTTTGAGAAGTATAAAACATCATGTAACTCATCAATGAGTTCATCTATGTGTGGTATGGGATACCTATTTTTTATGGTCTTCTTTTTTAGAGCCCTATAGTCTATACACATTCTCATTGTACCATCCTTTTTCTTGATAAGTACCATAGATGATGCAAATGGACTAGAGCTAGGCCTTATGAATCCCATGTCCAGGAGTTTTTTAATAGTTTTTTCAATTTCTTCTTTATAACCTCTTGGATGGTGGTATGGGGTTGTTATAACTAGTTTGGCATCCTGTTCTAACTCTATAACATGCTCAAAACCTCTATCTGGTGGTAATCCTGGAGGCAAGTCATTGAATACTATACTATGCTTATCAAGAATATTTTGAATCTCAAAATGGAAATTACCTTGATTTTTTGGAGAGCTTGTTGGATGGATTATGACTCCTGCTGTCCATGCTACTTGTCCTTTTCGAAAAGTCCTCTCCATCCTCTTTGCAGAGACTGCCTTAGGTGCTCCATTTGATAAGCCTCTCAATATGACTTCTTTCCCATTGGAATGAAATTTAAACTCCATAGTTTGATGGTTCATGTAATAGCCTCCAATAGAGTGCAACCATTGAACACCCAATACAAGATCTGTCTCCCCAATGCCAACCACATAGAAGTCATCACATAACTCATAATCTCCTAAGGTCATCTTGAGTTGTTTCACCACCCGTATGCAAGGCATAGTGAATCCATCAGCTATAGTAACATTGAATCCCTCAAAATCTTCTGCTTTAAGCCCTCTTTTCATGACAAATCCCTCATCAACAAAATTGTGAGTTGCCCCACTATTAAGAACTATCAACCTTGTCCCTACTAGTACCCATCGAATTCTAAAGGGATGGTATCTTGGGACTCCTGATAATGCTACTAAAGTGCCATCCTTGCTGATTTCTTTTTCTTTCTCTTCTTCTACCTCCTCCTTAGAATCATGAAATTCCTCATGCTCATCTAAATCAGATTCTAAAGCAACTTCAATATAGTGCACTTGACCTTTCCCCAAACATCTGTGTCTTAGAACCCATGGTTCTCTATAAGTAAAACAAAGCTTTTTCCTTCGTAATTCACTCCTAGTCTCTTTATCTACCTTCTTTTTTGCCATATTTATCACATCTTTTGGTGGTAGTTTTGGGAAAGTCTTTTTCTAAAAATTCCCCTTATGTTGCCAAAGATCTAGGGGTTTTTGATTAGTGACTGGTTTCATAAGCATGCAAGTTTCAAGTTGCAAGCTTCTTTTGATAGCTTCCTGTAAGGTTGAGGGTGAGAAAGCCTTAACCAAACCCTTAACAGAATCTTCTAAACCATCAAGAAAAAGATAAACAATCTTCTTTTCACTCATATCAGGTACCATAACAGCCACTTTTTGAAACTCTTCTATATACTCATTAACTGATTTGGTTTGCTTCAACTTTGACAATTCTTTAAAGTACTCTTCATCATCCTTGAGGTCAAATCTATCTATCACTCTTTGACTGAAATTATCAAATGTAGTTACCTAATCATGACCTTGAGTAGTCATTCCATGATATCACCAATCATAGGCTACATCTTCCAAGTGTAGACTTGCAAATTGAACAGCATCACTCTCCTTCATGGGGTTAAGTGTGAAGAAAGTCTGTAATTTTTGTAGCCATGCTTTAGCTGAAATTTTATTTGTTCCATCAAAAGTAGGTGCTGTAAACTTGCTTATTTTATTTTTGAGCTCTCTTCCACTTATGTCATGCTCCCTCCTATTCTCTTTCTTGGGTATCAAAGTGTTCATCATATCCACATATTCTCTAAAAGGAACCGAACTGCGAAAGTCATCATCTAAGCCATTGTAAGTAGCTCTTAATGCAATCAAGTTACCTGTAACCTCTTCCACAAGATTAAGGGCTGGATTTAGCACTGGTGGCTCATCTATAGGCAGGAAAATAGTTTTTGTTGATTTAGAGGGTGTGGGTTTCATATTTCTTGGCTCCTCTGAAGTGCTCCCTTTCTCATTAATAGATGCAACTCCTTGCAGTTTTTCTGTCAATATTTGCAAAGCCTCTCTAGTTTCTGCCAAACTATCCACTATTTGCTTCAGAGTATTCTGGATGTCTTGAAAGAATTTCTTTGCCATCTCATCTAGATCAGCCATACTTTTTCCTTCCTTGGATTTTGTACTTTTACTTTCAACTAGAGGTTTGATCAATTTTTTTAAATTCTTTTCTCGCTGTAAATATCTCTTTTCTCTTTCACTTAGTTGCATGAAAACTTCTACAAACCCTCAGGTTGGTAAGATCATAGCTATGATACCACTAAAATGTCCCTTTTTCTGATTTTATATGATATTTCAAGCCTCTAATCAAATTTTAAAAATCAAACAACCAATATTACAAAGATCCACCAATTTCTCAATAAACCCCAAATCCGGTATGCCCAAAAATAGTGCCAAAAACTTCACAACTTCACATATTATTAATAAATCTTAAAGTGGATATTTTTATAGAAATTTCAGCAGCATAATAGCCTACAAAATTATATTTCCATATCTATATAACATTTACACAACAGCTCCCAAACGGAGGACAAAAACAATGCTCATCGAGCTCCCAAAAATAACACAAAATAGCCAGGAATCACTACAAAACACTAATAATATATCACAGAAGTTTAACCATGACCCAATAAATATATTCAGCTCTATTTTAACATCTAAAATTCTGAAATATAGCAGCAACCCAAACTAATATGAAATACTCAACCGGAAACACCAAACTCTTTCAAAAAACACACCTGAAAACTCACAAATCTGCACTGTTCAGCACAAGGGAAAACTCTACATGAGCTTGGACATGGCTTCAAACTCCTATCCTTAGCCTTCTTAGAAACTTTTAAACTCCTGTCCTTGGGTCTCCTTCTCCACAGGTTTGGCAGCCTCTGAAGAACAACAAAGCAATAAGCGAAAATCAAGTTCTGGAATAAGCCCAAAATGCCTCCAAATCCCTTAAAAGAGGGCATAACCCTAACTCACATCCAAGAGGGGTTAATAAAATATAATTTAATAATAATTTTTATTTATTAGTCCATTGGTTTCCAAAGATTATCCCCTTTTTCCAAAACTTCACCTTTTTGGAGCCTGCCTGCCTTAGCAAAGTTTATTATTTTTAATTTTTTGAAAAGGGGACATGACAACTTTCCATAGGATCAGGAAGCTTTTGAAACCTGTCTCCTATGCATATGACTAACTACCACATGTCACATACACCTTTCTTCAAATTTTGGGTCAAAATATAGTTGACCACGTCATTCCATTGGCCAACAGTCCCACCACGAAAGCAATGGCTTTGTAAGCCTTGTGTTTTCTTGAAGACACTTGAATGATGAGCACCCTTTAATTTAAACATTAGAAAATTCCAAGCTATGACCAATGTTGGATAAACATTTTCCCTCTGTTTATGCCGTATGAACAACTTTCACCATTGAAATTGTGATTTCTTGCTAATACCACGAGTTCCTTTTGGTGTGAGGCTCCCTATTTCATGCTTGGTTTTATGTGTAGGGTCTTCTTTAGGCTTCATACCATTTACACTTTCTTCCTAAAATCATGGCTTCTTTGTATGATAAGGCAACTCTTTCTTTCTAGCTGTAGGACTCTATTCTTCTCATGCAAATTGCAAATTGTTAGTCTCCCCTATAGATTTTCTATGGGTAAAGCATTTTTCATGCATGCATTCTTCTATTTCCTAATCTAAACTTGCAGAGGTAGCTTCCTCTATAACCTTGGGGATCTTCTCAGTCTTGGACTTGCGGTTCCCTTGCTAGATGTCCCTATTCTTTGTTTGTTGTGTGGGGCTTCCTTTTCTTTGCACTATCGTAGCATCTGTCCATTCCTTTCAACTATGGGATGCTCTTGCTTTCCCTCTCCACATGAATACCCTATTGTTTATTTTAATTTGTGAGCCACATTTTTTCATGCCTCCTCAGCCCTTTAATTTGCTAGTGACTTCTTTTGATGTGGTTTTCTTCAAACATGCAACTTCTCCTACTCTGCCATTTCATTCGCTTTGCATGGGCTACTTCCAACATTTCCAAGCTCCCCTGCCACTGGTTCAGTGCCTCCTCATAGCCTAACTCCCTTTCTCTTAATTGTCCCTACCTCTACTTTTCGTTGACTACCCTACTACTTTTCTATTTCTATATCCTTTACTTTGTTCTATAGTTCCTGAATGTAGGAAATAACATCACCAAATAGTGAAGCTTTATCCATTTTTGTGATTTTGGGTACCACAACTTGTAATGCATAAAATTGTTCATTAAGTTTATCATGGCATTAACGCTTTACTTCAATGTGATTGAGAGGTTCTTCTCTTCCATTAAGCTGCCATATTCGTAAACTAGGTCAAGCCTTGATGTTGTTGGCAGATAGCTTTAGAAACCATTATACTCAAATTGAGCTTCTAATAATGTTTTTACATACTATTGGATACAATAATCTTGGAAAATTGATGGATTATATAAGAACTGAGCAAAGACTTTCTCCTCAACAAACATAGTAGCAATTTGGATGAGTAACAATGATCGATGATTGTACCACCTGTTCAATAGTACTTATAGAGACAACTATCTTAACAAAATATGGATTTGGCATCCCAGCAGTTACATTGGGATAGGAGAAACGAGCCTATTTTAATGCCTTGCACCATCAACAGAGAGTTGGAGAAAGAAAAGACTATAGGTGATGTCAAGTTGGAAACCATAAATACTTCAAGGGAAGCTTGAAATAACCATCATAATTTCAAATTTTGAATTTCAAGTCACAACCTTTTGGTAATGTTTCAATATACCCAATAACCCTTCCATATTGACCTTCACCACCACTTTTTTTCTTATGAAGATAATCAAATTCAACATGTTCTTGTTAGAGTAAATAATTAATTAATTATCTAATTATTTATTCTAGTACTTAAGCTTACTTAGGTAAATGCATTCATTATTTGTAGTCTAGGAGTTAGTTATAAGTTGTTGACAATACGGTAGTTTGTTCTCTCCTAAGTCATACTTATCCTCTCACATTGTTTGAGGACTTTCCACCTTATGTGGATGTATGCTTAGTTGTCACACTTATCTCCTAGCATCTTCTATCTTGTTCTAGAAGATTCCTTGAGCTCTTTATAAGCGAGCTCCCTCTTTGTATTTTAATCACAACATCACATTGTGTATATTGTAAATACATTTTCCCTTGTGTTTGCACATATTGTCTCTCATGTCTGTTTAGGGTTTTTCCCTTGCTCCATGCTCTTCCTCTCTTTGGCTTCTCTTTGACAGGTTCTTGCATGCAGGTGATCTTGGGCGTCTTTGAATTTACTAGTTAGAGGACTTTAGAACATTCACTTGGAATGCCACCTTGTTAAAAGATTTACAAATGGTTGTTATACCAACCTAAGTCCATAGGATTTTCCTTTACCCTAACTGATACAATTGTTAGAGAGTGACAATAAGGGGTTTTGACCTAATTATAGAATACAACTTAACTTGCAGATCTCATATCACTATTCAACTCCTTCACATTCCTGGCTTTCAGTCTCTTCAGTTCTAATAGCTTACCCTCCTTTCAAGCTTTGTCTCCTTGAGTCATCATGCTCAATGTACTATTGCAATCATTTTTCTTTTACCACTTATTAAAGTAGAGTCTTTGTGCTCTTTAAGTAGCATTCCATAGAGGCAAAGGTAAATTCAAAGGTAAGCTACCTATCATTTGTTTTAATTGCAATGAAGTAGGTCATATTGCTGCAAGGTGTACATAGAAGAAGAACTAAAAAGAAGGAAACAAGTACAAGAACAAGAGAGAAGATGATAGTAGAGATTACAAGGACAAAGACAAAATATGCTACATTGTTGAAGAAGATTATGATGAGAATGATGATGAAGTAGTCTATGTGGCCATGAAAGATGAATCAGATAAAGATGAAGCAACAACATTGGTAACCTATGTGAACAAGAATGATAAGTGGATCATAGATAGTGGATGCTCACATCACATGATAGGAGACAAAAGAAAAGGTGAACATACTAGGAGTAACTTGTTTTACCTAGATATGGAAGATGCAACCTATCTTTTTGTTAGACTTGATGATGTGTGGCTATGGCATAAAAGATTGTGTCACGTCAACTTTGACAATCTGATTAGCATCAGCAAAAAGAAGAAAGTCAAAGGTTTACCTAAACTAAAGAAACCTAAAAACATAATGTGCAAATAATGTACACTAGGAAAGATGACTAAGTCTAGTTTCAAGAGTAAAACATACACTTCCAAAGAAGTACTAGAACTAGTCCATATAGACTTATGTGGTCCAAGAGAAGTACAAAGCTACCTAAGATATTGATACATCATGTTATTTGTAGATGACTATTCTATGATGATGACTACCATGTCCTTGAAGCAAAAATATGATGCATTTCAAATGTTTAAGTGGTATTTGGCCAGAGTTGAGAAGGTAATAGGGAAGAGTCTAAAGTGCCTAAGATCAGATAGAGGAGATGAGTTTACATCAAAAGAATTTGAAATATTCTGCAATAACAAACGTATCAAAAGACAAACATTGGCACCAAGAACTCCACCACAAAATGGTATTGTAGAAAGAAGAAATATATCAATTATAGATTGTGCCAGAATCTTTATGATGGAGAAAAATGTTACTCTAAAATACTGGAGAGAAGTTGTAAGTACTACTGTTTGCACCCTAAATAGAGTTCAAGTCAATAAAGGTACAAATGCAACACCTTTTGAATTATGGTATGGTCACTCACCTAATGTAAAACATTTCAAAGTCTTTGGTTGTAAATGCTATATTCTTAAAGATACTAGAAATGGAAAGTTTGATGCAAAAAGTGATGATGGCATATTCCTTGGATACTCCACTAGAAGCAAAGAATATAAGTGTTCGAACACTAACACTAACAAGATTGTGGAGAGTGCAAATGTACATTTTGATGAACATGCAGAAGTACAAGTTGATGAATCCAAGAAACCAAAATATTATAGATCTTTTGTGTACCTCTATGAAGAAATAACTATTGAAGACAATGCTACCAATCAAGATGGGAATCGACAAAAAATTTCAGTATCAATCAAGTCACACCCAGTGAATGTCGAGCTGCATTCAGAAGTTGAGTTAAAGAATGAAGGAAATACACATTCTAATTCTAAAAACAATATACATGAAAGAAATGATGAAGTACCATATGAAGAAGAACAAAATGACTCTGAAGCTGAAGGATCAAATATGGGAAGAAGGAAAAAACCAAGACTAGCCCTGTATGTGAGAAGACATCACCCTGTAGATCAAATCATTACTAACAAGGAACATACTAAGGAATGAATCATGTTTATTGAGCAAGATTGAGCCCAACAAAACCTAGACCCTAGTTCCTAGACTAGCTAACAAGAATGTAATTGGTACGAAATGGGTTTTTAGGAACAAAATTGATGACAATGGTAAGATAACTAGAAACAAAGCCAAACTAGTTTGGAAAGGCTATGCACAAGAAGAAGGATTGGATTATGGGGAAACATTTGCCCCTGTTGCAAGAATGGAAGGAGTCAAGACATTACTTGCTTATGCTAATTACAAAAGTTTCAAAGTCTACCAAATCGATGTCAAGTCTACTTTTCTAAATGGTATTCTAGAAGAGAAAGTATACATAGAAAAACTTGAGGGATGTGTTGATGACAACAACAAGGATATGGTTTGCAAATTGCATAAGAAACTCTATGGTTTTAAGCAAGCACCTAGAGCATGGTATGAGAGACTGCACAAATATTTTGTGAAAATAGGATTTGAGAGAACATATGACAATAGAAATTTGTATATCAAGGTAGAAAAAGGTAAAGATATTTTGATATCAAAAATATTTGTTAATGATATAATATTTGGAGGAAAAGATATTCTATGCAAAGATTTTGCTAATCAAATGAAACATAAGTTTGAGATGTCAATGTTTGGAGAAATCAAATTATTTGTTGGTTTGCAAGTACATCAATTGAAGCATGACATATTTGTGACCCAATAAAAATACATCAAGGAGATACTCCAGACATTTGGATCAGAAGACTCAAAACTAGTTAGCACACCAATGGCAACATGACATAAGTTATCCAAGAATGATGAGTCAGCTGAAGTGAATCAAACAATGTATAGATCAATAATTGAAAAGTTATAGTATGTTGTACATAGTAGACTAGACATTGCATTAGCTATTGGAATAGTGGCAAGCTTTTTTGCAAATCCAAGAGAAAATCATCTAATGGTAGTAAAGAGAATACTAAGGTACCTAAAAGGAATTGATGACTTTGGTTTGTACTACAAGAGGAGTGAAATTTTTGAATTGAGAGCCTACACTAATGTAGATTGGGGAGGTAATATTGATGACAGAATGGGCACCAATGGAGGAGCACTTTTCTTGGAATAAGATTGATTACATGGACTAGTAAAAAGAAAATTTGTACCTCACAACCAATAGCAGAAGTTGAATATGTTGCAGTTGCTATAAATTGTACTAATATTGTATGGATCAAACATCTGTTGCAAGGTATGAAGGAATAAGTAAGTAAGACTATGATACTCTATTATGATAATAAAAGTGCCATCAACATATCAAAGAACCCTGTAATGCATGCCAAAACCAAGCATATTGCAATCAAGTATTACTATGTAAGAGAATTGGTGGAAGACAAATAAGTGAAGATGGAATATGTTAGCCCAAAGGAACAAATTGCTGACATCTTCACAAAAGCACTACCTAAAGATGCTTTTGAATATCTTAGAGGTAATTTAGGGGTGATACCCCTAGCCAAGGCTACTTGAAGCAAAAGAAAGACTGCCCTGCATCAAATGAATCAATTGTTAAAATATTACACATTGATGCAAAGGATACTTACTTTAGGATTTATTCCTGAAGTAATCAAAGTGTAGAAGCTAGAAAATTAGTCACAAGCAAGGTGACAGAGGGAGAAATTGAAAGAGCCTACAAATTATACACATGCATGTTAAGATGCTGAAACAATATGTCTTTGGCATTGTTGTCAAAGAGGGAGAAAGTGCAAAAACTAATCAAATCTAGAAAAAGAGGGAGATTGTCAAATCTAGAGGAAGAAAATGAGAAGTAGCAAGAAGCTGATCAAAACAAAGAATAGCAGCAGATAAGAAATTCATACAGAGGGAAATAATGTAAGAAGGAAGAAAACAAAGAAAAGGGATACAACAACTAAGAGGGAGAAGTAGAAAGGAAGAAATTGTGTAGTCTAATTTTCTTTTTGGCATTTGACTTACTGTTCTAACCTAGTTAGCATGTTGATAACTTGGTTGAATAGTTTGGTTTGCCATCAATGACAAAGATGGAGATTGTTGTTAAAAGAATGTTTTCAATCATTTTTTTATCATTGATGTCAAACCTACTATTTATAGGAATGACAATTTCTTATAAGATCCAAGCACTATCACTTAGTTGATTGATGAAAATGATTTAATAAACAAGATGTAACAAAAGCACCTAAGGGAAATGTTGAGTTATGATGTTGTAATGAAGTGCAAGGATCAGTTAAGACAATGGGAAAATGATGTATTGGTAACATACTTGAAGAAAAAAAGATTGGCCACACAGAAACACTGGAGGAATAACTTATAACAAGGTTGACTACAAAGCTTAAACTAAGTTCATTAGTGGGTGCTGAGTAAGCTAGTTCAAGCCGAGAAAATTCTTAGTTGGAGCTGAGCAAAAAAAAAATCTAATGTGTGTCGAGTGAACTTCAGATGCTGAGTGAAGTTCAAGTGCCTAGCAAAGTAATAGGTGCCAAGCATTAGAAAATCTTAGTAGGTGCCAAGTAAACTTTAGGTGTCAAGCGTCAATAAAATGTAGTTTATGCCAAGTAACATAGTGTATGCTGAATACCAAAATTTCAATAGTGCCAAACTGCTGCATTATTGGAAATGTCAAAGATTTTCCAAATCTAAGACGACAGAGTTATTGGCTTGAATTTTGTGAAGTAGACCAAAGATAAAGATGATGAGATGGTGGCACATAATTCTATGTAAACCATTTTTGAGTGAATTCAAGATTATTATTCAAGAAGTTTCTAGAAGGAACAAAATATGGGTTAGATTCAATGAATCCCACCTAATCCATAAAAATTGAAATTAAAGTAAGGAAGAATCAAGCCGGAAAAAAAATTTAGATTTCTATTTAAGGAGTCATAGACCAAGAAGCAAGAGCTACTGGTGTGCCCTTGTGAAGTGGTTGAAGGTTGTCAAAGTATAAGACATCTGGGAGAAGGAAGAATAGAGCATAGAGACTCTTCTTTGGTAAGTGGTCAAAGAGAGATGATTGTATTGGTACATTGAGCATGATGACTCAAGGAGACAAAGATTGAAAGGAGGGCAAGTTGTTAGAACTAAAGAGACTAAAAGCCAAGAAATGTGAAGGAGTTGAATAGTGATCTAAGATCTATAAGTTAAGTTGTATTCTATAATTAGGTCAAAACCCCTTATTATTACTCTCTATCTATTGTATTAGTTAGGGTAAAGGAAAATCCTCTAGACTTAGGTTGGTTTAATAGCTATTTGTAAATCCTTTAACAGGGTGGCATTCCAAGTGAATGTTATAAAGTCCTCTAACGAGGCCCACTTCTAATAGGGTGGTTAAATCCTTTAACAAGGTCAAATTTAATAGTGTGTTGTAAGCCTTTAACAGGGCATGCCTTTTAGAGGGCATCACTTTAGAAGAGTGAGAATTGAGTAGCATGTTACTGGTGGTTTTTCTCAAATTGGGTTTCCATGTAAATCATTGTGTTATGTGTTGATCTTTTCATGTGTTATTCTTGCATGTTGATTTATAGTAACTTGCTGAATAGGAATGTTTTAAGCTTGGATGAATGAATGGTTGAATGAGCTCACTACACTTAGTGAAAAAGTTTGAAGTAAGACATTTGGACCTTGAATAGCTAATTCACACCCCCCACAAACCCCCCCTTCCCCCTCTGCCCCCCCCAAGTTATTCTAAAGCATTTCTAACACATGAGTGCATAGATTGAAGTTGAGGTATGGTTGATGTTTAAAATTGGTGTGGTGTAGAGTTCTAAAGAGGATAGGGATCCTAGAAGTGATCTCTAGGTAGGGTAATGATAAGTACCCTAACAAAACCAAAGAATAGGTCTTAAGGAGAGATATAAGAGCTCTTGAGAAGTAGTTATGACTCCCCATTAGGTTTTTAACCTCATTCACAATAATAACTCTCCTTGTTCATGACATCTAAAATAAGTACCCTTAAACTCTCCTCTTCCTATCCTTCTCTTTTGATAAAAAGGTTTTGGTTCATCTTCTATACTCAGTTTAGCCTTTGTTGAGTAGTCCTACTTTTCCTTGCCTCTAGAATTACCTTGACCTTTTCTCTTCAACTTATTATTTTCCTTTATGGTATACTAATAAGCATCCTCAACCAAATCAATCTTCAACAGACTAACCTCATTTTGGATATTGAATCTTAATGTATTTAGGTACCTTCTCCTTTGATAATTCTCTATGTCTAGACCAAATAGTCAACTTGTAGAACTCCTCGGTATAATCTTTCAAAGTCATATCTTTTTGCTTCAAATTCTAAAACCTCTTGCACAACTCATTTAGTCACCTTAGCCTTCAACTTAGTCACCATCAACCTCCATCTAGTGATCGTCATTTCACCTTCCTCCTCTCTATCTCTTTGGAGTTCTTTCCACCAAAGAGTAGCATGTCCTTTCAACTTAGTTTTTGCCAACCTTACTTTGAATGGATCCTCAATATAATCAAGCTTAAAGTAGTCTTCCAATTCACCAATCCAATCAATTAGGTCTTTATGATTCAAAGTACTTGAGAAATCATAAACCGTCATCTTGTTCTTCAACATCAACTAAGATCTAGGCCTAGTAAACTAACCATCCCTATTTCCCATAGGTCTCTCCACATGATTAGTTCTATCCTCACCACTTGATCCAACAACTTCAAAGTCTTATGAAACTTCTTTATGCCCATATATAGTAACCACATGCCAAGGTACACCACCTATAGCACTTATGATCTCAACTATCATATCACTCTTCATTAGTGCCATCTTAGATCAAATTTTTTCTTTAATCTTCAATAAGATCATCAGTCGTCCTTAGGTCCACTCTTCTTGGAGGCATCTTCCAAGATTCTTTTAATCCCAAAGTAATAAATCCATAAATCTAGAAGATCAATCAACTCCACAAGATCAACCTTCTCTTCTACCCTTCACCCAAGTCCTGGTGCAAACTACCTCAACTTTGACACTCGAACGATACACTCAGGAATAATTATGCTTTGATACCATTTGATGCAATGAGAATTTGATAGTCTTCTACTGGAGGTAATTTGGGTCCTTACAAATAACCACACAATGGAAACACAATACAAGGTACACAATATGATACCAAATGCAACTCTTTATTCATAAAAATATTGACTAATGTAATGTGTTGGGCTGTAAGGCCTTCTTGGTTACAACCAAATACAAAGAAAGTAATAGTTCTACAAGTTCCCTCAAGATCCAACCCAAAACCTAGCTAGTCTCAATCCACACTCTGGTAGAAACCTTCAAGGAAACTCTAAACTTTTTCTCATAAGCCCACCAAGCAATCTCCTTGTTTACCAAGCCTCAACTACTAGTCCTTCCAAATTTTTTCTCTTTTTCCACATCCTATTCTCCAAGCTAGATGAATATGACTAAATACTCCACAAGACCCTCTACTTATACCCAACTAAGCCATAGGTTAGCCTAACCAATTACAAAATAAATAAACCCTTACATTAAATACACCCATCAAGCCACACGTTATCTCACAACTGAAATTAAATACATATAACCCAAATGAAATACACAAGTCAACTCATAGAAAACTTTGGTAAGACATAAACCAAGACATGATTGAGTTTTAGAAAACACCACCAAGCATTAGCAAACCCACCAAGTATAATTTGGCCCCTTCATTGACCAAGCCACTCAATCAACACAACAACCAAACTAGCTGAGCTCCCTAGTATATGTTGAGTTCCTTCTTTGGTGATTGAGTCCCTTCAATGGATGAGCTACTCGGTCAACACTACAACCAACATCACCAAGCTCCTAGTGCATGTTGAGTGCATTCGATAACTAAGAACCTCCTTAATTTTTGACCAAGTTATACATCTTTCTTTGACTGCACTCCCCAAATCTAAGGCTAAACTACACCATCCTATAGGATTTCTAGAAAACCTAGGATGCTCCTACATTAGCATGGTACTCTACTTTGCAGTATATTATTCACTTCTTCATTTTATCACCACAACCCTTCTCAACATAACAAAATAACAACCTTTTATGATATACATTCTTCCTTGCCATGTTATTTACCTTCGTTTAATTTTATTGGCTTGCATTTTTCCTTAAGATCATGAATAATCATATCTCTTTTACCAATAAATCTTTCCAAATATTCTTCTTGATCATAAATTTTTATTTCCTTCTTGGTAGAACTGAAATGAATAGAATTCTATGACATCTCAAACTTTTAGGTCCATTCTATACATCTTGCTAAATTCCTTGTTCTTGCTTAGTAAAAAAGTCAAAATTTTGTAACGACATAGCTCAATAATACTTGTGTCACTTAGTTAATACATATTTGTCCTTAATTATCATAAATATCACTACTGGATATTTGAGTGCAAGCTAAGTGACTAAGAGGGGGTTGGGGGGCACCAGGGGAGGTGGATCAAGAACCACTTAAACTTGTTTCTCTTAATACACTTTGTTATGTTATCTAATCTACTTGAATTAAAGAAACATAACGTAGTAAAGCAGCAACACCATAATACAATATTTGCTAACCCATAAACCCTCTAAGTAGAAGGTAAAACTAGGGTGGGGATGACACCCGCAATGCTTCACTACTTCAGTAATAAAGTTGGCATATTAAGGGTTACAATTGATCACTTCTAGTGATCTACTTGATTAATAGTAATAAGGACTATTGGGTCCACCTTGTGAAAGAGTTTATATAATACAATTAAGTATGTACTCTATTAGAAGTTTTTGCAAAGGATTGTTAGGTTCACCCTATTAAAGGACTTGGAACTAATGAACCTATTATTGGAAATAAAATTGAGAAAGTAAACACTAAGAGGGAGGGCTAAATCAACACTTCAAAACTTTAACCATAAAACATTCACTGCACATCCATCTCATAATTTAGCATATAAACTAAAATAGCTAACTACAAATTTGCATCCATACCATGAAACAAATAACACATGATACAATAGATTTGGTTACCTAGAAACCTCCAATGAGAAGGTAAAATTGGGGTGTGGATACAAATATTCACTACTGTAGTTGTAAAGTGTATCCAATTATGGTTACAATGAGTTTTCTCATAAACTATGATCTACCTAGTGAAAGGTCTACCTTGTTAAAGGGTTGCAAAGAATGTTAGGTCTCACCTTGTTAGAGGATTTAAACTTACAATAAAGTAATAATTTAGTTAAGATATTTACAAAAGCCTATTAAGACTACTCTATTAGGAAATTTTCTCTGTATCACCTATTAAAATAATTCAGCACCATGATCCTTCTAATTAGATATGTCTCCTCTATCCTATCTCTTCTTTGCTTTGTTCTATCTAACTAATTCTACAATTCAAAACATTATCATAACCTCCATAGCCACAATGAATTCTCTCTAGATGCACTTGGAATTCATCTCCTTTCACACTTACAAACTCTTTAGGGTTTTCCTTCTTAAATAAACATAGGTGGAATTGGTTAGCTAAGAATCAAAAATTGTGGTTGTTCCATATTGCCGCTGAATTCATCCCTTAATATGATTGGTTGAATGTACTACATAGGGATTTTCAATATACCTCCATACTTATCTCTTAGAATTGTAAAATAATTATTATGTTGGCCCAAATGGTTCACATAATAGTTTGTGCCATTAAAAACAACTATGTCAAAAACTTTTTACTCGGCATCCAAAGACTCTGATGCTCAACACATGTTGTGATCATTATGTTGTAAGTCAACTTCTGAGCAACTCAATCCCCTATTTACTAGGCACATAAATCACTTGGCATATATAGAATTCTTGATGCATGAGTGAGTCATCACATATTATTTGCTCGACATATATTGGTGCTTGGTACTAACTAGGCATATTACTCAACATTTATTATCTAGAAACTTATGCTTGACATACCTTGATCACTTGACTTGCACTGTAATACTGGTAGAGAATTACTAAGTGTTTTGTCACTACCTTGTCAAAAGAAACCTCAGATTATTAATCTCTCCCTTTGACATGAGTGAAAAAAAACTTTTCATGGAATATACATTCTTATTTATGGATAATTCAGACAATATATACTATGTTACTCAGCACATACATTATTAATCCATTACTTCCCTAAGAAAATACTTCATTTATGTTTATGAATCTTCTTCTGATACTCCTATTGACTAGATATAAAAAATTCTCAAAATTTTATATTACCCCTTTTTTTGACACTTATTTCATTTGGGTTATACACTTATCTAGTGTGTTTATCCAAAAATGGCTTGTGTAACTCCATGATTATCTTCAATGTTGCATCCTAGTTATTGCAAGCTACCTCTAGTGATTGATACTGAATATCTAGCTAAATAGTAAGGGAAACTAAACTATCATGAGATGAAGGATGCAAATATTTCTCTACCAATTTAGTTTCATAGGATAGTTCCTTATGCAACACTTCCATGTGTGGAGTCAACATGGATTGGGTACTGATCAAGGTAGACCAAATATTAGAATCTTGTGCTTACAGCTCAGCAAGACTACCTTGGGTGGATAGTAGCCTCTAGAAATGAACTTTATTTTGACCAAGAGATAATTTTAAAGTGTTACCTATGTGTTGCAGATCTCCTTGTAGTTTTTCAGTAGCCCCATGTGTCTCCTATTTGAAATTATCCACATTGCATAGTTTGGTGTATAGAGAAAAGATATTCTCTAACACTATCTTGACACTCTCCATTTTGGTTGGTAAGTCAAATTGTCTAAGTGTTCAATAAAACTTGATATCTTTTCTAGTACCTTTGTATGAAAATTCCTTTCAATCCATTCAAGTAATTTTGACATAGTAGTCCACGTCTTCATCTTTGATCTTGTCCACAATGGTGACAAGTTTCTCTGTAATTGGCTTGTATTCATCTAGTTTTGAGAGGCTAAAAGCATCAATGAATATATCCTTGATATCATGTAACACTTTATTTTTCTTGTGTTCCCTCCTTAGAATTCCTTGCCTCTTATTTATTTATAAAGCTTCTTGTAGTATACTCATCTCTTCTATAGTGATTGTATTAAGATCAAACTTAGGTATCTCAATCACTTCATCAAGATTTACATCACTATTTCCATGATTTTAGTTCCCTATATTTTTCAAACTTCTAGGATTAGGTTTGAGTCAATGTAATGTCATGTCTATGTCTAGATTTCCTTTAAGGGAATTCTCTTCTCATATATTCCTTTGTACACACCTGATTTGGCATTCAAAAGCAATCTAATGCATTCATTCATATTAGGTGATTATGTTAGGGAGAGTAAGTTTATGCATTTCCCATATGAGAAGAAAGTTGTTCAAAAACTCTAACTCTAGGATCAAGTATTTTATTGAAGGAATGATGCATCTAAAATAAGAAATCACATTGCATTTAGAATAGATGGTGACTAAAAATATTTGGATCGATGCTTAGGACCAAGGTGTAGATCAAAAGAACATTATGGAAACTAGAGAAGTCAAATAAAATGTAGGAGAAGTAGATAGAGCCTCACAAATGATGAAAGAAACTAGTCAAAGGTGGTATGAATCTCTTTGAAATTAAATTAATGGATTATATTTAATCTATGCATCTATGTTGCAAGTTTGACAAGTCAAATGGATCAAAGATTAAATTTAGATCATTAGATGAAGATTAGATTAACAGATGGCATTTCAAGATGGAATCATAATGGTCCTTAGAGATGTATCTTCCTAGCCATCAAATCTTAGTAGATCAACACTTTTTCATGTTCACAAGGGATTAAATGTAATTCAAAGTTAATGTGAGAAAGCAACAAAAACCATTGTTCATAGAATCATTGGTAGTTTAAGTCAACCTTGGGTGAAGATCATGAACAAGAGAAAAACAATGATTGCATCATCATAGAGGGTTAAGAGTAACCTATGGTTAAGGCTACAATGTGGTGAAAGGCTTAAAGTCACATGATTGTAAGAAATTAAAGTTAACCTTGACTTAAAGTGGCAAAGTTCTGAAAATTAACCCAGGGTATTCAAACTTCGAATAGTTGCATGGTCACAAGTGAATAAAGTTAACTCAAAGTGAAGTTTGTGATGGTGCAAAGAAGGTCAGACTGAAGTCATGAGTGAAGTTATTGAAGGAAGTAACATTTGGTTCTTTCAATAAAATGATAAAGAGTTAACCACAATATTTAAGGATTTGAGCTTTTGCATGGTTGCCGGTAGTTGAAGGTAACCTAAGGTTAATTTTGTGAGGGAGAAAAAGTATGTGTTCACATGGTCGTAGATGGTTAGAAATAAACTAGAGTTAAGGTAGAAATAGAATAAAATAATAGAGTTAAACATTTTCACATGAATGCAATCTAAGGAAATGTTAAGGGATAACCACAGTGAGAGTGCGGAACACAATAAAGGTTAAGGTGTACAATTTTCAAAAGGTCACCAACTAAGAAGCATTAAATACATTTTAAGTTGCAACTAGGAGAAAGTGATAGTATTCAACCTCAAATGGTCATCACAAGGTTGTAGGTTAGAATACATTGAAGTTTTTTCAAGTTGATAAGGCATGATTGTGTCAGCGTATAGTTGTCACTAAGTTTTCATGGTTAGTAAAATGGAGACATGTCAAGCTAGGAAAAAAAGAATTCAAAACATTTCAGGCTACAGAACTATGAAATGAAATAATAATTGTTGGATCACATCATCACATCAAGTAAAGATATTGAATGAAAGAAAGTTACCAAGATGTGAAAAGGGAGAAATAAAGAGGATTATTAGTTTTTGATCATGATCATTGATAGGAGATCAAAAATGGAGATTTAAGCCTATCGTGACTATTGAGATTCAAGTTATATGAATTTGGCACCAATACATCAAAGAAGAATATGAACCATTTTAAGGATTTCTAATCATTTATGCTTTCTTTATTTGATGTAGTGAATTGTAATCAATGACTACTAGATTTTTGAGCAATTCATGTACTCTGTTAATAGAACTGATGAATCTATAACTAGCTAAGAACCCTAAGAGGGGGCCTATATATATAATTTTCTAATTTAATAGAAAGAATCAACAATTGTGTGCAACTTTTTCCCCTGCATTTCTAGGTGTTGAGTGAGAATCCAAGAGTTAGATGGAATGAAGGATTTGTATGATGTTGTTAGTTAGGTAATGTTATGTTCTAATTCCATTTATAAGTAGCATGCATTTCATTTAGGAGTAACATGCATAAGTTTCTTTCATTGTCTCCTTCATCTGACCTAACCTAACATCTTAGAATATTTTCTATGGGATTGTAGGACTGATGAATTTGAAGTTGTTAATTCCTTGTTAGTGTGAGTCCTCACCCAAACCATCATAGTATAGATGACATATTTTCATTATGATACTTCTAAATCTATGTTTTGATACACTTATAGGACTATAGGATTATGTCATTCTAATATCTACATTTTGATGATCCATACTAATCTCTGCATATTAGGACTTAACTAATATATTTAATAATTTCATTTCACATTACACACTATTTTAATTGCTTTAATGGAAACTGAATTGTAGGAATAATTAAAATGTTAAATTACAATGTTCAAGTAGAAGATTAGTGCCAAAGGATAGATTTAGATATGTAAATAAACCCAACTCAAATTCTTTGTAACTTAATAGTCATGAATTCAATATTTCATCGCTATGATAGAAAATAGATTATGAGGTTGTTTAGAATGTTAATCTAATCATGTTACATAAGAATCAATGTTGATATGTAGGGATTGGTATTTTAATGTTTTGATTGTTTTATAAGAAATGATTAGAAAAGGGAAAGTTAATTGGAAATGATGAAATATGCAAGCCTAATGTTGAATACAGAAGTGATTTATAGCACTTTTTTATATATTGCCTATATAATTTTCTTGTAATTACTAATGCTTGATTTTAGTGTGCAAGAATTTGATCATGGGATTTAATGGAAGACCAAGGCTCAAACCCATGTGAAACATGAAATGGTCGAGGTTGGATCTATGGAAGGATTCAGACCTCTTTGTAATGTCAATAGTATGTGGGTGATAGTTAAATGTATGTATTATTGGAGACATGTCATTTTAAATGTAATATGTTTTGTTTTTTCACTTGACACTTATTTTGTCCATGTGGGGATGGCTTGGAATTTAGGGTTTTGGGAAAGCAACCTAACCTAAACATAACCCCAACATAGTATCCAAGTTAACCCCACATTGAAAAGTGTTAGGATAAGTCCCTATCCATTAAAGTTCGAATTTAAACTTTCCATTAACTTTTGGGGACCAGAAAATGGTCCTAGGGGGTTACCATGGTGAAAAATAAGTGCCCACATGATAATAGTATGGGTTAGGGGTCTAAACCTAACCTTTAGTAGGCCTAGGTGACCTTGGGAACCCTCCAACATTTCACTTTCTTAGAATTTGGAAATTGAGGAGTTCACATGTTTTCTTCCACTTGGTCAAGGTACAATTTTAGAAAGGGACAAGGATGTAAGAAAAGAGAGGATTTTTGTTTGGGCCTTTTTTAGCTGAGTGAGAAGTTAGAGGCCTTTTAGAGGGCCTGGGAGAAATTAGTGGGTTGTCTACCCACTCTCTAAATCTAGAAACTCTTAGGGTTTGTAAGCTTGGGAGGGAGCTCTTCTACAACCATTCATTACCATTTTGCAAAGGATTCAAGGTTGGTTTCTTCTTTCCCATGTATTATTTTTCTTCAAAATTTTCATAATGGTATTGCATTCATGAGCATGTAGGGGTGTGAGTTCATATTGTGAGTAGATTTCATGGCATTGTATTGTGATGTAGTATTCATGTAAATGTTTGAATGGTGTTCTTACCATGTAGTTAGTTTGATTCCATTTTAAAATTGAATCTTGGTATTGCATTCATGAGTATGTAGGCAAGGAGAATGCCATTGCAAGAAGAAATATGTGATATCATCTTGTAGCTTGTTGTGTTGTATTGTGTTGTGATGATCATGGAGTTTGGGTTTTCATTGTTCTCTTATTTTTTCTTTCTTTATTTTCCATGATTTGTGCATGAGTGTTGTTATGGGTGTGAGGGCTTCACTCACCCTTTGGAAAGGGAAGAGAAGTCCAAGGAGAAGGGCTTAGTTGGGCTTGAAAATGTATTTGAGAACCTTGGAGTATTGGCTCATTGTATGCCATAATCATTCATAGCTTGCTAGAGGTGATAAGGGAAGTATGGTGTAGAGAGGAAATTTATGGAGTATGTATTCCAAAGAGGTTACAGCTGATGGTAGTAGGTTTTGAGGATGATTGGAGAAAGCCTCAAAAGGGCATGAAAATTATTTATTGTAGATATTGTTTGATATGGAAAATCTCTATTTTTGAAGCACACATTCTCCCTATGGTTATGGTTCCATTGGTGAACCATTGTGATTTATCCTTGGGATGGGATTGTTCAAGCTTTAAGATGTAATGTATATGTTCTTGCAAGTTTGTATGTGAATCTTGGTTTGAGCCTTGTTCCCTAATGTGGGAGTGATCTCTTTGGAGGCCTATGGTTGGGTGGAATGCACCCATAGTCCTTTTCATTTTGTTGTGATGCATTTGTAGATTTTGAGCTCATGGGAGTAATGGAAACAAGCTTGGAATGGTCATCTTGTGGATGTGCTTGAGGAAGGAAACTTGTCTTTGTGCATTGTCCATGTTATGGATAATCTCTCATCATATTTTCATATTATTGCAAGGAATGGATTTCATGGTAGCAAGAAAGGAGTGTGTTAGATCATGCTACATTTGAAAGGATGGATTCTTCCTCTGTGTTGTAGAATATTACATTGTAAAAATGAAACCTTCAATTTTGTCATTTGTGCATTGTATTGCAAAAGGGGAGTCTTCATTTTAGATCCAACTTTGAGAGAAATGCATCTATGACAGGAGTGAAGGAATTTGGATACTATCCTATGTAATTGTATTGAGAAATTCAAGGTCATATATTTAGTTGTAATGAAATGGGCAAGTTGACAATCTTAATAGTTATCATTGGAGTGTAAAATGAACCCATATTATAAGATATAACATTTGTTGATGTAATGAATCTACATTGTGTGTATCTTGTTCATTTTGAAATCATGAGTGAATACACTTCCAAGATATTGTTCATTTAAAGAAACTATCTGATGCCATTAGTTCTATAAGAAATATCTTTTCAAATTACACTACTAATAGAGTAGATTTACCTATTAGTTTCATACTTAATCAGGGTTTAAAGAAAATTCATATGCTAAGTAGTTATCCTAGTGATTTATAATAGATCCATTTCATTTGGTTTTACATTTAAGTTAGAATAATTTAGTTACAAAGAGAAAACAATTCAAATAATACAATACATAGTCTAAGTCTATAAGTGGACTTGTTGTAGGGATACATTTCCTCTCTGGAAAATGTATGGGGGAAGGAATTAAATCTCTTCCCAAAATATAGGCCATTAAAATAATAAAAAGGTATATTCCCTAGAATCATGTACAACATCTTATTTTTGACAAAATCTCAATCAATAAAAGACATCTAATCCTAAACCCTATGTGAGAAAAGGAGTCTTGTTAATTCCTGTGACCCTTGTGTCACCATCTTAGAAAATAAAACAAAAAAGTATATATAAATATATATAACTTAAGACTAGGTCCTTATCAAGCCATACAAATACTAGACCCCTATTGTTAAATTGTGTAGTTCCCAAGTCCCCATACATTAACAAAAAAAAAAAAAAACAAAAAAAAAAAGAGCAAATCATTACTTATACCAAACATACTCCTAATACCTAGGTGACCGTCATCACCAAGGAAGCACATAATAAAAGTAAAATTGGGTTTGGAGGACAAGAGGTCCCCACCTCCCCTTAGCACCAACTTCCTTTCATAAGCCTTAAAAGGTGCTTGGGATAAGATGAATTGTTGACATATGTCAACCCCTTGTAATTTTCCCCCACCTTGGTAAAACAAAACAAAGAAAAACTTTGCCTTTCCTTGCTGTCCAAAAATATACATGTAGGCATCATAGGAGGTGGTGGGACCAAGGGCACTGCCTTGGAAAGTGGGATAAGGGGGTGCGTGACCCTAAACATGGGAACTCGATTAGGATTTAAGGAAGTAAGAAGGTTTGCATGTTAAAAGGTAAAGTAGGTAGGAAGATAGTAGATTATAATTTAACTTGTGAGTAGAGACTATAGATGTTAGAGGGGAGTGTGATAGGTAGAGGGGGAGTGGAATAAAATTTAGGGATAGTTAATAGATTAGAATTTTGTGTGTGTGTGTGTGTGTGTGTGTGTGTGTGTGTGTGTAATGGGATTAGAATTGGTGTTTAAGTAGGGTTGGAAATGTTATTAATGGATGGGTATACATGTATGTTTAATAGATTTATAATCAAATGGGTGAGTTAGTTAGAAGTTAATATTAATTAATTAATTAATTTTTTCTTGGCAACATTGAAATATAATTAGTAAGTTGGTATGAGGAACATGGTTAGTTGGAATTAGGGAAAATTAAATGTTAGAGAGTCTTAGACACTAGGATATAATGTTTTGTAATTGTAATCTAGTTAATATAATATAGATCTAGTAGGAAAGAATCTTCAGTGAAAGATATTAACTAAGAAAGTGATGATAAGATCACTTCTATTTGCTTTCTCTCTACATGATTCGTTTGAGAAACATAGGTGAATCAAGCTAACTCATTAATCATAATTAAATATAGTTTCTATAATATATATAAGATAATGGTTAAGTAGTGTAATGTAATCTCTCCTTATACGCTTAACTCCCTTGGGAGTATAATTGATGATTGCTAGAGTAAAATTTTATAGTTTTATAGTCATGCTTTTATGTCTTCAAGAATCAGACTCTGCAACATTTTATGACTAGATTAGTTGAAATTTGATATGAAATTAATCTTTCAAAGTCAACCTAGGAGGTCGGGCTTCTAGAATATAACAAAAGCCTAACCACTTCCTTGTATTAATATTGTGCTAGTTACCATGATATGTTAGTGTAATCAATAAACCTCACCAATTTGTATCACCTGCATTATGTTTCTTTTCCACTATCAACCTGGCATCTTACTGAGATGTTATTAAATAAGTTTATATGTACTTTAACTTCACCCATTCACTATTTTCTTGAATGATAGGCACTTTTGACCAAATTGTGAAGCCTCAAGACTCAATAATTATAAACTTTAGCTTTTTTCATCTTAGTAGATAGACAACTTGGAGATAGCTACTATCAATTAACAATAAAAAAAATTTATTAGTTGTCTTTTTCCTCATGAAATTTAGGGCATGACAGTTAGATTCCATTTTGGTAAAGGGTTGTTAGTAAAGGAAGATTCCATTTCATCTTTCATGTGCATCTCTTCTCTCTCCCTAGATTGCATTTTAGTAGGATTGATATGCATTTAGATTAGAGTAGTAGTATTAAAAGGGCTTTAAGGTAGCCAGTGATATCCATTGCACTAGGTGTTATAGGTTGCCCAAATCTATTTCTACACAAGGTGTTTGTAGCTACAAGAATCTTGGTCAATCCTCATTTGCTCTTAGGTTAAGAGCATACCCCTATCCTAATGATCTACTAAAGACACAATTCATTGCATATCTTGCATATAAGGGATCTACACCTTATAATTTGGAGGGAAGTGATATAACACATACACTAACCCATTTGTGGGTGACATCCTTTTGTTCCTCATATTTTGGGTATCTAGTGTCAAAGTAAACCCAAGTTAGCAAGAGGGACAAACTAGTAATTAAAAAAATTTTGGTGGCTCTACTGGGGATTAGAATCAAAGACTAGTGCTTGGTTTCTCATTCTTAGAAATCTAAACGTGTCTTCCCTAGGATGAAGGCTAGTGACACTATATGAAAGACATATTTCCTTTGGTCTAAGAAGATTCAATGTAACTCAATATCCATTCCAAATTCAAAGATTGAGAGAAGGCCAAGGCCTAAACCCACTCTCCAAGAACTTAATGATATCATTGAAAAGATTCTACAAGAGCTTGTGCTTCTATATAAAGAAAGCATCTCCCGTGTTGTCCAAAAGAATATTGGCATTGAATATGATCATGCTTTTGCATCTCTATGGAAATGGGTGTGCTCTAATTTATAAAAACTAAAAGACATGCAAAGAGAGGAGCTAAGATTGAAACAAGGAAGGCTAAAGCTCATTCATACTCTTGAAGAACTTTACACCACAAATGACGAGGTGCTTCATGAGATTTTTGATATAGTGAAAGCATCTCTTTGTATTTTGAGAGAACATCAACATAGAAAATGATCATATTTCAAAGATGTTTTAGAACCAAATCTATACCCATTTTTGTAGACTCAAGGACCTGTAAGAAGTTGAAAGCAAGAGGTTGAAGCAAGTGTAGATAGTTGAACATAAAGAACCCTTGGCAAAGTCACCTAAATCTATTCCTTATGGTTTTCAAATGTTTAACAAGTGGGTGAAAATTCTTGATATTTTAGAAAGGGACAATAAATCTTCATCAATTACATCTATTGGAGAAAATCTCAAATCAAAGGTGGATGATCATCATCTTATTTTGAAGCATCTATTCAATGATGAGGAACCAAGAAGAGAGACTTCAACATCATCCTTGGAGGTATGCGAGGCGAAATCCATGAAGAAACCTTACTAGTATGAAGAAGAGTTTTGAGAAGACAAAGTAATGTTGTTCACTAGTAAGGAATCATCTCCTAAGCATGATTTGACTAAAAAAGAAAGTCTTTTTGTCAACTATCAGCCCTTGGCCTCTTTTACATCAACAATGGATATAATTCCTCTTGCTAAAGAGAAAGAGGTTGTTTGTTGGTCCTTACCACCCCTCAAAACAAAAGAATCACTTGATCACCCAAGTACAAAACCAAATCAAATTGAAGAAGTGTCATTAATGGTTGAGTTTTCTTCCCCTTCTCTTGTGATTATTCTTTTTCTTTTCATTCCTAAAGATAATGAGGATGAATTGGAGGATAGGGAGAATGGATATTACTACATAGGTAAGGGAGATTTGATTCTTGAATGCAATGAAATGGGTACCCATAAAATAACAAAACTTGTGTAGGAGAAGCTTTTCTTTACCCTAGTTGATGAAGCCCACTTATGTGAGAGTGTAATTGAAGTCCCTAGTGCTAATCACCTTTCTCCTAGTAATGAGGTGTGTCACTATCTTCCTCTCCTAGAAGATTATCAGAAAGAGACTGTAAAAGGACCTGAGGAGGATCGGGTAGTTGTTGATATATGATTGAAAAGATCATTTATGTAGAAAGATTGTTATCATTGAAGAAGTGTTTTCAATCATTATTTTGTCACTGATGACAAACCTACCACATTATGGTAAAACAATTGCTTATATGTTTCAAGCACTATCACTTAGTTGATTGATGAAGAGGATTTGATCAACAAGATGTAACAAAAGTACCAAGAGGAAAGGTTGTGTTATGATTATGTATTGAAGTGTAAGAATCAGTTAAGACAGTGATAATATATTGTAGTGATGATCTACTTGAGGTTACAAAATGATTGGATACACTTAGAAAGTTTAGAAGAAAAAGGTTGGACAAAGTTCATTTGCTAAGCTTGACCAAGTTAATAGAAGGTGCCAAGAAAAGTTAATGCAGACCGAGAAAAAAGTCAGTTGGAGCTGAGTGAAAGCAATTTCTAGTGGATTCCAAGAAAACTAATAGGTGCCGAGAAAGTTAGTAGATGTTGAGTGATTTTTAGTTGATGTTGAGCACCAGTAAAATCTAGTTGATGTTGAGTGATTTTTCAATAGATGTCAAGTAACACAGCATGTGTCAAACATTAGTAAATTGATAATGCTGAGCTACTGCATTATGAAAAGATTGAAGATTTTCTAAATAAAAGCCATCAAGTTTATTTTCTTGTAACTTCTAAATTAGGAAGAAGATAATATTGATGAGTTGGAGGCACAAAATCTTATGTAAATTTTTTTGGAGGAAAATTCAATTGGATTTTAGGAGAAGTTTCTAGAGAAGAAAAGATATGGGGTAGATACATTATATCCTACCTAATCCATCAAAAACCCTAATTCTTGAGATGGATAATGAGCAAGAAAAAGACTTCTAATTCCCTATATGTAGGGATGTTTGGTCATGAAGCAAAGTAAGTTGTAGGTCAAATAGTTTTTGGATGCAAAAATATGACAAGGTGAAGGAAGAGGGTTTGCTTCATCAAGTGACCCAAGAGGAGAAGTTTGCAATGGAAAGCTAAGAAAGAAGGCTAGAGAAGGATGAATGCTTGAAGGGTGAACAAGCTATCAGAACTAAAAATATTGGGAGCCAAGAAAAGTTGAGGACTAAATAGTGATCTATAATTTGCAAGTAAGGTTGTAAGTTGTATTAGATCAAACTCTACTATTACTCTAACAATTGTATCAGATTAGGGTAAATCCTTTGGAGAAAGGTCGACTTAACAGTCACTGGAAAATACTTTAATAGGGTGTCATTCCAAGTGAATGACCTCAAGTCCTCTAACAAGGCTCACTTTTAATAGGGTGATTGAAATCCCTTAAGCATGTCACATTTAACAGTGTGTATTGTAACCTTTAACAGGTTTGGCCTTTAATAGGGCATCACTTTAGAAGAGTGAAAAAGGAGTAGCATGTTATTGGTGGTTTTTCCCAAATTTGGTTTCCACATTAAATCATTGTGTCAAGTGTACCAGTGAATGTGTCGTGTTTTTTGTTTTACATTCTACATATTTGAATTAACAGTAACATATCAGATTTGGTTAACACACAATGAATGCATGCATGGTTAAGATTGTTATATGGGTTCACTAAATTGAGAAAATTTTTATTTGGACATGTGGACCTTGATTAACTAATTCACCCCTATGTTAGTAAATCTAAAATAATTCCAAAAACTAGTATCATATTGTAGTTGCTTTAGAGGATTAGTTTTTAGGTACTAAAAGCATATAGACCAGGATGTCAAAAAGAGAGGTACCCAAGCTAAACATAGATAAATTTTTTGCATGGAAAAGTTTGATGAAGCTACACCTTGGAGGACTTGGAGATTATGCACAAACTTGCATTATAGTAGAACATGTTGATCCAACAGGCACCCTAACTACTGAAGACCTAAAGATAAAGAAAGAACATGATCAGGCAATGTTGGAGATTGCCTTTTCCCTAAGCTATGCTAAGTTTGATGATATGAAAGAACTTAAAAGTGCAAAGAAAGTGTGGGATGCCCTAACCACTATCTATGGAGGAGACCAAAAAGTTCAAAGGGCCAAGTCAAAAAGCCTAAGAGGTAAGTTTGATGACATGAGGATGGAAGTAGGTGAAAACATTACTCAATATGTTGCTAGAATAAAAGAAGTTTTTAGTGCAATAAAAGTTACTACTAGTAAAATAGATGATGATACCATGCTAAGTAAAGTCTTGAGAACATTGTTGCATGGGTATGCCATTAGAGTGTTTGCAATCCAAGAGTTGAGATGCATGCCAAAGAATGATCTAACCCTTGAAGGTTTGGTAGGAAGACTCACTACCTTTGAGTTATCTAATTTTGATAACTACAGACTAGAAAGTATTGAATTATCTTTCAAAGAAAAATTGTTACTGAAGGATTTTGAGGAGGTAAAGCGAAAGAAGAAGAAAATAAAGATAAAATATGCACATAGTGATAGCAGTATAGCTGAGGAAGACATTGAACACTTGCAAGCATTGCTGGCCAAAAGATTCCACAAAGGAAAAGGTAAATGTAAAGGTAAGTTTCCTATCATTTGTTTTAATTGCCATGAATTTGGTTATATTGCAGCAAGATGTACAAAAAAGAGGAATTTCAGAGAAGGGAACAAGCACAAAAATAGAAGAGAATATGATGGAAGAGACTACAGAGACAAAGGCAAGAAGTCATGCTACATTTTTGATGAAAATAACTCTAATGAAAATGATGATGAAGTGGTATATGTTGCAATGAAGGATGAATCAGATGAGGATGACACTATTGCATTTATGACTTGTGTGAAAAAGAATGACAAATGGATCATTAATAGTGGATGCTCACATCACATGACTGGAGACAAAAGTGAGTTCATTACCTTAACTTGTTATGATGGAAATAGTGTAAGATTTGGTAATGATGCACCATGTTCAATAAAAGGAAAAGGGTCTATTAAGCTTACAAACAAGATCTCATGTGATAATGCTTACTATGTTGAAGGATTGAATTATAACTTGATTAGTGTGTCACAATTGAATAATTTGGGATGCAAAGTTGAGTTTGAAAAAAAATAGCCAAGATATATGATACAAATGAAAATCTAATAGTAAAATGTGATCAAACTAGGAGTAATCTATTCTATTTGGATATAGAAGATGCTACTTGTCTTGTTGTAAAATTTGATGATGTATGGCTTTGGCACAAGAGATTATGTCATGTTAACTTTGCCAATTTGATTAGTATAAGTAACATGAAAAAAGTTAGAGGTTTACCTAAGTTGAAGAAACCAAAAAATATAATGTGTAAGCAATGTCAGCTAGGCAAGATGACAAAGTCAAGCTTTAAAAGTAAAGCTTACACCTCTAAGGAAATACTTGAAATTGTTGATACTGACTTGTGTGGACCTATTGAAGTGCAAAGCTACAAAGGAGACATGTATAGTATGCTACTTGTTGATGACTACTCTAGAATGATGACAATCATGTTCCTAAAAAAAAAATCAGATGCTTTTCAAATATTTAAATGATACTTGGCAAGAGTTGAGAAAGAAATAGGTAAGAGCTTAAAATGTTTGAGATCAGACAGAGGAGGTGAATTCACTTCACATGAATTTGGGATGTTCTACAATGACATAGGAATTAAGAGACAAACATCAACACTTAGGACTCTCCCACAAAATGGAATTACTGAAAGAAGAAATAGGTCAATAATGGATTGTGCTAGAACTCTAATGATGGAGAAAAATATTGCTCTAAAATACTAGAGAGAAGTTGTAAGTACTACAATATATACTTTGAACCATGTGCAAGTAAAGAGAGGCACTCACTCAACACTTTTTGAACTATGGTATGGTCATCCACCTAATGTGAAATATTTTAAGGTATGTGGAAGCAAATGCTATATTCCTAAAGATGTTCGGAGTGGAAATTTTGATGCAAAGAGTGAAGAAGGTTATTCCTTGGACACTCCACAAGAAGTAAAGCTTATAAGTGTTTAATTACTAACACTAACAAAATTGTGGAAAGTGTAAATGTGAATTTTGATGAGCTTACAAAAGCATATGAGGCTAAAACTACAAAAGAACCAAAATACTAAAAGACTTTTGCATACTATTATGAAGGAATGCCTACTGAAGAAGATGTTACAAATCATGTAGCAAGTCAACAGCAAGTTTCAACAACTGCTAAGTCACATCCTATGAATGTCGAGTTGCATTCAGATGTCAAGTTGCAAAATGAGGAAAATACATAATCTGACTCTAAGATTGGCACACTTGAAAGAGAGGGTTGAAACACCTAACAGAGATGCACATAGTGATACTAAAGCTGAGAGACATAATACAACCACAAGAACTAAGCCAAGATTATCCAAATATGTCAAAAGACACCATCCTATAGATCAAATCAATGAAGACAAAGATGCAAGGCTAATGAAAAGAAATAGGTTGAGAAGTGGAGCATGTTTTCTAAGCATGAAGGAACCTAAGACAATGAGAGATGCATTGGAAGATGATGATTGGTACAAGGCTATGCAAGAAGAAATTCAACAAATAGAAAAGAACAAGATTTGGAGCCTAGTTCCTAGACTAGAGGATAAGAATGTGATTGGAAAAAAATGGTTATTTAGGAACAACCTAGATGAGAATGTTGAAGTGAAAAGGAAAGAAGTAAGATGAGTTTGCAAAGGATATGCACAAGAAGAAGGAATTGACTATGGTGAAACATTTTCTCCTATTGCAAGAATGGAAGGAGTAAGAATTTTTCTTACTTACACTGCATACAAAGGTTTTAAAGTTTATCAAATGGATGTTAAGTCTACATTTTTGAATGGAATATTAGAAGAAGAGGTATACATAGAACAAGTAGAAGGATTTTTTGACAAAAACAATAAGAACATGGTATGCAAACTTCACAAAGCCCTATATGGATTAAAACAAGCACCAAGAGTATGGTATGAGAGACTTCACACTTATCTTGTTAATATTGGATTTGAAAGGATGGATGTTAACATCAATTTATACATGAAAATAGACAAAGAAAAAGGTATAATATTGTCTAAAATTTTTGTTGATGACATAATATTTGGAGGACAAGATACTCTATGTAAAGATTTCACAAATCAGATGAAGCAAGAGCTTGAAATGTCAATGTTTGGTGAAATCAAATTCTAAGTCTATCAAATGAAGTATGGTGTACATATCACTTAGTCAAAATATATCAAGGAGATATTGAAGACATTTGTACTTGAGGATTCAAAACCAGTAAGTACACCTATGGTAACAACACTCAAGCTATCAAAGAATGATGAATCAACTGAGGTCAATCAAACATTATATAGATCCATGATTGAAATATTGTAGAATGTAGTACATAGTAGACCTAATATTCCATTAGATGTGGGGATATTTTATAGATTCTTTGCTAATCCTAGAGAGAATAACATGATGACTATAAATAGGATAATGAGAACTTGAAAGGAACAGAAGAGTATGGCTTATACTATAAGAAGAATAACAAGTTTGATCTTAAAGACTACATTGATGCTGATTGGGTTGGAAATATTGATGATAGAAAGAGCACCAGTGGAGGAGAATTTTTCTTAGGTAGAAGACTTGTTACATGGACAAGCAAGAAGAAGAGTTGTACTTCCCAATCTACTACTAAAGCAAAGTATGTTGTTGCTACTATTAATTGCACAAACATTGTATGGATCAAACAGCTACTTAAGAGGATGATAAGAGATCATTGAACCAATGACACTTTATTGTGATAATAAAAATGCTATGAATATATCAAACAATCTTGTCATGCATACAAAGACAAAGAACATTGCAATAAAGTATCATTATGTAAGGGAGTTGGTTCAAGACAAAGAGGTGAAGATGGAATATATGTACACAAAGGAGCAAATTACTGATATCTTCGCTAAAGCATTACCCAAGGATGCTTATGAGTAACTTAGAGGTAAATTAGGGGTGATACCCATATAAAAGGCTATGTAAAACACAGAGGGAGTACCCTACATCAAACAAGTTGACATTCATTTCATACACATTGATGCAGTGGATCTTACTTTAGGAAGTTGCCTAAAGTAATTACAGAGTTGGAATTTCAAAATCAGTCACAAGCAAGGTGACAAAGGGAGAAAATTCAAGACAAGATGCCAAGTATTGAGTATATGTCTTTGGCATTTTTGTCAAAGAGGGACAAAGTACAAAAAATCAATCAAGTGCATACTGATCAAGAAGGAGATGATCAAAAGTAGAAAATCAAGTTAGAGGGAGAAAGTATAGAGAAAGTATAGTGCACAAGAGGAGCAATGAAGTGAGAGTACATCATTACAAGATCAAAAGATTGAAAGAATGAAAGAGGGAGAAAGCAGAAAGAAAAAGAGGGAGATATTCTGATATTTTGCTAATCCATGAAAAAGAGAATGTTATATTTTGTAACCTAAGAGGGAGTTGCTGATAGAGGGAGAAGTGTTATTCATAAGATTTCTTTTTGGTATTACCTTACTATTTTAACCTAGTTAGTTTATCATTTGCTTGATTGGTTGATCAGTTTGGTTTGCCATCAATACCAAAGAGGGAAATTGTTGATATATGATTGAAATGATCATTTGAGTAGAAAGATTGTTATTATTGAAGAAGTGTTTTCAATCATTGTTTTGTCACTGATGTCAAACCTGCCGCATTCTAGTAAGATAATTGCTTATATGTTTCAACCACTATCACTTAGTTGATTGTTGAAGAGGATTTGATCAACAAGATGTAATGAAAGTACCAAGAGGAAAGGTTGAGTTATGATTATGTATTGAAGTGTAAGAATTAGTTAAGATAGTGATAATATATTGTATTGATGATCTACTTGAGGTTACAAAATGATTGGCTACACTTAGAAAGTTTTGAAGAAAAAGGTTGGACAAGGTTCATTTGCTAAGCTTGACCAAGTTGATAGAAGGGGCTAAGAAAAGTTAATGCAAGGCAACCAAAAAGTCAGCAGGAGCTGAGTGAAATAAATTTCTAGTGGATGCTAAGCAAATTAATAGGTGCCAAGAAAGTTAGTAGATGCTAAGTGATTTTTAGTTGATGTTGAGCACTAGTAAAATCTAGTTGATGCCAAGTGATTTTTCAATAGATGTTGAGTAACATAGTATGTGCGGAGCATCATTAAATTGATAATGTTGAGTTGTTGCATTCTAATAATATCAAAGATTTTCCAAACAAAATTTGACAAGTTTTTTTCTTGGAACTTGTAAATTAGGAAGAAGATAAGTTTGATGAGTTGGAGGTACAAAAGCTTATGTAAATAGTTTTGGAGGTGAATTCAAATGGATTTTAGGAGAAGTTTCTATAGAAGATAAGATATGGGGTAGATACATTGTATCCTATCTAATCCATCAAAAACCCTAATTCTTGAGATGGATAATGAGTGGAAAAAAGAGTCCTAATTCCCTATATATAGGGATGTCTGGTCATGAAGCAAAGTAAGTTGCAGGTTAGACTTTTTTTGGATGCAAAAATCTGACTAGGTGAAGGAAGAGGGTTTGCTTCATCAAGTGATCCAAGAGGAGAAGTTTGCAATGGTGAGCTAAGGAAGAAGGATAGAGAAGGATGAATACTTGAAGGGTGAACAAGTTATCAAAACTACAAAGATTGGAAGCCAAGTAGAGTTGAGGACTCAATAGTGATTTGTAATCACAAATAAGCTTGTGAGTTATATCAGATCAAACTCTACTATTACTCTCTAACAATTGTATTAGATTAGGATAAATCCTTTGGAGAAAGGTTAACTTAACAGTCATTGGAAAATCCTTTAACAAGGTGGCATTCCAAGTGAATGACCTAAAGTCCTCTAACAAGGCTCACTTTTAACAAGGTGATTGAAATCCCTTAATCGGGTCACAATTAATAGTGTGTGTTGTAACCTTTAACAAGGTTGGCTTTTAATAGGGCATCACTTCAGAAGAGTGAAAAAGGAGTAGCATGTTACTGGTGGTTTTTCCCAAATTTGGTTTCCATGTTAAATCATTGTGTCAAGTGTACTAGTGAATGTGTTGTGTTTTGTGTTTTACATTCCTGCATATTTGAATTAATAGTAACATATCAGTTTTGGTTGACACACAGTGAATGCATGCATGGTTAAGAATGTTATATGGGTTCAATGAATTGAGAAAAAATATATTTGGACATTTGGCCCTTGATTAACTGATTCAACCCCCCCCCGCCCCTCTCAATTAATCTAAAATAATTCCAACAATAATATGTAATGAAGCATGTTTGTTAGAATTTGAGTTGGCATCTAGTCAAGTCCTGCATACTACATGGAGAGTTGGATTTTCCATGTTGTTACTATTGCTAAAGTAGGAATCATTCTTCGAGAGAGAAGTCAATTGTGGAGGAAGGGATCATACTTTAGTCAATCAGTAAGTAGATTCACATGAATATCTTTTATTGTTGGTTTTCTAAAGTGAGATTCATCTCACCTTGTAAATATGTTAAGTGGGTTATGCGTTTAGTGTAGTTGTCATTCCTTGTTTTCCTACTTTTTGTTTTATTTTGTGTTGACTACCTCATTTCTCCACCACCCAAATGCATAGCATATTCTATGCTATTTAAGGCTCTGCAACCCAATGGACTAGGCATTGATATTTTCTATTTGTTATTTTCTATAATAAAGAAAGCTTGTAGATTGTTGTTGTTTGTTTTTGTTGAGCTTTTTTAAAACCAGAGATTGCTAGGTTCCTACCTAGGCACTAACATGCCTAGTTCCCTAGTCAAAGCTAGCTATTGCCATGATTTCAATTCCATATATTTTTCAAACTTCTAGGATTAAGGTTGAGTAAATGTGATGTGATGTCTATGTCTAGATTTCCTTTAATAGACTTCTCTTCTCATCTATTCCTTTGTGTACACCTAGGTGGGAATTCAAAATCAATCTAATGCATTCATTCATATTAGGTGATTAGTTTAGGAAGGATAAATTTATGCATTTCCTAGATGAGAAGAAAGTTGTTTAGAAACTCTAACTCTATGATTAAGTATTTCATTGAAGGCATGATACATCTAAAGGAAGAGATCACATTTCATTTAGAATAGATGACAACTAAAAACATTTGGATCGGCACTTAGGACCAAGGTGTAGATTATAGGAACATCATAGAAACCAGAGAAGTCAAATCAAATGTAAGAGAAGTAGATAAATCCTCATAAATAATGAAAGAACTTAGTCAAAGGTGGTATAATTCTCTTTTAAATTCAATTGATAGATTATATTTAATATGCACATCTACATTGCAAATTTGACAAGTCAAATGGCTAGGAGATTAAATTTTGATCATTAGATGAAGACCAAATCAATAGATGGCATTTTAAGATGGAATTATAATGGTCCTTAGAGATGTATCTTCCCAGATGTCAGATCTTAGTAGTAGATCAATGCTTTTTGCATGTTTGCAAGGGATTAAAGGTAACCTAGAGTTAACATGGAAAAGTAGTAAAAACCATTATCCATAGAGTTACAAGTAGTTTAAGTCAACCTTGGGTCAAGGTTGCGAACAAGTGAAAACCAATGATTGCATTGTTAAAGAGGTTTAAGAGTAACCTATGGTTAAGGATGCAATGTAGAGAAAGGCTTAAGGTCACATGGTCACAAGCAATTAAAGTTAATTTTGAATTAAAGAGGTGAAGCTACAAAAAGTAAGCTAGGGCATTCAAATATTGAATAGTCATATGGTCACAAGTGAATAAAGTTAACTCAAGGTGAAGGTTGTGATGGTGCAAACAAGGTTAGATTGAAGTCAATGATCAAATGAGTGAAGTTGTCAAAGGAAGAAACATTTGGTTCTTTTGATAAAATGATAAAGAGTTAACCACAATAGTTAATGATCTAAGATTTCACATGGTCATAGGCAGTTAAAGGTAACATGAGGTTACTTTTGTGATGGAGAGAAAGTATTTTTTTGCATAGTCACAGGTGGTTAGAGGTAACCCATAGTTAAGGCAATGATAGATAAAAATAATAGAGTTAAACCTTTTCTTGTGATCACTATTTGAGAAAATGTTAAGGGACAAACTGTAGCAAAAGTGTGAAACATAATAAAATTTAAGGTGCATAAATTTCACAAGGTCACTAGCTAAGAAGCATTCAATACATTTTAAGTTGCAACTTAGCAAAATTGATAGCAGTCAACCTCAAATGATCATCACAAGGTCATAGGTTAAAATACATTGAATCTATTTCAAGTTGTGAAGGCATGATCATGTTAGTGTGCAATTGTTACTAGGTCATCATAGTTAGTAAAATGGAGACATGTCAAGCTATAAAGTGGTGAATAAGAGGAATCACAAGGTCATAGGCTAAAAACAATTCAAAACATTTTAGGCTGTGAAAATATCAAATGAAATAATAATTATTCGATCACATGATTGCATGAAGTAAAGATATCGAATGCAAGAATTTTTTGAAGAAGTGACAAGGGAAAAACAAAGAGGATTATTAGGTTTTGATTATGATCATTGATAGGAGATTTGTGGTGGAGATTTAAACCTAATTTGATAGTTCAAATTCAAGTTATTTAAATTTGGTGCCAACAAAATAGAGAAGAATATAAACCATTTTGAGGATTTCTAATCATTTATGCTTTCTTTATTTGATGTATTTAATTGTAATCAATGATTATTATATTTTTGAGTGATTCATATGCTCTATTAATGGAATTGATGAATATATAATTGGCCAAGAACCATAAGAGGGGGCTTATATATGTAATTTTCTAAGTTAATAAAAAGAATCAACAATTCTATCCAAAATTTCCCCCTTAATTTCAAGATGTTGAGTGAGAATGAAAGAGTTAGATGGAATGAAGGGTTTGTATGATGTTGTTAGTTAGGTAATGAGATGTTCTGATTCCATTTAGGACTAGCATGCCTATGTTTCTTTCAATGTCTCCTTCAATTGAGCTGACCTAGCATCTTAGAATAATTTCTATGGGATTGTAGGGCTGATGCATTTGAAGTAGTTAATTCCTTGTTAGATTCCATTTTGGTAAAGGGTTATAAGTAAAGGTAGATTCCATTTCATCTTTCATGTGCATCTCTTCTCTCTCCCTAGAAAGCATTTTAGTAGGACTAATAAGCATTTAGATTAGAGTAGGAGTAGTATTAAAAGGGATTTAAGGTAGCTTGTGATATCCATTCCACTGGGTGTTATAGGTTTTCCAAATCTATTTCTTCTTAGGGTGTTTGTAGCTATGAGCATCCTAGTTTATCCTCTTTTTCTCTCAGGCTAAGAGCATACCCCCATCCCAGTGATCTATTAAAGAAATAATTCATTGAATATCTTGCATATAAGGGAGTTATACCTTATAATTCAAAGGGAAGTGATATAACACATACACTAAACCGTTTGTTGGTGACATCCTTTTCTTCCTCACATTCTAGGCATCTTGAGTCAAGGTAAAACCAAGTTAGCAGGAGGAACACACTATTATCCAATAATCATCATATGATGTAGTATTAGCACTAAGTGGTGTGGTGGAGCTCAACCTTGATATCTGCAATTGGGTTTCTTGTATACTTGGCTTTTGAAGAGTTTGGCTACTAATAGGAGATGTAGATACTGACAGTGTGACTAGTATTTGTATTGCTATTGGCTCCTTTGGCTTAGTAGCCAACCTTGACTCTTTAGGGTTGTTATCCTCCTTTTGAGCTTCACCTTGTAATTGTGTGTTAGGTACAAGAATTGCTTCTTGACCTATTTTCACTTTAGTTCCATCTTTCTCAACAATTAGTGATATTTGCAAGCCTAAATTGTTTAGGCTCAATAATGATGTTTCTATTTATTGTGCCTCTGACTCTTTCATCTAAAATATAATTATGGGTATTATAGATGATGTATCAGTTGTAGCAACTATCTATACTAGGTTTTCACTTTGATCTACTTGAAGATCATGTGTATCTATCTCTTTCACTTCTATAGATTGAGGGGGCACATTTGATGATTGATTCTTATGGTTCTCCCCTATAGATGCAAGTGTTTCCTTCTCAATCTCATCCACTCTCACTAGTATAGGATTTGTACATAATTGTGCTACTATGGTGGAGTCCTTAAGGATTTTCTTCAAATCTACCCTAGTTAAAGGATTTATGTTCTGTGTTGAATTATTAGCAACATCCTTGATAATAACCACTAAGTGTTGTTGACTCTCCTATTTTTCATGTAGTGGACTGACACTTGGCACTTGTTCATCTTGTACATCCTATTGCTCCTCTTCAACTATGACTTCCTCTTCTATTTCCTCAATACTTATCACACCAACTTCCTTGACTGGGTTTTCATCCTTTTCTTTCTCTCCTTCTCCATTCTTCTTAGGTTGTTTCATGTATTTCTCACCTTTCTCTATGATTACTGGAGTGGATAACCCATAGATTGATTTCCAAATTAATGTGCTTTTGGTTACCACATATTCAACATTCTTCTTCAAGATATGGAAAGCTCTATACTTGGGGGAAAATCTACTCTTATTCTTATCCATAGCTTTAACAATTTTCCTTTAATCAAACTCAGGCATAACTTGGGCTAGTGTTGATTCCCTAATTTGTCTCTTAGTTTGCAATCTATATTGCCATTTTTTATCAACTCTCTCATATAGAATTTTGGGCAAAGAGTTGGCTAGTTCAAGATGAGTTGATTTGAATGTAGCCGTCATGTCATATATGGCCTCCTCAACTTTATTCTTGTCAACTTTTCATAACTTATCAAAATCAACATGTGTGAACCTAGATAAATTTATGTTTGTAACAATATTTTCAAACAAATTATGTATGTTAGAAGATGGATTTTAGCTTACCACCTTATATTGACTCAATTCATCTAACTTAGTCTTCTTCTCATTTCAATCTGATTGAGGTACTAACTTTTTCTTTAATCTTTTGTATGTCTTCTCAGTAGTTTCACATGACTCTACTGTGTCAAATGTCCTCTTTCTCTTAGGCTTCACAACTATTGTATCCTAAACTATGCCTACCATTTTTCTTGACCTAGTAATAGGTACAACTAGCTTCTATTGAGGTTTCTTCACAAGATTCTCTATTTTCTCCATAGTTTGTTCTTTAGCTTTCTTCTTCTTGGCCTTAGTATCCTTGGATGCTTCCTCAACTTCTTCTCCTTCAACACCCTCTACTTGTTCAACTTGATCCTTACCTGGGCCTTGAGTTGATTCTAGTGGAGCATGGCCTTCTTCTTCTTCTTCTTGATCATCATCATCTTCTTCTTCTTCACCAAATCTCTCCTTCAATTTTTTCAATAGTTTATTCTTCTTACTAAGAACTATAGCTATCTTTAGATCAATTATGATCCTTGATTTGGATTCCTCATAATTACCAAATGAGGTGGTGCTTTTGTCAATATCTTCTACTAGTAGAGTTGTAATATTTGTAGAGGCCTCAACTACATTGATCTCATATGGCAAGGGTTTCAGCCATCCGACTCTGGGTATTACTCCCTGCACATATGTATGGTTTGAATCCACTAGGAAAAAAACATCATCATAATGTTTTTCCACTAAGGATATAGGGATCCTCAATCTTTACTTCATGAATTTCTTAAAATTGTCAAAATAACTAGTTATTAATGACTCCAAATTATCTCTAAGTTGCTCAATAAATTCTAAAATCTATTGTGCAATTAACCTATAGGTCTTCCAAGCAACTTGACCAAAGGTGGGGAAGGTGTTTTTCACATAAAAGAATATGAAAATAAGTAAAGAACTAAATTTTCATGATGCACTTTTATCTTTCCTGATGGCCTCCAAGTTTTCTGATGGTTGTTGTAGTTGCAACTTAGCAAGGTCATAGGAATGGTCTCTCTTTACTATCTTGTAATCCAAATAAATAGCTATACATGAAACACTATTCAGTCAGCTAGACTGAAAGAACCTATGAGCTATCATTCTCACAACAAAGACAATTAGGGATCTGATATAGTATCAATAGACATCCCTCTCTTATTCCATACTACATGTTTATTCTTTTCAATAGTTTCCTTTGCATAACCTCTCATTCTCTTAAGTTAGTCAAGGATAGGGTACCCTCATACTTGGTTTATAATCCTCTTAGTGATCTTGATTGGTCTACATTCCAACCAAATATAGTTATCATGTATCTAGCTTAGAACAATTTGAATACACTCGGTCTTAAACCCTTGAAGAAAATATAGGGCACGTGTTAACCCTTTCCATTCAACAATTTTATACTCTTCCCTCAAAACTCCATTATCACAAAGTTTACTATCAACATATCTTATCTTCATATCTCTTACTTCTCCAATCTTTCTAGTATAAGATCATCTAACATTTTGGATCATTAATACTTTTGGTGGTATCATAGATAATGCACCAGATAGGTTTGCTTTATATGCTATCTCAAGAACAACTTAGAAAGGGGGTTGCCTAATATCATTACTTATCAATTGAACAATGAAAACCTCCTTCCCCTCTTTCCTAAAATTTTTAGAAGAGCTAGGTGCCGTTTTAATTATCCAAGGTTTTTGAGAAATGAAACAACATAACTTGACAATAGCAAACTAACTTTTGAATTTGATGGTTGATGATGAGTAGCAACTGAATCTAGTTCACCAACACTTAAATCTTCTTTATCAATTCACCTTCATGATGTCCGTGTTCTCTATAAACTCTAGTAAGTGGAAATGAATCAAAAACCAACTATATAACCCTTCATATTCAATGTTAAAGGCTTAGTGCTTACACATCTATAAGCTCATTTATCATAGGATTTGCAACTCACTCGACTAACAAATGATTTCCAATATGTTCATCCATAACTACAATATCATTCACACTCAACAATAATTATGAAACCTTCCATGCTTGACACCAACATAGAAAATGACAATGTCAAAAATAATAGTCCTCCAAGATAATTAAGATTGGGGGGTGAATTAGTTATCCAACAATTAAAACATTTATCTTCATTAAACAAACTTAACCATTCAACCAAAGTAAAAAAAAACCTAATAAGATGCACATAGACAATTACAATAGATATGTTGACTAGGGAAACCCTTGATTAGAGGGACAACCCCAGTGGGAATGATGCCCACAAGATGATGTACTAATATAAATATTCCTTGTTAGATGATGGACCCTGTTAGGATTCTATCACAACATTTAGTACGATGAGTCCCTACTAGGAGATTCCAACCCTATTAGGAGTTGTGGTACAATGTATGCAAGAAGAGCCCATTTCCCTTAAATGCAATTTCAACTACAAGAAGAGCTCACTACTCAAAAAAATAGTTTATTGGTATCTTCTTCTTTCCTCTATCCTTTTCTCTATCTTTTCAACCAGACCAATCACTATTAGACCTTTTAGACCAAGTCTAGATCCAAATACCAAACCTTAGATCACTTAGTAAAACATTGACAATGAAGTTTCATTCACTTTTGCACTGCTCTTCTCAACTTTGCATTTCACACTCTTTGTTTCTTTTCAAACATTCATAATTTGCATTCATCCATATTATTGCATAACATGATAAAGGAAAATATCCTTCCTTTATATTGAGTTCATAAAGAAATTCCTTGAGTTGGCTATTAGTCATTCTCAATTAATTAATATAGGACCACATTAAGAACATGTTACACTTAGCTGTAACCTTAATCTTCCACCTTGCAATTTGAAAATCTTTCCATACACATAATATTATGACAACCAAGCTTAGTCACATCACCCTTAACATGTCTTCTTCATTTCCTCAACCTTGATCCTCAAGATATCAACTCTACTAGGAGATATAACAAGTTTACTAGAACATGCCTCTATAAACTTTATCTCAAAATAGACATCACTAAAACTTATATAACTTCTTCTATACTTATCCTTTTGGCTTCCATCATTAACTACTTATGCCAGATACTTAGAAGTATCTCCCATAACCTCAAGTGGTTATCATACTCAACTAGCTATCCATATCAGCTTGATCTTTCTGCTATTCTTCTATTAGATACCATAAAACACATCAAACATGTTATGTTGACATCAATGACAAACTCAATCATGAATGTAACATATCATCATCAAGCCAATCTTCCACTAATCTCCCTCTTTGGCATTGATGACAACATAGATGAAAAACATCTAGTTCTAAGAATACCAACAAAAGACTATCCATCTTCAAATCATCTTCATCAATCATACTCCCCCATTGATATACCTCAATGTCCTCTATACCAAAAAAAATATTGCATACTCAAACTTCTCCCTTTAGCATAATTTATTTCATGCAATACTTCTCCCCGATTTAGCATAGTATTTTTCATGCCAAATTTCTCCCCCATTGACATCGATGTCAAAAGTTTCTACAAGCAACATCTCTGCATCAATTTTGCAACAACTCGCACTTAGTCACCTCGAGTATCAAAAGAAACTATTCAAAAAAAATTAAAGAAGAGTCCTAAATGACTTTGTCCATCACAGATACTCCCCCATATAGGAAACATCAGCTTCTAGTCCAGACAAACAATGGTGCTTTATTACCCTAGATTGATGCACTCTTTCATCTTCTATTTTGATATAGGAAGGGGCATAACCCCAAACATACCTCACAAATACTCAAAAGTCTCTTTGGGAAGAGGCTTATTGAATATATCTGCAATATGCACTTTTGTGCTTACATACTCCAATCTAATTTCCTTTTCTACAACTTTTTCTCTCAACATATGATACTTAATAGAAATGTGTTTAGTCCTCAAATGTAATACTAGATTCTTAAACATATTTACCATACTTGTGCTATCATAATGTGTAACAACAGGTTCACTAATTTCTATCCATATATCCTTCAACATCTACTTCATCCAGATAACTTGATTGTAATTATTTGTTGCTACAACATAATTTGCTTTTGCTATACTTTGAGATGTACAATCCTGCTTCTTGTTTAACTAAGAAACCAATATTCCTCCAAGAAAGAAATATCTTCCAGTGGTGCTCATTTTGTCATCCATACTACCTATCTAATCTACATCTGTATAAGTACTTAGTGCAAAATCATTAGATCTGTCATACCATAATGCAAACTCAGATGTTTCTTTTAGATATCTAAATATCCTTTTCACTACTACATAATGTGTTTCTATGGAATCATGTTAGAATCAGGCAACAATTCCAACTACATTTTCTATATCTAGCCTTGTATGAGTTAGATATTGCAATCCTCAGATCATAGATCTGTACTTCTTCTATTCAACAGTAGGTGTCTCATCATTTGTAGATAACTTGTGTCCAGTTACCATAGGTGTTCCAATAGGTTTACATCTTTCCAAACCAAACCTTTTTAGTAAATCCTTCAAGTACTTAGTCTGAGAAATAAATATTTCTTCTTTATTTTGTACTATCTACAATCCTAGGAAATATTTCATCTCTCCTATCATACTTATTTCAAACTCTTTCTTCATTTCTTCTGCAAACTTCTTACTTTCTTCATCATTACCTCCAACTATAATGTCATCAAAAAATATTACCAAAATCATCAAACTATCATCAGTTTCTTTCTAATATAGATTACTATCTTCCATACCTTTTCTATATCTGAGCTTTGTCAAATTCTTGTCTACCCTTGCATACCAGGTTCTAGGTGCTTGCTTCAATCTATACAATGCTTTTCTCAATCTACATACTATGTCCATGTCATTTGTCAAAGGACATTATTCAGGTTGCTCAATGTATACCTCTTTTTCAAGTTCTCCATTCACAAATGCTGACTTGACATCCATCTGATATACCTTAAATTTATTTTGTGCTTCATAGGCTAAGAATAATCTTACTACTTCTATTCTAGCCACTAGAGCATAAGTTTCCTCAATCTATTCCTTCTTTCTATGAGTAACCTTTACATACCAATCTTGCTTTGTTTCTTAAAACTTCTCCTTGCTCATTCATCTTGTTCCTGAATACCCATTTGGTTCCTATCACCTTCTTCTCTGCTAGTCTAGGGACCAATTTCCATATTCAATTATTTTCTATCTGATCCAATTCCTCTTTCATAGCATGTTTCTAGTAGTCATCTTTGCATGCTTCATCTACATTCTTGGGTTCAAATTGAGATATGAAGCATAGTTCTTTATTCACTTTTCTCCTTTTCATCACAACTTTGTCTTTGCTTTTGATGATTTGTTTGAATGGGTGATTCTTTATCATGTTCTTTCCTGAAGTAGGATTTTCTATCTCAACTCTTGGCTCCTTTAAAGGTTCTGAGCTTTATTCTTTCCTTTGCTCTCCTTCATTCTACAAATCATTGTTAGTCTCAAGAAATACCTCATCATTCTTTGTCTTAGTAACAACATCACCATCTGAATTGTAATCAACCATTCTCTCTTTTATTCTAAACTTCTTGTCGATTCTCACATTTGCACTTTCCATAATAGTTACCAAATCCATTTCTTCTAATGCATGCTTTTCATTAACCAGTCTAGACTCCTGGACATAGTATTTCAAGGATCTTTCCATACTTTCTCTAAACTCTTCAACTTTATCAAAAAGTAGACTCTTCCTAGCTTTTCTCGATCTCTTAAGACATTTACTTGAAATATTACCAAACTTTTTAAATGTCCAACAAAAAAAAATTTCTTACCTTCAAGTTCTCTCTTTGTAAGTAGATCAATACCTTCCTTTATCTTTATGTCATCTTCTATTCTAGATCTATCTTCCTTTGTGCTACTTCTCCCTAGTATACAACAAAAGGATTCTAGTTACGTAAACTCAATACTATGCTCTTTACATAAATCTAATAACTCACCAAGAATTTTCATAACTTGTGTGTCAAAATTTCTTCTATCAAATGTAGGACAATCTTCTTTGAATATGTTTGACATGGATCTCCCAAAACTATTAGACTTTTTCTTCAAGGGCCTAATTCTTTGATAACAATTGTTAGAAACATTAGTCCACCAAAATAATTGAGGGGGGGGGGGGTTGGGGGGGTTGGGGTTGTGAGGGGGCTAGCGAATCAATTATCCAATAATTAAAACATTTATCTTCATTAAACAAACTTAACCATTTAACCAAAGTAAAAAAAAACCATAATAAGATGCAATAGACAATTACAATAGATATGTTGACTAGAGAAACCCTTGATTAGAGGGAAAACCCTAGTGTGAATGATGCCCACAAGATGATGTACTAATATAAATATTCCTTGTCAGAGGATGGATCTTGTTAGGAGTCTATTACAACATTTAGTACAATGAGTCCCTATTAGGAGATTTTGAATCCCTGTTAGGAGTTGTGGTACAATTTATGCAAGAACTACCCATTGTCTAAACATGTAATTTCAACTAAAAGAAGAGCTCACTACTCAAACAAATAGTTTATTGGTATTTTCTTCTTTCCTTTGTCCTATCAACTTGACACAAGGAGGTGTGAGTAATTAAGGCCAATTAGCACACTCAGATACCCAAACCACTAGGAAAGAGTTAACACAATGGAAGCAAACACAAAAATTGAACAACACCACAATGAGAGAGAATAATATTCTTTATTGATTCATGAAAATATCATCATACATGCCTAGCTATAAGGCCTTCTAGGTTACAACCAGATACAAAATACATTCAAATCAAAGATCTAGCTTCAATTTTGGATGTATAGAAACATATTCTTTCAATTTCCTATCCTCCTTATATCATCTTTCTTTATTTCCACATCAACACATGCTCCTTATATAGCCAACTAAGCCACAAGTCGACTAGTCAAGAATTTAATTATAATATAGGTCCACCTTCGAAGAGTAAACCAAAACTATAAAAAATATGAGAAAAATTAAATGAAAAGTTGTATTTAGGCCCACACATGACCCAATAACATGTCCTTAACTTAACAAGATCCCATTCATCCTATGAAAATGTACAAGATGAAAACTCCACACATTTCATGTGAAACTATCCAAAAACTGATACCCAAGAAAAGATACGATATCTCCCAGCTCTGATTGAATTAGAGATTGCACTTCAAAAAAAAATTATTAATTTACATCCTCTAAAATTCCTTAAGTTCACAAAGACTAATTCACCAAGGATAAGTGTGCATCCATCTCGAAAGTCACACACATGAACCTTTCGTGCAAATTGTTAGAAATCAATACTCTAGGAGAATTGTCATTTCTGCCAACTTATAATGAATTAGGACTTGAACCTTTGAAAAAAGGGAGTAATCTAGGTTCTCTTCAATACTTAAAATTTTCAGCCTCTAACTCATTCCACAAAATTAGTTACACAACCTGCAATAGGCACCTAGAAACTAGAAAAATACAGCTCCAATAGTAAGGTGAAAATGGCTCAAACCTTAACATGATAACTCCAATCTCTTTGCACACCTAGGATAAGGTTTCTGAGTGTATCTCCAATGCTCAAAAACTATTGAAAGCTTGATAATGAAAGAAATTGCAACTTGGAACAACTAGGAAAAAATAAGAACATGTAGAATAGCAATGTAACCTAGGATGTTGCTATATTAGACAACTAGGGTTGGATGAAATAATTCTCTAGAATCATTAAGATGTTAGAACCTGAGCTAAATCAAACTTAGATTGATATATTTATGAAGAATCTTCCATAGGTTTGTTCTTCCACTTCACTAGATATTCATAATAATCTTTTCCCCTTGTGGTCTTACCAACTCTCTGATACAATATATATTCAACTTCTTCAATCTACTTCTTAGGATAATCCTATGATACAATAGCAACATCATTTGAGTCGTGATACTTATATAAATTAGAAACATTGAATATAGGGGATATATCCATGTCATTAGGTAGCTCAATTTCATAAGAATTTCTACTATATAACCTCTTCAAGATCTTACAAGGTCCAAACTTCTTCATCTTTAGCTTACTATATGCACCAATAGGAAATCTTCCTTTCTTCAAATGAACCATCACCTCATCACCAACTTGAAAATCATGATGTCTCCTAGACTAATCAGTGTTCTCCTTATAATTCTAATTACTTTGTTCTATCCTCAACTTCACTCCCTTATATAAAGATTCCATGAAATAGTAAATTCTTCTCCTGCAACACTTCTCTTTTCTTCACTAGCAATATCTCTCAAATTTGATATACCTCTAGGCTGCATTCTAGTAACAATCTCAAAAGGTGTCTTCCCTATACTCCTATTCATAGAATTATTATATGAAAATTTAGCTTGTGCCAATACCATCTCCCAATTACTTGGCTTATTCCCAACTAAGCATCTCAACAAATTACCTAAGCTTATATTCACAACCTCTATCTGTCCATCTTTCTGTGGATGGAATGTAGAACTAAACTTTAACTCAATACCCATCTTCTTCTACAAAGTCTTCCAAAAATAACCAAAAAACTTATTGTCTTTGATAGAAATAATACTTCTTGGTAGTCCATGAAATCTCACAAATCTCTTTAAAAAAAAGGTTCATCAACATGCTTAGCATTTGATGTCTTCTTACATGATATGAAATGAACCATCTTAGAAAATATATCCACTACAACCAATATGAAATCATACCCCTTCACTATCTTAGGTAATGAAAGAACAAAATCCATACTGATGTTACTCCAAGATTTCTTAGGAACAGTAATAGGTGTATACAAACCATTATTTTGACTTACTCCTTTTGCAACTTGACAAACTCCACAACTCTTTACAAATTTATGAGCATCCTTATACATTTGTGGCCAATAATACTCATCATTCAAAAAACTCAATGTCTTATCCATTTGAAAATGTTTAACCAATCCACCACTATGCTATTCCTTAATCAAGTTCAACCTCATAGAACCTCTAGGAATGCACAACTAAATACCTTTGAAAAAAATACCTTCTTAAATAAAATACTCATCATACTTATTTATGTGATCTATTAAATTTGGTGCTCAACACTCTCTCCATGCATCAAAAAAATCAAGGTCAATATCATACAACTCTTTCATTTCATCAAAACTAAGAACTTCAACCTTCATCTAAGTCAATAAATACAATCTTTTGCTCAATGCATCAACAACTCTATTAGTAACTCCACTCTTATGCTTGATTACAAATGTAAAACTCTATAAGTACTCAACCCACTTCATATGTATTTGATTCAATTTATGTTGACTTCCCAAGTATTGTAAAGCTTTATGATCAATACATAGCACATACTCCTTAAGAATCAAATAATGTCTCAACTTTTTCAATACTTGAACAATAGCATAAAATTCTTGATCATACACAAAATACTTTCTTTTAGCATCATTCAACTTTTCACTAAAGAAAGAAACATGTTTACCTTCTTGACTTAATACAACTCCTATTGCACTACCCTTTCATCACATTCAACTTGAAATACTTTGTTGAAATTAAGTAAATCCAATACAAGTAACTCAACAACATTTTGTTTCAATGTCTCAAAAATCTTATCAACTCCATGTGTCCACTTGAATTCCTTTTTATCTCCTCTCATTTTCTTAGTCATAGCATTACAAACAGAACTAAATTTTTTTATGAACTTTCTATAGAAACTAGCCAAACCATGAAATGATCTTACCTCACCCACATTCTTAGGTGTAGGCCACTCCAAAATTTCTTTAATCTTCTCAAGATCCATCTTCAAACCATTAGCTAAAATCACAAATCTTAAATACTCAATCTCCTTTTGCATAAAAGAACACTTTTATAGATTAATCATCAACTTCTTCTCCTTCAATCTCTATAATACTTGTTTAACATGCTCAAGATTTTCTTCCTTAGTCTTACTAAATATTAGAATTTCATCCAAATAAACAATTACAAACTTACCCAAAAATCTTTTCAGAACTTCATTCGTCAAACTTATGAAGGTACTAGGTGCATTAGTCAAACCAAAAGGCATAACCAACCATTCATATAAACCATCTTTTTTTTTGAAAGTAGTCTTCCATTCATCACCTTCTTTGATTCTAATTTAAAGATAGCCACTCTTTAAGTCAATTTTGGTAGAATACTTTGCTCCGCTCAAACAATCCATAATGTCATCCATCCTTGGCATAGGAAACCTATATTTCACTAGGATCTTGTTGATGGCTTTGGAATTAGTACACATTCTCCATTATCCATTCTTTTTAGGTGCTAATATAATAGGTATAGTGCATGGACTCAAAATTTCTCTAATCAAACCCTTCTGCAACAACTCATGCACTTTTCTATTAAGTTTCTCAGTATTTGTAGGTGTTAACCTATATGATGCTTTGTTTGGAAAAATAGCTCTAGGAATAAGATCCATACAATGACTTATACTTCTCATTAGAGGTAAACCATCAGGTATATCCTCTACAACAATATCTTTATACTCATTCAATAATTCAACAATTTCTTCTAGTACTTAGCTACCACTATCTACTATCACTTAGTCATTACTAGCTTATGTTTCTCACTCATTACTACCAACACTTGTTCCTCTAGGAACTATAGAAAAAGAAACTTGATTCTTATTTAATTCCTTTTCAAATTGCTTTCCATTAACCATGCAAACTTTTGTTGTAGTAAAACTAACCTCATTTGGACTTTCAATCAAAGGTGGCAATATTTATTTCTTCCCATTTACCCAAAGAGTATATTGATTTAATCTTCCATCATGTACAACATATCTATCATATTGAAAAGGTCTACCCAAAAAAATATGACAAAACTCCATACGCATAATATCACATGACACTTCATCAAAGTAATGTCCAATTTTGAACTTCATAATATATTGCTCACTTACCAATATCTTATGCTCATCTTAGATCCATGAAACATGATTAGGCTTGGGATGTTTCAACCTCTGCAACTGTAATTTTGTAACTAGCTCTTTTGATGCCAGATTTGTTGAACTTACACTATCAATCATCACTTTCGAGCATTTTCTAGACATCTTACATCTGGTCTTGAAAAGACTTCTTCTCAAAATAGGTTCCTCATCGCTTCCCTTATTACATAAGGTTCTTTTCACCATTAGATTTTCTCCAGCCTTAGTTCCACTTGGTGAACTCTCAATGTCTCCTTGAATCATAACATTTCTATTATTCTACTCACTTTCAAAAGATCTATGCCCTTCTTTACCACATTTGAAACAACTACAATGAAAACTACCTCTAGAATATGAAATACCCCTTCCTCGGTAAGAACCAATACCTCCTTAGTACGAACTACCACCTTTCCATTCAATTTTGTCTTTATCATCATTCTTCCATTTAGATTTTTTTGTATCATGCATAGAATTGTTAGATCTTTCACCTTCACCATAAGATCTTCCTCTACCTCTCTAGAATCTTCCACCTCTACCTCTTTGTCAAGATATCCTCAGTTTTAAAGGCATATTGATATGCTTCTTCTACACTTTCCAATTTCATAAAAAATATTTTATCTTGAATTCTAGATCTCAATCCATTTATGTACCTTGCAATTTTCTCAACATCATCATCCACATGTCCATATCTGATGTCCAATCTATAGAATTCCTCTGTATACTCTTGCACAATCATGTCCTTTTGTCTCAAATTTTGCATCTTTCTCAACAAGCTAATTTCGTAATCAGCAAGAAGGAATTTGTTCTTTACCTTATTCACCATCTTTGGCCAAGTTCTGATCTTCTCCTTTCCTCTCCTTTGTCTATTAGTTTGCAAATGCTCCCACCATAGTGAAGCATGACCTTTCAACCTAGTAACTACAATATTCACCTTATTATCAAGAGTGTTTTCATTCTCAAAGAACTTTTCCATATCTAAGATCCAATCTAACATAATATTGGTATCCAATTTTCCATCATAAGGAACTACTTCTACAATAGGTTTTGAATTTTCCTTAGACAACACTCTCAACAACATGGCTTCATCTTTGTCTTCTTTAGGTTCTAGATTAGAATTTGGCACTACTGCTTCATCATCACTTACATCATCAAGATGTGATGCTCTCCACTGGGTTGTCTCTATAACATCTAATTTGGTTGTAATTTGTCTCAATGTATCTAATATTGTATTATCAAAATTTCCTCTACCATGAACCATCTTTACAGATTAGGTTCCTAGAAAGTTGTAACCCTCTACAAGTTATAGGTCAAATCCATAGATCTTCAACCCTATAACCAAATCTGAATCAAGATTCTACATGATCCAAATTCTCTGTACAAACTACCTCACACTTCAGCGATCTACTTGCACACTTAGGAACAACTAGGCTCTGATACCACCTTACGTATGGAAGTGTGAGTAACTAAGGCTAATTGGAACACTCATCTACCCAAACCACAGAGCAAGAGTTAACACAATGGAAGAAAACACAAAGGGTGAATAGAACCATAGAGAGAGAGAACAATATTCTTATTGATTCATGAAAATATCATCATACATACCCAACTGTAAGGCCTTTTGGGTTATGACCAAATACAAAATACATTCAAATAAAAGATCTAGCTTCAAGTTCATATTTCTAGACACATATGATTTCAATTTCCTATCCTCCTATTATCTATCTTGATTTTTACATCAACACATGCTCCTTATATAGCTAGCTAAGCCACAATTCGACTAGTCAAGTATTTAATTACAATATAGGTCCACCTTGGAAGAGTAAACCAAAACTAGAAAAAACATGAGAAAAATTAAATGACAAGTTATATTTAGGCCCACACATGGCCCAATAACATGTTCTAACTTAACAAGATCCCATTCATCATACAAAATTGCACAAGATGAAAACTCCACACCTTTCATGCAAAACTATCCAAAAATTGATACCCAAGAAAAATCATGATATCTACTAGCTCCAATTGAATTAAAACTTGTGCTTCAAAATAAACATATTAATTTAGGTCCTCTACAACCCCTTAAGTTTTCAAAGGTTGATTCAACAAGGATAAGTGCACATCCATCCCAAAAGTCATGCATAGGGACCTGTTGCACAAACTATCAAAAATTGATATTCTAGGAGAATTTTCATATCTCCCAACTAATAATGAATTAGGACTTGTGCATTTGATAAAAGGGATTAATCTATGTCCTCTTCAATAATTGAAATTTTTATCCTCTAACTCATTGTGTAGAATTAGTTACATAGCCCACAAAAAGCACCCAAAAACTAGAAAAACACAGCTCTGACAACAAGGTAAAAATGACTTAAACCTTAACATGATAACTCCAATCTCTTTGCACACATAGGGCAAGGTTCCTCAATGTATCTCTAATTCTTGGAAACTACTTAAATCTTGGAAATTCAAGACATTACAACTCAAAAAAAACTAGGAAAAACTAAGAACATGAATAGGTCATGAACCTTGGATCAAAATTAAAAAACTCAGATCACTCTATAAAACCTCGACAATGAATTTTCTTTCACTTCTACACTACTCTACTCAACTTCGCATTCTGCACTCTCTACTACTTTTTGAACATTCATAATTTGAATTCATTCATATTATTGCATACAATCATAAAGGAAAATGTCTTTCCTTTATACTAAGTCCATAAAGAAATTCCCTAAGTCATCTCTTAGTCCTTCTCAAGTAATTATTATAGGACCACATTAAGAACACATTACACTTAGTGATAACCTTAATCTTCCACCTTGCAACTTGAATATCTTTCTGTACACACAATATTATGATGAGAAAGCTTAGCCATGTCACCCTCAGCATTTCTTCTTCATTTCATCAACCTCAATTCTCAAAATATTAACTCTACTAGGAGACATAACAAGTTTACTAGAACATGCCTCTGACATAAACTCTATCTCAAAACATACATCACCAAAACTTACATAACTTCTTTTATACTTATCCTTTGTGCTTCCAATGTTAATTGCTTATGCCAAATACTCAGAAGTATCTCCCATAACCTCGGGTATCATGCTAAACTAGCCATCTATATTAGCTTGAACTTTCTGTTGTTCTTCTATCAGATACCATAGAAGACATCAAACATGCTATGTTAATATCAATGAAAAACTCAATCATGAATGTAACATATCATCATTAAAACAATCTTCCAACAAAAAAAATATAGATTTTTTTGAATTCTAATCACTCCATTGCATCTCAATTTATGGATATATAATCTTTCTTGATCTTATATTCTTGGAATTTATGCATAATATAGCTTTTGAAATATTAGTCCCATACGTACTTCTTGATTGCCTAGTTGGGGGTGATGTGATCACCTAATCCATTGGATGAAGTGACCTCATATGAGCTTGATGTATTGTATTCTTCCTTCTTCTTCCATTCTTTTTCATTTACACCTTTACCTTCTCAACATTGACCTTTTCTTTGCCTTTTCTATTTTCATTACTCAATGTTAGTGACCTAGTTGGATAGTTTCTACTAACATGACCAATTTTGAGATAACAAAAGCATGTAGTTTTACTCAACCTTCTATTGTAGTTACCTCTGAAATGTGTTCTAATGCAATTCTTAGGAACATGTCCATAATATTGAAAATAGTGACAAGTGTACCTTGTGTTGTAATCCCAATCATAAGAATTTCCATTTTTTTGTACCTTTCTCTATTTGTTTGATATCCACTTGGTCTTAGATCTACATTCATATGTTTTTTTTCCATACTTCTAACAATTGTGGTTGTATCCTTCAAATCTCTATGTGTTTATGGTCTTGGTCCTACATTCATGTGCCTAATGTTTTTATTTATTGAACTTATGATAGTAACCCTTGAATTTTTGCTTAGGGTTCTAATTTCCATTGTTTCTTCTAAAAACATTTATTGTATGACCTAACTTTTGACAATTATGGAAAGTGGGCTTGTAGTTCTTACCTTTTTTATTGCTTTGGTCACCACTTTTAGATGATTCTCCTTTTTAGTATTGGTGTATCCCAATCTAGCTATATCATTATTAGGTCTTGGTAATTCCATCAATTTCTCAAAGTGCTTGATGGCTTCAATTGGCTTGTTGAATCTTTCAATGAATTCCTTATGTTCTCTTAGTTCATTCCTTATTTAATCATTCTATAACTTTAGAGTTTTGATCTCAATGTCCTTTAATCCATTCAATTCATGGTTTTCAATCATCAATTGATTCATTATATCCAGTTGTATGTTAGCAAGCTTTTGAACATTTGATGTCTTCTCTTCAATTCTATTAGTCAATATCCTTTTGACATCTTCAATCATGATTTTGTCTTCTTCAACTTTATTTTTCTATTTAGTCATCTCACATAGAAATATTGATTGGACTTCTTGTCCTATTTTAATATTTATAGCCTCTTCATTTAGGGCATTGTTCTTTTCTATCAGATTTGTAATTGTTGCATCAAAATCACTTGAGTTTCCATCCTCAACCAATCTAGTAGTGTCTTCTTCTTGATATTGAGTGCCATTTTGTTGAATAGTCAGTTCCTCTCTTCTCTTTAATGAATGTTACAATTTATCTCCTACCTCCTTAAGTTGATGTAGGGAAAGTTGTATTTCAATCTTTTGGTTCTCAATGCTCTTTCCCAACTTGTACACATCCATCTTTAAGATCTTACCTCCTAAGCCATAAAATTTTCCTTTCTAGAGAACAAAGCTCTAATACCAATTGTTGGAAATAAAAATGGGAAAGTAAACTCTAAGAGGGGGAAGGGGGTGAATCAACACCTCAAAAATTTAACCATAAAACATTCACCACAAATCCATCTCATAATTTAGTTTATAAATTGAAATAGCTAACTACACATTTGCATCCATTGAATGAAAAAAATAACACGACACAATAGATTTGGTTACCCAGAAAAAATCCAAGGTAAAAATGGGGTGGGGATGACACCCATAAATCTTCACTAATGCAGCTATAAATTGTAGCCAATTATGGTTACAATGAGTTTGATCATAAACTATGGTCTACCCTATAAAAAGTTTGGCCTATTAAAGTCTTACAAATATGGTTAGGTCTCACCTTGTTAAAGCATTTAAAATTACAATAATGTAAACACTCGGTTAAGAGATTTGTAAAATCCTATTAATACTTCTCTATTAGGATATTTTCTTTATATCACATGTTAAAATGATTCAACACCATGATCATTCAATTAATACACTGCTCCTAGATGTTAGATCTTCTCTTTGGTGAAAAATTCTTGATCCTTCTAATTAGATATGTCTCCTTTGTCCTATCTTTGCTTTTTTTTGTTCTCTCTAACTGATTTTGTAATTTAAAAGACTATCATAACCTCCATAGCCACTATGAATGATCTCTTTGCACTTAACATTCATCTCTTTTCACACTTACAAACTCTTTATGGTTTTCCTTCTTAAATAAACATAGGTGGAATGTGCTAGGTAAGAATCTGTAAGAATTTGTTATAGCTCTGATACCATGGAAGAATTTGGTATAACTCTAATACCATGTAAGAATTTGCCTAAGGCAATAATTTAATTCCAAGGACAAGAAGCTTAGTAGATAACACAAGAGAGACAAGTCACAATCAAATGAGAATGGATGTCAGATGATTGGATATGAGATGAATACATAGAAGTGCTTGTATATAAAGGCAACTAGAATGACTAGGAGTTGGCAAAGAGATAAGGATTACAACTTAGCACATGTCTACTAAAGGTGGATTATCCTCCATTGAGCATATGATTTTGTGCGATGATGAGAGGATAAGTTTACATAGCTATATTTCATAAAGAGATGTTGTAGATACTATGTGCTCTAATAAGTTGCTAACTCTTGTGTTGTCAACAAGATAACTCATATGTCTATGCATATTCCTAAGTGTCTACATAAAAAATAATATAACAATGCATTACCCAAAGTAAACTTAAGTAAAGTGTAATAATAATTAATTATTTACACTAACGCCCTCCCCCCCTCCCTGCCTTAAGTGAAACTTAGGGGAATGCACTTAAGCTCACAAAGCTAAATGCAAGATGTAATGTGGGTCCCGACTATTAGTCCATGTTAGGTGCCCATGTACAAATGCAATGCTCTACATATAATGCTATGCAATGAAATCTCTTTGAAAAAAAAGAAAGAGGGAAAACTTCATGGGAAAAACCTCTAGAAAGAGAGATGAAAAAATACATGATGGTATCCCCCCTTATTGAATAATATCCTACAAGGATGTCATGAAGACAAAAAAGTATCCAATGCCTAAAAATGACATTTCTCCCATTAGGAAGAAGATATACCAAGTATAGGTGCAAGTATACTTCCCATTGTGGATAGGAAGATGGATGAGCAATCCATATGTAGTATGCTATGGACACTGCCTCTAAAGTTTAATCATATGTTGAAAAGTCTTTGACAAACATAGATGCCACAAGCCAATCTAGTGGATGCCCAAAAGAAGGTGGCAACAAGGTAACATGTCCATGTATGAAAGTGAATCAAACTCCAAAGACAAGGAATCATCCTTATAGGAAGATATGTGAAGAGGAGCAATGTAGCCTCCCCTCAATGATAAATGCACACCCATGAAAGAAGCTCCTTGATGACTAAAGAAGTTGCATCATGAAGATTGAATGATGTTACTCCTTGTAGGAAGAAGTGGTTCCATAGGTGTAGTAAAGAATGCTCCCCAACTAGTAGGAAGAATCTTCAAAAGATATGATGTCTGAGGAAACTGGTTCATACAATCTCCAAAGACTAATATGTCTCCTTTGAAGTAAAAGTGTCCTCCTCCAACTACTGAAAAGTAGTGTCCACAATCATGTCAGTCTCAAAAGAAAGATCAAGTGGTTGAGGGTTAGAGTGTTCCCTCATAATAAGTGAAGAAGAATTCTCCTCAACAAAGAGAATATGGATTCATCAATAATGTCTCCCACATCTTCAATGTAAGACTCCACAAACAACATTGTAATGTCTGGAAGGAAGTCATCCCATGAAGTGGAAATAGGAAGACATGGTGTTTTCTACTACATTGAATTAGGAGCATCTATGGATAGAATTGGATTAGTAGAAGAAACATGAGCATCAGGAGGTATGATCTCAACTAGAGTTGTAGGTACCACAACTAGAGTGATTGGAAGTAGGATGTCTTATGGTGATGGAGGGACTTGCGGATCTCCATATCCTTCCCAAAGACACATCTAAACATCACGAGGACTACTTTTCTTACTAAGTGGAGAAAAAGATTCCTTACTCATACTGTTACACATAAAGTAAAGAAGAAGAGAAAGATGTCCCCAATTAGTATTAGGTAGAAATATCTTCAAATATAGATAAGTAAACACTTCCTTATGTTCTCTCATATGGTCAATCATCAAAGCACTCCATTTTTGATAGTTCCTTTTTGTCAATTTGGATCTTAAACCAAAGTGACACTTTTTTCATGACTCCATGAGATCAACTAATGTATGCACCCCTAAAATGCAAAAAAAGTCAAAGAAACCCCCTCTTTATGCATGATTTGGCACTTAATATTTAGTGCAACTACAATGGCCACTTGCAAATTTAGGGCCTAAGTGGAACTTTGATTTTTCTAGTTACAACAATAAATATGAAGCTATAGTAGACTCAACAAGATAATACAAAAGACCTCTCAAGGATCTAATTAATTACAAGTGCCAATAGGCCAAAATGAGACCAAAATTTGAAAGTACTATGTCTACTCAGAATTATTCCAAACTGATACCAGATTTGGAAAGTAAACAAAAAATCATGCACTCTAAAAAAATAGCACTTGAATATGTGTCCAGATGAGCTTGAACTAAGCCTTTGAAGTTGCAAAAATTGGACTTTGCAATTTGCAAAAATTTTTAGGAACAAAGATCTCAAACATCTTGCACTAATGTGTATATCATTAAATTATACCCCAAACAAAAAAAACCTTGAAAAAAGGAGTCCATATGAGGGAGATATCGTTGTTTGAAAATAACCTCTATAAAGGAGTCCATATGAGGGAGATATCATTAAATTATACCCCAAAACAAAAAAATTCCTAAAAAAAGGAGTCCATATGAGGGAGATATCATTGTTTGAAAATCACCTCTATAATTATTTTTCCTAAATCACTGCTCTCACACCTCCAATAATCAAATGACTCAGGATTTCATCTCAAATGTCTGATTTTGATGAAACAAAAGTTGATTTGGCTTTTTTTTGACCTTTTGAATATGATGCCAATATTTGATTTGCACTAGCAAGCTCCAATATTTACCTATAAAACAAAAATTCTTTCCAATGACTATGCAATGAAGCTCCTGTGGCTCTGATACCATGTAAGAATTTGCCTAAGGCAATAATTCAATGGCAAGATCAAGAAGCTCAGTAGATAGCACGAGAGAGACAAGTGATGATCAAATGAGAATGGATATCAGATGATTGTATATGAGATGAATACAAACTAGAAGTGTTGTATATAAAAGAAACTAGAATGACTAGGAGTCAACAAAGGGATAAGGACTACAACTTAGCACATATCCACCAAAGGTGGATTATCTTCCATTGAGCACAAGAGTTTGTGTGATGATGAGAGGATAAGTTTACATAGGTGTATCTCATAAAGATATCTTGTAGACACCATGTGCTCTAATAAGTTGCTAACTCCTATGTTGTCAACAAGACAACTCATATGTCTATGCATATTCCTAAGTGTCTACATGATAACTAATATAAAAGTGCATTATCCTAAGTAAACTTAAGTAAATTTTAATAATAATTATTTATTTACACTAACAGAATCAATGGATGTGGTTGATCCATATTGCCACTTAATTCATACCTTAATATGATTGGTTGCATGTACTACATAGGGATTCACAATATACCTCCATACTTATCTCTTATGATCATAAAAAAAACATTATGTTAGTCCAAAAATAGTTTACATAATAGTTCATGCCATTACAAACAACTATTTCAGAAATTGTTTACTCGACATCCAATGACTCTGATGCTCGACACATACTATGATCATTATGCTTTAACTCAGCACACACTATTTACTTAGCACCTAGATCATTTGGAATGTATAGACTTCTTGGGGCATGAGTGACTTGACACATATTATATGTTCAACACATATTGGTACTCAGAACTAACTAGGCATATTACTTGAAATGTATTTTTTGAAAAATTATGCTCGCCATACTTTGATCACTCGGCTTGCGATGTAATACTGCTAGAGAATGACTAAGTGTTTTTTCACTACCTTATCAAAACCAATCAGAGATTAACACTTTTTAGGATGAATTAGTGGATTGATCTCTAAAATGAAACTTTGATTGTTGATGAAGATCATTTGAAGCAAACTAATCATCTACTTTTGATAGATGAGTCTCTTCATTTTCTTATGCTACTTGTAGCCTTCTAGATACTCTGACCTTCCATATTCACTTCTATTCAATGTTCATCAACTCACAATACAATATGATATTTGGATAAAAAAAATACCTCATACTTATATCCATCTAAATAATTTCATCATAGGTTAGCTACAACAAAAATAGTTCCAAAAATAATTACCTATTAGAAATAGATAATACTGAGAGGGGGGAGAGTGAATCAATATTCTACAAACTTTTGCACACAATTGAATATTATTAATTACTTTATAACTTGCATATGAAAGTAAACCAACAATTCTAAAAAGTAAATATAACCATACACATAGAGAAGTCATAACACCATTATTTTTTAACTAGGGAAACCTTGGCCAAGGGAAAACCCCAATGGGGAAGATACCCACTAGATGATTCGCTAAACAATAGGATCTAGGTAACAATATTGACCCTATTAGGAGTCTATGAAATACATGTAGTGTCTTGAATTATTGTTAGAGGACTAGGCCTTATTAGAAGCATCAACCCTATTAGGAGTTGGTAGATCAATTAAAATGTATGCAAGAAGAGCCCACTACCCTAACATGCAATAATATAATTCAGTTCCTTCACATAATATATATACATACAATACTTGTTTGCTATTATAACTCACACTTGCTCTAATAGTTACATCATATTTCACATCACATAAAACTTGCAAATGGTTTTCACAATAGGTCACATGTTGCATCTAATCATGCAACTTCAATCATGCAACTTCCACAGTATCCATGCATCACATCTATTCACTGTGCAACACACTTACATGCTTACACACTTGCTCACTAGCATACTATTTGTGCAATACAAAGATCTTTACTTATACCTTGTGCATTCACATATTGTTGCTCAATCAGCTTCCATGTCTTCACACACTTGACATAATATAAAATAATATCTATATAGTAGGCTTAACATGACTTAGTAATAATTTTGAAATCAAAACAATTCCTAAAGTCATACAACTCTATTTTCTATAATGCTCTATTTTGGACCGTTAAATACCAGCATAGTTAAACTTATTATAACTTGCACCATACCATTCATATATACATGCACACTGGTACATGTCAGCATGACAATGCTATGAACCTTCCTCATCTATGCATAAGCTTAACTCTCTTCGCATCATCCATACTTGATAAGAGCTATACACTATACTCCTGCAAACTGTCTAGTACTTAGACAATTTTCTCTCTAAATAGATAAATGAAATGTTGAGTATATGTTTCCATAAATGACAACCAATAATACATCTAACTGACTATATTTCCAACAATCTCCCCTTTGGTATTGATAGCAACATTTGGAAAAATAGGCTAAGTCCCAAAATGATGTCATACAAGACAAAAATAAATAAAATAACTACACACAAATTTCCATCAAAACACAATTTTATTCATGTTTTGATGGATCATTACATTACTTATCACTCCTTTACATTTATACATACATAAGCTTCCCCTCATGTATATATTTACATTTAAATTTTTTTCTCTACATAATATTCCCCCTTTGACATCAATGGAAAAGGTGTCAAAAACTATATCACAAAAACTTGGTGTCTATTTTTGATGAACTCGTCATTATGGATATGCAATCTTTAGCCTATCAAAGTCCTTCTTCTAGTTTCCTTTGACTATATCTGATATAGGACAATGAGTGCGAAAGTGCATATGATGCCATTTTAATTGCACTCAAGTCATTGTAGATGATTTTTTCATAGGAATTTTTTGTTGAAAGACATTCCTCCAATTGCCTCTATAAAATTACAACTTTGGGTGCCAAATATTCTCTAAGAATAGAGAATATTCTTATTACTTTCTACTTGTTAAATTCAATTCTTCTAACACCATTGTGGATCTTCTCAATCTCATTCTCAGAATCTTTAATTTTGATCTCATTTTGTTGCAATCTTGTAGTGAGTGAGTAAAGCTCACTCATATGGCCTTTGATCTCTACATCAAAATTAGATAAGTAAGTATAGGACATTGCACATTTTCCATATAACTTCTTACCTTCAACAATACACTATCTCAATTCCTTGATGTTTCCATCAAGTGCCTTCAAATCATTGTACACATTAGTGTACACTATGTTGAATAGTGAACTGCATCATGTTTACTTTGTGCTTGCACTACTACTACTTTAGCTAAGGCTATGAATTCCCCATCAAAGGTCTTCACAAACTCTTTTCCTTAGCTTGAAAGTCTAGATTAGCTATAGTTGTAGAAACTATCTTCTGCATGTGCTCCAAGACTTCAACAAGAGTATTCTCCAAAGACTTTACAAAAATTTTTTTCTCAAGCAATTTTCTCAAAGTACTCAATAGCTCTTTCTGGTCTTCATCATCAGATGGAATAGGTATTGTTGCTAATGTTCCAGCTACTAATACTATTAAAGATACAATAGTCTTTCTCATCTATTCCTCTGCACTCTTATTTTCCTCGGCCTCTTTCTTCTTCTTCTCTTCTTCCTCTAAATTTTTCTTTTCTTCTTCTTCTTTGTGCTTCTTCTCTTGTTCTTCTTTCCTCTTCTTTTCCTATTCTAATTTCATCTTCTTTTCTTCATCTTCCTTCCTTTTCTTTTCTTCAAGTTACTTTCTCTCCTTTTCTTCTTCTTCCTTCTTTCTATCTTCCTCTTCATCATCAAAACTAGTACAGGTAGTGATATTGCCAACAATATTTTCCCCATACATCACAAATGGATTCTCCTTTGTGTCCACATTTATGTGTGTACTATCCACTTGCATGGATTTAGTACCAATAATAATGTGGGGTGGAGATAGTGCCTATTGTGTCCCTTCTACCTCTTTCTCTTCCCTAGAAGGTGTGTCTACATGTACATACACTTGACTGTCAGCTTTTCCTTGCGCACTCTTCTTAGGTACTGAGGACATATATTTTATTATGGCCTCCTTTTTTTCTTACCTAAACTCCTCATAATTGCCTCCCATCAAAATAATTTCTCTTCTTTTGTTCCTCAACAAGGGCTCAATACCCTTCAAAATTGTCTCAAATTCCTCTTTTGATCCAACATCAGGGTAAGTGCACAAAGTTGTGGTGCCAAAAGGGGGGTATAAGTGGAAACCTTTTTCCTAAAATCTAAAAATTTTGAACTTCAACAAGAATTTGAAGATAGTTACGCTCAAAATTTTCAGATGTGACAAAAACAAAAGTTATAGTCCTTTGAATCTAGTTTCTAAACTACTAATTTTTTTTCAAAATGGTTTAGTTTTAGGTCCTCTAAAAAGGGAGCCACAAAAAGTGGTACTGTTTATTCCAAAAAAATATAACATAGTACAAAGTGTGGCCCCGCTAAAATTTTAACTTTTTTTTTGAAATTCTTTAATCGCTCTGGTCAAAAGTTACTTAACACTATGTAGTTTATCCCAAATTTTTCAGGTAATTTTATAATGTGTATTTATTTTTAATGAATTTTTTAACTAGACACATCCCAAAAATGTGAAATATCTATGTGCTCCCCCTAGAAATAATTGAAAAATAATCTAAAATCAAAACTTTTTTTTAAAAAAGTGTGTAGAATGGAGTCTAGTTTCTAAAAAATTAAGTTATTACAAAATTCGATGAACGAGCTAAAATCTATAGCCCAATTAGTACGTGGTGGTTTTTGACAAAAAATGAACATACATTCAAAAGAAATTATAAATGAAAGGCTTGAAATAGTTCAAATTAAAAATAAATTATATGGTTAGATAGCTAACATACAGACCTATAATGCTATGTAACCTGATCTTATCGATACCCAACCATGAGAAATCTTGAAGGGGAGCACAGAAGAAAAAATAATCATTTTTTGTATGTTTGCTGGAAAATATGTCTCAGGCCTATTCATCAAATCCAAATCTTTGGGTTGGATCTCCAAGGCAAAACCAATCCTTAGGCTTGGGTTTAATTCAGGTTTAAATAGCACATGCGCCCTATAGTGCATGCACCCTATTTAAAACTCAGTTCTAAATAGTGCGTGCGCGCTATAGGGCACACGCACTATAGTGTGCATGCACTATTAAGATCTAAGTTGCAAAAGAGAACTATGTGGGGGGAGGATAGGAGGATGGCTATGTGTGTGTGTGAAAGAGATAGAGAGAAAGTACGAGATAGGAGAAGGGAGAGAGTACAGGATGGGAGAGAGAAAGTGAGAAAGAGTAGGGGTGGCAAAGAGAGTACAAGATGAGAGAGAGAGAGTAGGGATGGCAAAGAGAGGAAGTGTGAGAGAGAGTAGGGGTGGAAAAGAGAGAGTGCAGGATGGGAGAGAGAGGAAGTGTGAGAGAGATTACAGGTTGGGAGAGAGAGATTAAGAGTAGGGGATGGGGGAGAGAGAGAGTAGGCAATGGGAGACAAAGTGGGAGAGGAAGAAATTGAGAGAGAGGAGGATGGGAGTGCATGTGTGTGAAAGAGAGAGAGTATGGAATGGGAGAGGGGGAAGACAAAGTAGCTCAAGAGAGAGTAGGGGATGGAAGAGAGAGTAGGCAATGGGAGAGGGAGTGGGAGAGGGAGTGGGAGAGAGGGAGAGAGGGGGGAATAGAAATGTGTGTGTGTGTGTGTGTGTGTGTGTGTGTGTGAGAGAGAGAGAGAGAGAGAGAGAGAGAGAGAGTAGGGGATAGGAGAGAGTGTGAAAATTTAAGAGAGACTAGAGGGTAGCAGAGAGAGAGAGAGTGGAGAGGGAGAGAGTGAGAGTGAGAGAGAGAGTAGGCAGTGGGAGAGGGAGAGCAAGTGAGAGAAAAAGTAGGGGATGGAAGAGGAGAGAGGGGGGATGGGTGTGTGTATGTGAAAGAGAGAGAGTCAAGAATGAGAGCGAGGAGAGAGAGAGATAGAGAGAGTAGGAAATGGTAGAGGGATGGGAGAGAGAGGGAGAGAGTGAGTGAGAGAGAGAGAGAGAGAGAGAGAGAGAGAGAGAGTAGGCGGTGGGAGAGTGAGTGGGAGGGAGAGAGAGGTGGAATGGAAGCATTTAAGAGAGATAGAGTAGGGGATGGGAGAGAGTAGGTAGTGGGACAAGGACTATGAGAGAGAGGGGGGGGAGAATGGGAATGTGTATTTATTTATAAGAGAGATAGAGTAAAGGATGGGAGAGAGTGTGAGAGTTTGAGATAAAGTAGTAGGGGATGGGAGAGAGAGTGAGAGTAAGTGATGGGAGGGAGAGAGAGAGAGAGAGAGAGAGAGTAGAGAGGAAGAAAGAGAACTTGAGAGAGAGATAGTAGGCGGTAGGAGAGGGAGTGGGAGAGGGAGAGGGAGAGGGAGAGAAATAGGGGGGATGGGAGTGTGTGTGACAGATGTAGAGAGTAGGGGATGGGAGAGAAGAAGAAGAGTGGGGAGATAAGAGTGTGTGTATCTATGAAAGTGAGAGAGTAGGGGATGGGAGAGAGTGTGAAAGTGTGAAAGTAGGGGGTGGCAGAGAGAGAGTAAAACGATGGGTAAGAGAAAGTAGGTGGTGGGAGAGGAAAAGAGAGAGGGGGGATGGGAGTGTGTGTGTAAGAGAGACAGAGCAGGGGATGGGAGAGAGTGTGAGAGTGTGAGAGTAGGGGGTGGCAAAGAGAGAGAGTACGACGATGGGGGAGATAAATTAGGCGGTGGGAGAGGGAAAGAGAGAGGGGGGGGATGGGGGTGTATGTGTAAGAGAGATAGAGTAGGGGATGGGAGAGAGTGAGAGTGTGAGAGAGTAGGGGATGGGGGAGGAGAGAGAGAGTAGGGGATGGGGGAGAGTGTGAGAGAGTAGGGGATGGGAGATGAGAGAGAGAGCAGGGGATAGGGGAGAGAAAGTAGGTGGTGGGAGAGAGAGTGGGAGAGGCAGAGAGAGCTTGTACAAGATGGGAGAGAGAGAGAGAGAGAGTAGAGAGGGAGAGAGAGAACTTGAGAGAGAGAGATAGTAGGTAGTAGTAGTGTGAGTGTGAGAGAGAGTAGGGGGTGGTAGAGAGAGTGCGATGATGGGGGAGAGAAAGTAGGTGGTGGGAGAGGGAGAGAGAGGGGGAATGGAAATGTGTGTAAGAGAGACAAAGTAGGGGATGGGAGAGAAGAGAGAGTAGGGGATGGGGGAGAGAAATTAGGTGGTAGGAGAGGGAGAGGGAGAGAGATAGGGGGGATAAGAGTGTGTGTGAGAGATCTAAAGAGTCAAGGATGGGAGAGGAGAGGTGGTGAGAGAGGTAGAGAGAGTAGGTGGTGGGAGAGGGAGAGTGAGAGAGAGTAAAGGATGGGAGAGAGTAGGAAGAGAGAGAGGGAGGGGATGGGAGAGAGAGTAGGGAGGATGGGGAGTGATGTGTTTTGAAAGGAAGTGTGAGAGAGAGTACAGGTTGGCAGAGAGAGATTAAGAGTAGGGGATGGGGAAGAGAGAGAGTAGGCGATGGGAGATAGAGTGGGAGAGGAAGAACTTGAGAGAGAGGAGGATGGGAGTGCATTTGTGTGAAAGAGAGAGAGAGAGTATGGAATGGGAGAGGGGGAAGACAAAGTAGCTCAAGAGAGAGTAGGGGATGGAAGAGAGAGTAGGCAATGGGAGAGGGAGTGGGAGAGGGGGAGAGAGGGGGGAATAGAAATGTGTGTGTGTGTGTGAGAGAGAGAGAGAGAGAGTAGGGGATAGGAGAGAGTGTGAAAATTTAAGAGAGACTAGAGGGTAGTAGAGAGAGAGTGTGGAGAGGGAGAGAGTGAGAGTGAGAGAGAGAGAGTAGGCAGTGGGAGAGGGAGAGCAAGTGAGAGAAAAAGTAGGGGATGGAAGAGGAGAGAGGGGGGATGGGTGTGTGTGTGTGAAAGAGAGAGAGAGTCAAGAATGAGAGAGGGGAGAGAGATAGAGAGAGTAGGAAATGGTAGAGGGATGGGAGAGAGGGAGAGAGTGAGAGAGAGAGAGAGAGAGAGAGAGAGAGAGAGAGAGAGAGAGAGAGAGAGAGAGAGAGAGAGTAGGTGATGGGTGTAGACACCTAAAAAACCTTTAGAAAATAACGTATTTTAATTTTTTTTTAAAATTCCTGATGACATCATCATTTATTAATTAATTAATTATTTTATTAATTAATTAATTTTTATGCCATTAAATCCCTTTATCTTAATTAAAAATATTTAATTAAGGAATCCCTCCCAAAAATGTTTAAATCTTATTTAAACATTATTTCCTTATTTATTAATTATTTAATTAATAAATTGACCAAAAATCCTAAAATGAATAATTAATTTATTTTTTGCCCAAAACTTGGCCAATTTCCTTATGACCAATAACCTCTTCCAAAATCTTCTAATCCTTCTTTAATTTCGATTAAAGGCTAATCTCATCATTTCCTACCCCTAATCCCAACTCAAAATATTTAATCAAGATTAAATATTAATCCTCATGTTTATTAAAAATATTTTAATAAATATCTCCTCAACCCAAACCCTTGAAATAAATAAAACTTTATTTATTTCATAAAATCTTATCCTAGGAAGTTCTAGACTCTTCTAGAAAGTCTTCATCCTCATCCAAAGCCTAGACTCTTCTAGAAGATGTCTTTAACCCTAATCCTAATCCCCTCCTAACCTTGTCACATTCCCTAAACATGGGTTAAGACTTGCTAACTCAAGCCAAAGTTAACAAATATCTCCTCCTTCACCCACCCTCATTAATTGCAATCCACTTGCCATCCACTTGCCTAGTCCTAAGCCATCTCTAACCCTTCTTCTAATCATTTTCACAACTCGAAGCAAGCTTAAAACCCCCCTAAACCCTCAAATTCGAATTTCATGGTATCTCTCACAAATATCTTCAACCACAAAACTTTATAAAGCCCACAAAGTCATAAATGTTCTTACAAAGCACTTATGAAGGGTCTTTATGAAGATTTTATCCCTTGAGCCTCCTTTGTTGACTCATCCTTCCCCTTTCCTCCATCCTCTCACCATGTGACATGTGTCACTCCTTGATTGGTTGTAAGGAAGCACAATCCATGTGCTCTCCTCTCATGCAATCTAAGCCCTCCATGAGCTTTTTCCCATCCTTGCATCTTAGCCCTCAATCCCTCAAGCCTCTTGCCTATAAATTGGATCCTTCCCCTTTGCAAAATAACACAATCCATGAAGTAAAGTTATAATGTTATTTTGAGAGCCAAATCCATACTAAAGCCATCTATCCACACCAAAAATCCACAATCATCCATTGAAGCCTTTGGAAGCATATTGAGCATACATCCTATCCATTTAGATAAAGCCACTCAACAAGAGAGCTTCTCATTGAGAGAGCCTATTAATGGCTCATATTTTCAGTTGAGAGTTCATCTTAGTCTATCTTGAAGTTTATGAATTTTTTTTATTTTGTAGAAGCTTTATTTAAATTTGGTTTCTATTAGCATACTAACATTGCTCATATACATTTTGGCACGCCCGGTGGGACCCCGCATGGGTCATCTTCATTAGCTTTTTTAGTCAAGTTTTGTATGTCATTAGCTGATTTTTGCTAATTTTTCTTGTTTTTGTGATTGGTAGGATTGTATAAATTGGTTTTGTAGGTCCACATGAGCATGAAGAAGACAAAGGAACTCATAGTCTATCTCATAGTATTTGCAGATTTTTCAAGCTTATAGGTGGACAAAGCACTTGGAATTCTTCTTCCTCTTCTTATCTATATTCTTCTTATTCCATCTACTTCTTCTTCTTCTTCTTGTGGAAGATCTTGGCCATTTTTTTTAAGGAAGCAAAATCATACACACTTCTTTTTAGTGCTTAAAATGAACCCCCAAATCATACTTAAATCTATCAAAAAATTAAAAATTTGCAAAAAAGAAAAAATCTTTTAACAAGTGAAACTAAACCAATCTAATCATTTGCATCCTTGCAACATCAAGGTTTTAGATTCATTCATGCAAAATTAGGAACACTTCATTTTTGGGAATTTAAAAAGAACTTGAAGTTTTCATTTCAAAAGGTTCAAAATCAACACTAAGTGCACACTAAAATCTAAATCAAACTCAAAGCATCAATCAAGGATAAAATGAACCTCATTTGCAAATATTTTAAAGTTCTTTTAAAAATCTCATGAAAACTAAGAGTCCTAAATGGTTGCCAAAAATTGTCCTAAAAGCTTTGTTATTTGTTCCAAAAAAATTTCTTGTTGCAAAATCTTGAATGTTTCTTAGGTTTTTCATGCATCAAAACAATCTAGGAATATCATTTTTGGGCTTAAAATATGCAAAATAGAACACAAAATCTTGAATGAAAACCAAAGTCCAAAGAGTCATTTTCACTTTTGAGTCCAAAACAATCTTGATTGATCTAAGGTTAAAACAAAGCACTTCAAAGTTCTTAAAACAACACACAAAATCTCAATCTTGAATGCTCAAAGGAAAAAACTTGAATGTTTAATCACTTGTCTTTGAATGCATGTTGCTAAACACACTCTTAAATGTCATGGATTAAAATCAAATTTTCCTTGAATGCATGATTAAAACAACAAATTCAATATTGAATGCCAAGGATCAATTAACCATTGCAATATCAAACACTTCATTTGAAGCTTTTAAAATTGAACAAAACAAATCTCTTTTCCACATGCAATTTAGGTAAAGTTTGATTTTTGGACATTTAAGAAACTTTGTTAAGTTAAATACAAATTTGCAAAAATCAATTTGAGTAGTTCCTTGGACTCACCTCTTTTCTAATCACCCATCAATTCAACCATTGGTTGCAATCTCAACGCCATTTATGGGGATGGGTCTACTTGAAAAAGGTGTTAAATGTTCCACAATCTAACTCACTCACTTGATCTTTGAACGTTTGCTTTAACTTTATCAAAAAATTTAAATGACCAAAACTCTAGATTAAATCGATCACACTTCAAGTTTGGGCACTAAAATTGAACAACTATTGACATGGAGGGCCTCCGGGCGTGCACTTGACAAATCGAGTCTCACACATCTTTTCTTTGGGCTTAAAACAAAATCACACCAACTCTTGAATGCTTTAAAAGAAATTAATCGATACTTGACATGGAGGGCCTCTGGGCGCGCGAGTTTGCTTTTGTTGACCCTAACTCTTCTTCTTGTTTGCATTCTTCGATCAATTTACTTTTGTTGGTGCTTCAAGTTGGAATTGAACATTGTCTCTTAAACATGAGTGCTTGCAAAGTCTAGATTAGCACACATTAGAGTCAGTTGGTAAAAGAACAAGCGTGTTTTTTTTAGCCCAAGGTCATCCAAGTATTCTCTCCCCTTTTCGTCTTTCGAGGCCATCTTGGGTGCATAAGATTAGGATCCAAAACCTTGTTTCTTTTTAGGAGGCCTGCTTGGGGATTTCATCACCCCTTGGGACTACCTCAACTCCAGCGTTTCGACAGAGTATAAAAATTGGGAGGTGAATCCAAAGACACCTCTCTTGGAATCAAGATTTTGTCACTCGGGCTAAGCCTCAAGGAACTTTATACCCTTGAGAAGTGAAAGAGGAGAAGTGGGTTACCACTCCTCTCGGCTGTGTGACATCTTTTTGGTTTCATCTACAGATTTAGGCCTCATGTACCTTGCGTATATCGAGGACTCCCTAGCTATAAAAAATTTCATCCTTGTAGAAAGCTTCCTAGAATGTTGGTGTGTTTGTCGTGCTTGCTCAAAACTTTTGTCTACTTGTTTGTTCATAGCTTTTGAATGAATGTTTTCCAACTTTGGTCAAAATCCCAAAAAAGAAAAAATCTCCTAGCTCAAGGCATACTTAGCGTAGTCACTGCCTCATCAGAAAATCATCCAAGCTCCCCCGCTGTAACCAAATCTATCTAGTTCCTTGCTTTAGAACAATCCCAAATCCAAAGTCCATCCAAATCATCCCCCCAGCCAGCTAGCAACCCAATCCAAAATCACCCAAGCCTTTAAAGAGTTGTTGTCACTTTGCTAGATTTTGCTATCCAATCAATCCTACCAATCAACCAATCTCACCAAGGTTATCCCTTTGAAAGAGCATTGTCTAGGGTAATCCAGCTTTGTCACTTGTATCCCTCATCACCTTGAGCTAAAGGTTGGGATCCACAAGTGGTCAATCTCATGTCATGCCATAGGATCACTAGTCTATCCTTAAGTTGACACAATCACCACGAATCCTGCACATAGGAAAGCAAAACTCTCACCTTTTGACAGCATGCCCTTGAAGTCTTCCATCCACAAGAAAGCCAAAAATCTCTAGCCAATCCTCCTTAGGTCTGTCATGCAACTTTGACTCTCCCTAGGAAATCTTTCATCAGCCAATCCAAAATCTGTGCTTAACCCAAATCCAACCATGAGCTTCCATGTTCATCCATATGCAAGACCCCATCCCCATAAAACTCATCATCAAAGCATGAAGTACCAATCCTATCATGATGTGTTTGGTCGCATTGTCCTTGCTCCCGCCACTTCCTATTCCAATGATGATGAAAATCTTGTTGACTATGACGGGTATATTGAAAGCCTTAGAAACATTCCCCCAAGCATCCCCCAAAATCCAAGAGTTATTCCAAACTATCTAGCCATGCCATCTGATATTCCAGCTTTCCCTCCATCACCCAATCAACCAAGCCTACAATCTTCCACCCCCATCACTCCAGCTACTCCTATCAATCCTCCATCTCCATTTCTGATATGCAAGTCTCCAAGGAAAGTTATAGAGGAACCACAAGCCAATCCATCTCCTCCAATTGATGAGTCATGTCATCTAATCCAACCATGTGAAGTAGTTAGTGATGAACCTTCCCCATCCATAATATCACCTCCATCTCCCATAGCTATCATCCCCATACCATCCATCAAATTGCTTAAAATCCTTCCACTTCTCGCAAGCATCAAAATCCCACTATCTGTCAAAACCCTCCAAATCCTATCCACATCACCTCCAAGCATTTCCCAAATCTCCCATAATGACCCTTATGCATCCATCTTCTATTCACCCATCTCCACTACTGAATCTCTCATCTATCCATCCACTGCCTTTGAAGAGTCCATCCCTTCACCTCCTATCACACCATCCACTCCAAACCAATCCTATCAAGATCCTGCCCAAAAGCATGTTGACATCCCCCAAAGCATAAACGAAGATATCATTGTACCATGTCTTCCATCCATAGTGCAGTCACTATCCACTCCATCTCCAAAACCTCAAGCCATACCTCCTCTACTGCAGGATATCTTTTCATCCCATCAGCTAAATCAAGATCCTATCCTACCATCTCCTCCACTCCATGCTTCCATCTTACCACCTATCCAAGCTATTTCACCATCTATAATATACCCTCTTGGTTCACTTACATTCATCCATAGTGGCCTCCTCTCAACAGAAGAATTAAGAATAGTATCTCCCTATTGCAGTACATCTGATAAAGCACTTCCACCATTTTTTGCAAGCAAAAAGTATCCTTAGCTAGTTCAAATGCTCAATCGATGGCATTATCAAGGTCAAGGTTTAGGACCACAAGAGCAAGGAATTAGAAAGCCTATTATTGCACAAAAATATCTAGGATTTCATGGTCTTGGATATGTAGCCAAATGATCACCATCTAAAGGTGTTGGTACACCACACCCCCAAACCAAGCCTATCTCCAAACCCCCCATGCCAGCCTCCCATCACTCCTTCAAGAAATCTTATGTCATCCCCCCTCCACCATCTTTGCAACCTAAAACAACCTACCATAGCCCCCCTTCATCTGCTAAATCCATTTTGGGTCCCTATGTCCCAAAATCTACCATCCTCCATCCTCCTATCAGCCGTCATTCAAATCCTATTCCATCCATTTCTATGCAAGATCAACAAAGGCACATATCAGGGCACATCATCCATCATCATCCCCCTACATGCTCTTTCATATCCTCTCCATCTCACAAAGCTTCTCCTAACCATCTTCCCAAAGCTTACCACAGCAATGTAAATGCCAACTTCAAAAGGCATAAAGCTAAAAATCCACATCCTAGGCAATCATATCTCTATTCTAAAAGACATACTCCAAAAAAGCAAAATCCAATCAAAGAATGCAAAACAATGCAAAAGCCTATGAAAAGAAAAACCAAAACCATGTGGATCCCAAAGAAAAAAGTTGAAACCCAATGCATAATGGCATCCACCATTGCTAATCCCCCATCCAGTGACTCATGTCCCCCATCTCCTAACTCCATCTTGGGTGCCTATATCCCCAAGCATGCTTCCACAAATCCTCCATCACGCCTGCATCTACCATCTAATCCCCATATGCTCTTTTCACACCTGTTCCAACATGTGGCAATGTTTCTCTTGCAAGCATCCCCATCTCATGCTCCTTTCCAACATTTTCATCCCTCCATCTACTACCATCAATCCCATCTAATCCGATCTATTGCATAAATCACACATCCGGTGTACCAACAGCTAGCAACAAAATTGAACATTCCAACAGCCAGTGAAAAATCCCAAAAAAGCCAAAATAGCTGAAGAAAGCCAAAATCATTCCAGCTAAGTCCAAAGTCAAAAAGTCAAAAAAAATAAAAGAAAAATAAAGCGTCCACTGGTGAAAACTTGGCAATTCAAGCGCCTTGGACAAGTACCATGATGAAAACTTGGCAAACAAGCATCATGCATAATCTAGCCATCCCCAGCTTAGCCTATCATCCTCATGCTTTTGGTCACATCTTGCCATCCAGCTCCATCTTCCAATTTATCCACCTATCTTTCATCCTCCAACTTTTATCTATCACTATCCACCTATCTTTCATCCTCCAACTTTTATCTATCACTATCCACTTATCTTCTGCAACCTCACCCCATCATCCTAGTTATCATCCATCTCCCTAGCGCCTTCAGCTTTTCCATCCTAGCTTCAATCCTATCACATCCATTGTAAGACCTCCTTCTGCATGTCATCTTTTAATTGGGGGAACTGTATTCCTTGGAGATCTTGTCTTGTCCATCCTCCCTTGTCATTGGTACCTTGCTCTAGGCTATCCTCATGCAAATCCAATGTCATCCTCTCATTAGCCATTCACTGTAGCACTATCTATCAGCTCAGCTACCACCAACCTTAGCATTGTCCCCATCCTTGGTCGCACATCTATCATCATCATTGGATGCATCCTTCCAAATCCATATCTTATGCTATCACCCCATCCTTAGTTTCTGCATCTTACACAAAATCGAGCTATCCCACTATCCTCTCATCCTGAGCTTTTATCCATCTATATCATACATATCATTGGTCTATTATCTTGTACCATATCTTGATTAGTTCGCTTGTAAATATCTTGGTCTGTTAGCTTGTACATCCTCTTTAGCTTAGTACCATTGTATCTATCCAGTGTTCGTGTCAGTTTGTCCTTGATCAGCATCTTGTACACACCGCACAACTTGGTTAGCTATTCCAATGCATCCTTTAGCTAGATCTTCTATCACCAAAGTGTTATCCTTCTTAGTTTAGCTTGCCAGATGCACCACTCATCCTGATCCACCAACTTAGGTTCTCTCCGATAGGTCCTTGCAGGATATAGCTTTCCTCATGTCTGATCTTGGTCCGTTAGTACCTTGTCCTACCCATCTCGTTGGCAAACGGCTCTCTTTTGGATTTTCGCTTTCTTTTGATTTGGGATCTTCCCTTTTGGGTCTTGAAGTATCTTTTCCAAGAAATCTCCTTGTTCCCTCCTCAAGGTTGCCATGATCTTCCATATCATGGTATGCTACGAATGGGGCAATTAGAGCGTAAGGTCTTGATCAAGTCTTTCATTTGTATTTCTTTTCTTCTTGTGGGTTACCCAGTGTCGGTTCCGCACTGCTTCCTTTGGGATTCATGTGTGATGCTCGGGAAACCCTTGCGTGTTTGTTTCAAGTCAGTTTGTCAGTCCTCTGGACAGTTGGTGAACAGGCCTTGATGTTCTTGGTAACCTTGACAATTAACCAACAATCCTATAGCAAATCTAGTGCTCAACTACATGGTGGTACTTCTCTTTGAAGTATCCCCCCGCTCAAAAAGCTTCAATGGATTCCCTTCATCTCCATTATCCCCCATCCATATCCAGCACCTATCCCATCTTATGCATCAGTATCTCTTTGGATCACTCCTCACGCTTAGCTTTAGGGATCCACAATCCTAGTCTTAGGGATCCACCAATCAAATCAATCCACCAAGCCTCATCTTTCGAGATCCACAATCCTAGTCCTAGGGATCTCCGAAAACCCATCTTCTGCCAATCTGACTCTTTGAAATCCTGTTGCATTAGCTTTTTAATCCCCTCATCCATCTCCCCATCTTGGATTCCTTTTATAGTGCTTCGCTCCTTCATCCTCTACAATCCCTAAGATATTAAGTTTGCTTCCTCTTGTGCCTCTGATTCTCCCTTTATCATTCTCCCGTAGTGAGAGTTTGAGCTAACCAAACCTCTTCTCTTAAGAAAATCTGAGTCTTCTTGCTCATGTCGGATTCTTGCACTTTTCAAGAAGTCGTCGAGCCTCGCTTTCTCTCCCCACCACCTTCTTGAGTGGGCATCTCACAGTCCATTCTCTCCTCTTCTGCTCTAGCCTTGGGCATCTTCTTTTCTTATCTTTGATGTCATGCCACTTGTGGCATCACATCAAAGAGGGGCAAAATGTAGACACCTAAAAAACCTTTATAAAATAAAGTATTTTTATTTTTTTTAAAATTCCTGATGACATCATCATTTATTAATTAATTAATTTTTATGCCATTAAATCCCTTTATCTTAATTAAAAATATTTAATTAAGGAATCCCTCCCAAAAATGTTTAAATCTTATTTAAACATTATTTTCTTATTTATTAATTATAAAATTAATAAATTGACCAAAAATCCTAAAATAAATAATTTATTTATTTTTTGCACAAAACTTGGCCAATTTCCTTATGACCAATAACCTCTTCCAAAATCTTCTAATCCTTCTTTAATTTTGATTAAAGGCTAATCTCATCATTTCCGACCCCTAATCCCAACTCAAAATATTTAATCAAGACTAAATATTAATCCTCATGTTTATTAAAAATATTTTAATAAATATCTCCTCAACCCAAACCCTTGAAATAAATAAAACTTTATTTATTTCATAAAATCTTATCTTAGGAAGTTCTAGACTCTTCTAGAAAGTCTTCATCCTCATCCAAAGCCTAGACTCTTCTAGAAGATGTCTTTAACCCTAATCCTAATCCCCTCCTAACCTTGTCACATTCCCTAAACATGGGTTAAGACTTGTTAACTCAAGCCAAAGTTAACAAATATCTCCTCCTTCACCCACCCTCATTAATTGCAATCCACTTGCCATCCACTTGCCTAGTCCTAAGCCATCTCTAACCCTTCCTCTAATCATTTTTACAACCCTAAGCAAGCTTAAAACCTCCCTAAACCCTCAAATTCGAATTTCATGGTATCTCTCACAAATATCTTCAACCACAAAACTTTATAAAGCCCACAAAGTCATAAATGTTCTTACAAAGCACTTATAAAGGGTCTTTATGAAGATTTTATCCCTTGAGCCTCCTTTGTTGACTCATCCTTCCCCTTTCCTCCATCCTCTCACCATGTGACATGTGTCACTCCTTGATTGGTTGTAAGGAAGCACAATCCATGTGCTCTCCTCTCATGCAATCTAATCCCTCCATGAGCTTTTTCCCATCCTTGCATCTTAGCCCTCAATCCCTCAAGCCTCTTGCCTATAAATTGGATCCTTCCCTTTTGCAAAATAACACAATCCATGAAGTAAAGTTATAATGCTATTTTGAGAGCCAAATCCATACTAAAGCCATCTATCCACACCAAAAATCCACAATCATCCATTGAAGCCTTTGGAAGCATATTGAGCATACATCCTATCCATTTAGATAAAGCCACTCAACAAGAGAGCTTCTCATTGAGAGAGCCTATTAATGGCTCATATTTTTAGTTGAGAGTTCATCTTAGTCTATCTTGAAGTTTATGAATTTTGTTTAGTTTGTATAAGCTTTATTTAAATTTGGTTTCTATTAGCATACTAACATTGCTCATATACAATGGGAGGGGGAGTGGGAGGGAGAGAGAGGTGGAATGGACGCATTTAAGAGAGATAGAGTAGGGGATGGGAGAGAGTAGGTAGTGGGACAAGGACTGCGAGAGAGAGAGAGAGAGAGAGAGAGAGAGAGAGAGAGGGAATGGGAATGTGTATTTATTTATAAGAGAGATAGAGTAAAGGATGGGAGAGAGTGTGAGAGTTTGAGAGAAAGTAGTAGGGGATGGGAGAGAGAGTGAGAGTAAGGGATGCGAGAGAGAGAGAGAGAGAGAGAGAGAGAGAGAGAGAGTAGAGAGGAAGAAAGAGAACTTGAGAGAGATAGATAGTAGGCGATAAGAGAGGGAGAGGGAGAGAAATAGGGGGAATGGGAGTGTGTGTGACAGATGTAGAGAGTAGGGGATGGGAGAGAAGAAGAAGAGTGGGGGGATAAGAGTGTGTGTATCTACGAAAGTGAGAGAGTAGGGGATGGGAGAGAGTGTGAAAGTGTGAAAGTAGGGGGTGGTAGAGAGAGAGTACAACAATGGGGGAGAGAAAGTAGGTGGTGGGAGAGGAAAAGAGAGAAGGGGATGGGGGTGTATGTGTAAGAGAGATAGAGTAGGGGATCAGAGAGAGTGAGAGTGTGAGAGAGTAAGGGATGGGGGAGAGTGTGAGAGTATGAGAGAGTAGGGGATAGGAGACGAGAGAGAGAGCAGGGGATGGGGGAGAGAAAGTAGGCGGTGGGAGAGAGAGAGTGGGAGAGGCAGAGAGAGTAGAGAGGGAGAGAGAGAATTTGAGAGCGAGAGATAGTAGGTAGTAGTAGTGTGAGTGTGAGAGAGAGTAGGGGGTGGTAGAGAGAGTACGACGATGGGGGAGAGAAAGTAGGTGGTGGGAGAGGGAGAGAGAGGGGGAATGGGAATGTGTGTAAGAGAGATAAAGTAGGGGATGGGAGAGAAGAGAGAGAGTAGGGGATGGGGGAGAGAAATTAGGTGGTAGGAGAGGGAGAGGGAGAGAGATAGGGGGGATAAGAGTGTGTGTGAGAGATCTAAGGAGCCGAGGATGGGAGAGGAGAGGGGGTGAGAGAGGTAGAGAGAGTAGGTGGTGGGAGAGGGAGAGTGAGAGAGAGTAAAGGATGGGAGAGAGTAGGAAGAGAGAGAGCGAGGGGATGGGAGAGAGAGTAGGGAGGATAGAGAGTAGGGAGGATGGGGAGTGATGTATTTTGAGATAGTGCATATGCACTATAGTGCATACACGCTTTATAGTGCGTACATGCTATAGTGTGTATGCACTATCTCAAATCACCAAAAAATGGTCAAAACCCAACCTAGGGGCACATTTCATCCATTTTTAACTTTTGGTCTATTATGCACTCTATTATTCCGACAAAAAACATGGGTTTCAACATAGCAAACACTATTTCAACACTTTTGGAAGTTAGAAACACCAAATTCAATCATTGGATACGTGATTTGAAGAATTTTTGAATATTCCTTTAATAGAAAAGGTTAGTGCAATCCATTTTAAATATTGTTTATTGATATATAGATACAAATTTGATTATAATTTGATATGTTAAGTAATATATAGTGAATTCATTGAAAATTGTATGTTTGAATGAAATTTTATTTCGAAATGGTTAGAAATTTGACAAGTCATTTGATATATATTGTGTATTCATTCAAATAATTATTAATTTACACATTTTAAGTAATTTAGATGTTTGAATAATTTGACATGTAGAAATCATCATCATGCCAAGGAAGAAACCAAAGATTCAAACAAATGCAGATAGGGAGAGAGATTTGACAATTAAAAGAGATAAAATGAAATTACTACGTGAACAAAGAAAATTGCAAAGCAATGATGAAGAATCAACTTTTGAAGAGGATCAAGAACCACCAGTACAAAGAAACAAGGAGGAAGAATTAGAAACACAAAGAGAACGAATGAGATTGTTACGCTCAAGAAGACAATTGAATTGTGAAGCTACACCATCCTCCAATGTTGGAGTCATATTGTCCGCTACACCATCTTTGAATGTTGGAGTCATATCATCTGCTACACCATCTTCCAATGTTAAAGTCATATCATCCTCTCATGTTGAAGAGACACTGATTTATAAATCCGATGATATACACACCCCATCATGTCATGTTGAAAGCACAACATCAACACATCAAGTAGGTGATATTCCATCTTTTACATCTTATTGCCAAGGCACATCATCTTCAGTTCAAGGTACGCAATACACTCAACCTTATATTGATGTTCAAAATGTTGAGAGAATTGAAGATATTAGAACACCTTCTAGAATTCATTTTAGAAAACCAAAATATTTGATTGATATTGATACTAACATTTTGAAATCAATGCCTAACAAGATTAGCAAGTGTACTTGTCAAAGAAAAGTTAATCATATGTGGAGATTATTTTTTGAAGAATTAAAATATTATAGGTCAATGCCAATTATTTGTTGAAATGATGAGGAATTTGAAATTTAGGCCTATCATGACGATTCTTGAGCTAAGAACGATGGATGATTCAAATGAAAGAAATATTGTAAAGAATCTAATGAGTGCTTATGACAAAGTGGGTTCTAAATCATGCACCAAAGATGGTAATATCACAAGATGAGTACTCACATTGACAATAGTAAGTAGCCAAATGAAGAAAGCTCGACTCATGAGAAAGACAAGAAAAACATTAAAAATTGGTAGAGGTACCTTAAGGAGAGCCATGCTAAGGTGTGAGAGATTAGAAGATCCAATAAAAAATGAGTTATGAACATTTAGTGGTAGACTACCATGAAAGGATAAAGAAATTAGTGAAGCCTTGAAATCATTGATAGAAGATTTCTGGAAAAATAACACACGTGTTTCTCCTAATCAAAGAGATGCTGTAAGAAGGAGGATTGGTAGCCGAAATTGCGAGCCACATGCGAAACATTTTTTGGACTCAACTCAGACACAATTTTTTGCAAAATTTATTAGTATGTATCCTCAAATTAGAATAAGTCAAAGATTTTTTGAGATGGGTAAACCTTTTTATGTGGAAATAAATCACACACACACAACTTGTTGTTGTAGGATACATACTGAATTTTCTAACCATTTTGATGTTTTTAGGCACATATGTGTAGTTTTGCATTCTCAGTTTATTTTGCAGGATTGTGATATAAAAGAGCCACCAAGATCTTCAAGGGAATTCATATCTAACATTTTATGTGAAATAGGGGACGACCAACAATTTTAAAAGACATCATGCTTGGATGGTACGTGCTTATTTTTTGGTTCTTTGCAACTTTTATCAACTTGTCAACATATGGATAGTACACATGCAATTGGAAATGAAATAGTAGATTATGGAAAATTCAAGACAGTAACATATGCTCTAAAAGATGGGAAACATGGTAAAAGATGTGATCTAGTTATTGAAAAGATTCCAGTGTATGAGTTCATGAAGATTTTTCATGAAAAGATTATTTACGAGTATGCAAGGCATACCCATAGAGCTCGATGGTTGGATTTGCAATTCAAGTTGTGCAAGGATATGTTTCCATTGGATACCATTGTTTCGATTGTAGATTTTGCAGAGAACTACACACTACAACCACAAAATGAGGTGCAAGCAAAGTATTATACATCTCAATAGGTTTCTATATTTGTTCACATAACATTCATGCATTCACCTACAAGTACAGAGGATGATAGGAAGATTTTGAGGGAGTACTATTTTTACATCAGCGATGATCGATCACATTCTATGGAGTTTATACATGGTTGTTTTCAACTATTTTATGGAGATTTGGCTAACAGGGGCATATCATATCGTCAACACATTATTTGGTTAGACAATTGTGCATCTCAATTCAAGAATGCATGGATGTTCAATTGGTTGAGTAGGATGCACAGGTTGTGTAGAATTCAATATATGTGGAATTTCACAGAGGCTAGTCATGGGAAGGGAGAGCACAATGGTGCAGGCGCATGCATTAAAAGATCCTTGGCTCGTGAAGAACTAAAGTACAAAGATGGAACAATATTGATAGATGCAAAATCCATCATCCAATGGTGTAACGCTATAATGGGTCCAGGTAAGGAAGGTGAGTCTACAGTTCATAGATTTTTTTGGTTGATAGATAATACTAACATTGCACCATATTAGGATTGTTCCACACTAATAGGATCTAGTGAGTTACACTCTTTTAGAAGCTCTAATGCAAGTTCATGGAGTATCCACACACAAAAAATGGCATGCTATTGTCCATCATGTATAGAGGAAAATTGGGATGACTATGAGTCAACTGAATGGGTGGACAAATGGGATATACGAGTTTTGGACCCAATTGACACCTATTGTCCCCCACAAGCATTGGAAATGGTAGAGATGGACTCATCTATTGACTTTGACCGCTTGTCAGATCTAGTGCAACCTGGTAATATATATATATATATATATATATATATATATATATATATATATATATATATATCTTTGTAATTTTAATATGTAACTTTATAACTTTTACCCAAGTATTTTCTAAATTAATGATCGCATTTTGTACATTTGTCACTGTAGGCTATGTTTTTGCTATTATTGCACCTGAAGACAATGAAAAAGGGACATATTATTATTTGTGTCATTGTGTTGAAGTCAAACAAAAATTGGATCACTCGGTTATAGATGGTGAAGGTTTAGAGTACCATGTTGATGCGGTGGTTGTAATAGGCACATGGCTTAGATGATATCCTATGAAGAATCCTAACTTGTGGTTATTCAAGGATTGGTAAACAGAGAGGAAGATTCTTCATTATTCAAACCTTGTTGTTGCATCAAATGTCCACTTGATAAAATACGGTGGAAAACCACATAATAAGATTCTTTGGAAAGTTCACAAGTTAGACCATGTGGCAATACTTGAGACATTAAAATGTTGAGCAGATCCAGTTGGCTCAATAGATTGAATTGGGAGAGAGAGAAAAAGTGATCAATTGGATCCAAATACAATGTTACAACCTCTTCCCCAAGACTATCACATGACTAAGGTGGACCGTATTGTTATGATGTGTAAGTGATGAGATTTATTTTTCATTTGTTTAGAATCTAGATACATTATTTGAATTTATATTAGATTCTTTAATAGGACCCATTTTTTTAATCTTATCTTAGATTTTTTACTATGCTAATTCTTCATTTGTAGGTCACCAAAGAAGAGGGCTAATAAATTTGATGCATAAGTGATAAAGGGTGAGATGCCAAAATCATCTGCGAAATGGTATTATCAATTCACATCCTCAATAGTTATTAGTGTTATTTTTTCAAGTACCATTGTATGCTAATCATCTTATGCCTAGAATTGTAGACTAAGATTCTCGAAAGAAGACTAAACCATATCATCTGTCTACTCCCTCTTTATATAAGAGTTTGTAAACAATGAGAATGAAACATTGATTATTACTCCCCCCTCAATGTAAAATTCTCATTGATTGCATTTTGTAAAGTTTTAAGTCACTATCAACCTCTATATCATTGTATTCTTCTTATCATCAAATTACACAACAATGAGAATATGAACGATGACTTCTTCACATGAACCTGACAATTATAAATGCTACACCTTAATAAATTTTTGGGCTTGGTCTTTACCATTCGAGCTTATAATACAATACATTGGCTTCATTTGTATTTGGAAGTATTTATTATGTTTGTTCCAAAAGTCATTCTTCATTTGCCAATATGAAAATGCAACTATCGTGAAAGGCATAGTCTTATAATTTGTAATTTGTATAATGGTATAAAAGCTTGGTTGTGGGTTTGAATCCATACAACCTATGATGAGTGAATAGTGTCATGCAAAACACCCTTCATTTATTTTTCTATTTCAAACACATTCAACCATAATTACCACCATTACCACTACCAAGGGATGAAGTCTTGTAGGCTCATAGGTAAAATTTTGATTAGTAGTGATCTCCTTAACAAGGTCATCACCAACATTGGTGATCTTGCTACAAGGCAGACTAGTATCAGTGTCCAATCCAATACTATCCTTCTAGTTGAGAAGCATATTTGACCCATTCTCCTAATTGCTTCCCTCCCCAAATTTTCCATTGCCCTCATGACCCTCCTTCTCATGCATTTATTCTATTTATTCTTCTACCTCCTCCTGCATTTGGACATTTTGCAACACCATCTGGATGGAACTCTAGCCTTCCTCAAAACCATTATACATGACCTCTCCTTCTTCAAGATATCCTATAAAAAGTTCCTCAACCCTCCAACCTTTCAAAACCCCAATCTCAATGGAAGGCTTCTAGACCAAAGGAACTAGTAGATCCGGTTCTTTAAGAGAAAGAGACAAAAAATCCAATTTTCTAGTAAATAGATGGAAAATTGGGGAAATCATTTCAATTAGTTGTAAATCAAAAGGAATTATAAGTAAACTATATCAATATAATAAGTAACTTAGTAATTATATCAATATAATTTAATTACTAAGAAAATGAATTTATTACTCTAACATATAGTACATTATTTTGTACACAAAGGTGTTGAATTTGATGCTTAACAGATTTACATACATGTGTAATAAATAATAAGTGTTGTAGCTTTGGGATCAACACTATAAAATGAAGGATGACATACTACATTCACAGAGGTACCAAAATATTTTATTTGATATGGAAACAAAAGAAAATGTGTATTCTTCATAACTACATTTGAGTCTCATGTATTATCATTTTCAGCTATTGACATCAGAGATTCCTTTACATCTTCATCATTGTATTGATCAACGAGTCCTTATTGCACTCACTAGTTCTAAGCCAATGACTAAGGTATGAAAGAGTTTACATTAAAATTTCATTAGTACTAAAATTCAATATAAAATTCATAGGCACAATTGAGTGATAACTTTGATGGTTTTTCTAGGGTCTTATTACTCCTGACCATTAGTGTATCCCTAAGGTGTATATACAAAGGAATTATCAGCTAGCTGTAAGAAAATATTAAGTTTTATGTGTAAATATATTTTATTTTTTATATAAAATAGTTATTTATTCATATATAATTTTGATTGTAACATGTCGAGTCACAGAAGATTCTAGGCTAATGGACTAGTGAGCATGTTAGGAAGACCTCATTATATACACCATCTCCCACTTGTTGGCAATTAAAGACAATTAGGGATTTATTTTGTTCCCCTAGTTGGAAAGAGTATATATCTAATGATGTACATTTTACACCTATATGGCATTATTGGGCATATGTTTTGTATAATTTTTTCTATGTATGTCATTTTTTACATATATTTCATGTATGAAATTATTAGACATATTCTTATGATGTTTCAAATTATTGATAAATGAATTATATGATATTGTTAGACCTTATGGAATCAACTTTGATTTTTTGTTATCACATTGGTTTGATGCTTGTATTACTGGATTAGTTGATTGGATGCTAAGATTTGATGATTGTGAATTTTAAGATATAATATTTTGGAAAATCAAGAAATTTCATAATGCATATTACCTTAGGCCCATACAAATATTTTTATATTTAAAGATCAATATTTATCCATAGCTTACAAAGTTTAGCACCTTTATGTTGGTTGAATTCTTTGTTGAAATTTGTGACTATGGCTACATGAATGGTTTGAACGTATGATTTTATCACATGTTCTAGATGTTTTTGCATGTGAATGGTTTTATGCCACTTTAATTTTATGCCTATAAAACACTATATACACTGATGCTTCTTGTTAGCTTCAATAAGACCCTATCTTGCCCAACATGCTAAAACCTCAATAATGATGTTTTTTTTGTTCATAGTTTGAATACCCATGTTTGTAGAGTTTGATTCTATTAGTTTGATTTTATTAATAGCCCCATGATATATTTTTAAATATCCCACATGTTTGGTTTTATATTCAATCAATCAACATATTTTCCTTTTAATTCTTCCACATTTGGCATATCCATCTAACAATGAACTTATGATACTCCCATCAAGAAGTGCATGAATGGTTTTATGTTGGATGTCCCTCTCTTTTTTAAATTCCAATTTTATTCATCTACATGAGTAAGGGAGATCAATTCCATTTCTTTCAATTGTATTTAAAGGTCATTAAAGTTTTTTCAAACAATGTGATTAAATAAATATTATTCAGCATTTACCTCTATCATCAAGGTTGATTCATTCCTCCTCTTATTTTACCAAATAATTTGGATGAATCATCCATGGCTCCTTACATTTCTTGAATACAAATTTCAAAGACTTTGCAACATGGATTCTCTTCTTCCATATAGTTCATGTTCATTGAAGACATTTGGTCAAACAATATATATGCTTTGTATATTCTCACAACACCAATAGTCATGGTACAATGCTTACAAGATCCATAGTTGAAGAGAAGCTATGTGAAGCTTCTAGAACCATGGACCTATACTTAATTTAGCATTATTTCATCCATGTTACTTATGAAAGTGGAACTTTCACATAGATAAGTAGGGAAACCAAAATTGAAAGCCAAACTTAACATAGAAAAGTAAAGCAAGCCTCAACTATATTCTCATCAAACACTGTGAATTCAAATATTTTTGACGGGGCATATCTCAAAGCTCATGCAATATATGGATGAGGTTCTAGTTCCTACAAGACCACATTGTAGAGACCTACAATAACCTTTCTCACTTTTTGGAGATCGCATTCAGTTTTCATTCTACAATGCCATCTCGAGTGATGCTGAAACTTGCAGTGTTGGCCAGTACAAAGTTGCCAACTGCCAAATCTCTTTCATCTTTCATCGTGGGATCAAACTGTTTACTCCATTAGCTCTAGGTGGCTGGGTAAACCCTATCCCCAACCTCATCTTTTCCCCTTCAGTGCTCGAATGTTCTCAGGTACGCTGAATCAGAATGTCCCTAAGGGTCACTAAATGCCACAGGGTTGCGATCTTTGACAGAGCATATCTCAGAGCTCATGTGAGATATGGATGAGATTCTAGTTCCTAAAAGACTATTTTGTAGAGACCTACAATAACCTCTCTAACTTTTTGGAGATCACATTCTATTTTCATTCTACAATGCCATCTCGGGTGATGTTGAAACTTGCAGTGTTGGCCAGTACAAAGTTGCCACCTGCCAAATCTCTCTCATCTTTCGTCATGGGATCAAACTGTCTACTCCATTAGCTCTGAGTGGCTGGGTAAACCCTATCCCCAACCTTGTCTTATCCCCTTCAATGCTTGAACATTCTCAGGCATGTTGAACCAGAATGTCCCTAAGGGTCACTAAATGCCACAGGGCTGCAATCTTTGACAGGGTATATCTCAGAGCTCATGTAAGATATGGATGAGATTCCAATTCCTACAGGATTGTGTTGCAGAGACCTATAATAACCTCTCTCACTTTTTGGAGATCACATTCTATTTTCATTCTACAACGCCATCTCGGGTGATGCTGAAACTTGCAGTGTTGGCAAGTACAAAGTTGCCAACTGCCAAATCTTTCTCATCTTTCGTCATGGGATCAAATTGTCTACTCCATTAGCTCTGAGTGGCTAAGAAAACCCTATCCCCAACCTTGTCTTGTCCCCTTTAGTGCTTGAACGTTCTCAGGCACGCTGAACCGAAATGTCCCTAAGGGTCACTAAATGCCACAGGGCTGCAATCTTTGATGGGGTATATCTCGAAGCTCATGCAAGATATGTATGAGATTCCAATTCCTACAGGACTGTGTTGTAGAGACCTACAATAACCTCTCTCACTTTTTGGAGATCACATTCCATTTTCATTCTATAATGCCATCTCGAGTGATGCTGAAACTTGCAGTGTTGGCCAGTACAAAGTTGTCACCTGCCAAATCTCTCTCATCTTTCATCATGGGATCAAACTGTCTGCTCCATTAGCTCTAGGTGGCTGGGTAAACCCTATCCCCAACCTCATCTTGTCCCCTTCAGTGCTCAAACTTTCTCAGGCACACTGAACCAGAATGTCCCTAAGGGTCACTAAATGCCACAGGGCTGCAATCTTTGACGGGGCATATCTCGGAGCTCGTGTGAGATATGGATGAGATTCTAGTTCCTACAGGACCATTTTGCAGAGGCCTACACTAACCTCTCTCACTTTTTGGAGATCGCATTCTGTTTTCATTCTACAATGCCATCTCGGGTGATGCTAAAACTTTCAGTGTGTGATAGAAGGATCTTAATTATATTGTTGGAAAGCGCATCTAGCATGTCATTTTTGGAAAGAAAAATCATGGAACTTGGTAAATGTTTCATAAGTTAATGAAATTTGTTACTACCGGATTATATAAACTTAATGGTGATGAAGGATTATCTTGAATCAACTTGTAACTATCTAGCACCAAATTTTTTGTGATTCCATCAAATGTGGGTTTTGTTCGTATTTATTTATTTATTTTGTGCTCTTGACCTTTGAGGCTTTGAATTTAAACTTGTGCACTTTGGTTTTTGAAATTTTATGTTCTTGAGGTGGCTAGGAGGTATGTTCTATGTTGCTAGTTATGTGTTGTGATGTTCTCTATCAGGTTCAATGTGGAACATTGATAGAATGTATAAGAGAGTAGATTGCGAAGAACATACCATTCTCCTTTTTGTAATACACTATTTATTATGTTTTAATTAAACTCACTTCTAAATCCTATCTTCCACTTGGACCCATTCCTCTTTTGGCAATCCTTGAGATTGCCAATTCTTATTAATTCAAGTAGAGACAAGATGAACCAGATTAATACAGTGACCTATAGATTGAAGGAGGATGGTTAAGAAATGGTCTACCAGAGATCAGCCAAGGATAAGGATAGCATAGTAAGAAAATGATTATTTATCTGGTGGATATAAGTCTTTTATATAACAAACCATTTATATGCATAGTAAAAGAACTGAATATAGATTTGAGACATATTGATCACTTGCAGTCTGATCATCTTCACAAGTATGCAACTTTTGTTTCACTGTTTCATGCAGGTTTATTGAACTTTCTCTATGAGGTCATTTATAGATGGGATGTTAAAAGGTTGAGCTCCTATGGGCTGTCAATAATTTGACTATACTTTAAGTCAACGATTATCAATATGGGAAAAAATAGAACTCATTTTATTTTGAAGTACTGAGAAGATGGCCTTGCCCTTCCCCAAGAGTTTCAGAAATGGAAGACATTAGGTAAGAGAGTGAAAATGTTACTATCGCTTCAACATACATGACACAATTGGAAATGCAAATTTTGATGGTAATCATTTTGTGATAAGGGAGAGACTAGGGATGATCATTGTTATTATCTCTTTAGTAGTGGATTTTTGTTTTCTCTTGAATTTGGTGGTGGGGGATCAGTGGTAAGTCTCCTTGGATATTCCTTCTTATGATATTAGTGACAAGTGTTGCTCTTTGAAAACACTTGTACAATATTTTTTAAATTATTAGATAAAAACAAAGAATTGTAAGTATTAAACATGATTAGCCTTTAGTTCCTAGAAGATCTTTATTTCCCCATCAATGCATTTAGAAAGTTAAGTTTTAAGAAGATCATAAATAGAAAAAATTAGAGAAGCGATTTAAACATTTATATTGATTGGAAACATGTGAGTCTTGAGTTCCCTCTGCCTTTTAAAGAACATTCCTTAGCTAGCATACCTAATTCCACATTCCAGAAGAGTGCCATTGAGCTAAAGATTTAGGAAACCAACTACTCTAAGATAAAGCTTCCCGATCAATAATAATCTAGCCTATTGAGGTACATAATACTTCTCAATTAAACTTGTGTTAATTCAGTATTAATTTTGTAATTAACTACAATTTCAGTATCTGTGTACAGGGGGTGACTGAGAAAACTATTTGAGGTCCAATTTGAAAATATATTTGTAAGGATCTCGACCAAGGTTCACAAGTTCGATGATTAATACATTCATTCAGGCTAGAACCTCACTACAAAAAAATAATATATAAAAAAGGTAGTGAATGACGTCATGTCTAGACCCAAATCAACCAATGAAAGTCAAATCAGCATAATGTGGAACAAAAATATATGCATTGAGTGGGTTGTCATAAAAAAGCTTTAGAATAAAATTCATGTCTAGAAATAAAAGACCTTAAAGAAAATTTATGCTTGTAACACAAATGGCCATTCAAAACTGAATATGATTACAATATGTGAAATAGCATTACAAGAACTTGTAATGCTCTTCTGAACATCGTGTTAATTCTTGTAAGAATCCCTAAGATGCTTGTTATACTCAAAATTTTGTTGAAATTGAGTTAATTTTTATCCTGTCAGTTAATTGGCTTAGGGTGTTATATGCTTCTTGGATGGAATAATGATTTTGTGATTAACTCTGTATTAAGATTCATAGCATCTTCTAGTTATTTGCAAAGGAAATTTATAAATTAAGCTAATGTCATATGGCTTGCTTGAGAAAGATGTCTGTGTTCTTATTGATGGGTACTAAAGCCTGTCCACATTTAGTTCTTCAATATCCTATTTGACAAGCTTTCCATAGACATTTCTTTGCCATACTAAGTATTTTTGAAAACATATTTGAGTAGAAGCACTACATGATGTTTTAACAAATAAAGTAATGGGTTAAAGACTATTATTTCCAAGGTATTATGTCGTAGTATTTTAATTGTAATGATCTTAGACTAATGATATTCTTGAAGGTAACTTTGACATGCAGCAAGAAAGACAACCTATAGCCAAGGCTATATTGTGCCTACAACCAAAGCCATAAATGCTCACAGCCAAAGCCACTAGTGCACATAGCCAAAGCCATGGATGCTTATAGCCAAAGTTACGAGTGTTCGCAGCCAAAGCCATGAGTACATGAAGTCGATGATCACAATTGTTTACAACTATTCACTAGAAACAACTTCTTTGCAGTTTTTGAGAAATACTAATAAAATAAAAAAGAACATCTACTAGTTGGTAGACATAATGGAAACTCTCTAGCAATTGAATTTAATTTCATACATGCACATATCTAATTTAATGTCATACACGAACATATCTAATCTAACATCATACATGAACAAACATATAATATAAAATGATAAACAATAATGTCATATACATTAACAAACACATAATATATTGTGATAACCAATAATATCGTATATGAACAAACATATCATATATTAACCAATAATGTCATACATCAATTAAATGTCATACATCAAATATAGAATGTCATATGTACATCAAATGTATGTCGAATATGTCTCTCTGATGCCTATATATATACATGAGGAAGGAAACAAGTCTCTCTCTCTCTCTCTCTCTCTCTCTCTCTCTCTCTCTCTCTCTCTCTATATATATATATATATATATATATATATATATATATATATATATATATATATATATGTATATGTATCAAATATCTCAACTACATCTTTTCCTTCCCACGAGGGGAAGGAAACAAGTCTCTCGACGTCCTCTGCCATCATGTGGAGGGAGACAGTGGAGATGATGAGGCCCTCCTAACACGCCCACTTGACCTCTTGTTGAGGCTCTTCTCCAGGTCCAACTGATACAAAGAAAGTAGATATGAATCAATGTTTATTATACATTGAAATCAAATATATGTACACACAAAATCAATTATTTTCTTACCGCCAACAAATAGTCACTCTATAAGTCCACCTCAAATGCTCGTGGAAGATCAGGCATGACAAGACCCTACAACAATTCAATAAATATAATCACTTATAAATAACATTAGAAATTTTGAGATTAACTATTATAAACAACAACTAAAATGAAGAAAATTCTTTCATACCTCTGTCAGTGGCTATGAGCTAGCCATAGCTACAGCCACTCCACTATCAACAGACTGTCGTAGATGAGGAGGTGTGTCTGACATCATGAGCTACATGCATATAATACACATTATATCTAACATGAAACATGGAATAAATATAATCAAATGAATTAAATTAACATGAAACAACTATACCTATGTGAAGCTCGTATGATGTCTCTGCTCTGTGTCTGTGGTAAAGGTTGAGGGTCCTGTGGAGAACTGATGCACATGCATAACTTTTTTTGTCAATCCTTAAAATGATTATGTAATAAATATATGTATTAATTAAAATTATTAAATTGATACATACCTCAGGACTCGTCGAAGGGACAAAAAATGGGCCTAGAGGATCGCTGCTAGGCCCAACAACACTTTAACCCTAAATTTTGAACAATGTCAATAAATGCTAATTAATTAATCATTCACTATACATATGAAATGTGATCAAATTATTAATTTACCTGTGTGTCAATGCCAAATGTCTCATTTAGGAACTGATCGATGATAAGCCCATCCTCCGCACCATCTCCGGCATGAGTGCCAAATGTGCATAGGGATCCGCATGAAGTGCACATGTGACCACGATGCATAGAAGGCTCCCCCTCAACTAATGGGCTCATGGAATGGATGAGGGTCTGTGTCAAAGCATTAATGGTCCCTAGAGTGCTAGCCTCTACATGTTCCTTTACAACTAAAGGAATAATCACATGCTCATGATGTGGATGGACCACAGGTGCCCTAACTACATTAGGGTCATGACGTGCTCCTGGCCTGTCAAATGATGACCCCCCACCTCTACCCTGGGAGTCTAACATATCAAAATAATTGGAGATCTCCCCAAGGACAAACTCACAATATAATTTCTTCAAAAAATACATGGGGACCTCATGATTGTTGCAAGGAGGGGCATCAAAAACCATCCACCATCTATCCCAAAAATTATTTCTAATAGCATCGTGTATGCACCAATGGATGGGGAATCATTTAGTACCCTCTCTAACAGTATTTTGCTCACTAGATTTTCTAAATAATGCACATATAATACCTTTTGGTATTTCTTTTTTTTAAACATCTTCATATGACAATTTATTTGCATAAAATCTTTTTTGTTCATCCCTCTTAGCCCACCAAATATCTAACTGACCACTAATTGAGGCTATCTAAGTGTTAATGGATTTGAGGGATGATGCCAATTGAGCCCTCATTGGATTGGTTTATCCGGATTCTTTCAACTGAGCAATGAGTCTTTCTAATTCAGTTTTGCCTCTCTCTATTTCATTTATTATATTTTTTTGTGTGCCTAGCGGAGGTCTTGCAATTGGATCGAGTTGTGGAATTTGTTGTTCTTCTTGAGGAGGGTTTTGATTTTGAAGTTCTTGAGGGTTTTGATTTTGAGGTTCTTGAGGGTTTTGTGGATTTTTTGGTTGATTATGGACATTTCCTAATAAAAAATCAATTGAAATCCAACTAAATAAACAAATCTAAATGAAATTTGTAAAAACCCTACAAAAGAATATCAAAAACCAATAAAACAATATGGAAAACATATTAAACAATGCAAAGTTAAGTTTATATCACTTACCTCATTGTCATGGGTGTGCTCGTTGTCTTGGATTTTGTCAGTGAGGAGGCATTTTGGCAAATGGTGGTGAAATTTCGCTGTCAAACCCGCATACACACTGTTGGAGAGCCAAAAAACAAGATGAAAATGATGGGCCATAGGTCTGTGGCCCATCATATAACTTTTTTGTCATCAGAATAGCGCGTACGCGCTATTGAAAATTAGAAAAAAAAAAAAAAAAAAAAACTTGACATCTTTTTGGCACCACAACTCGGTGCATATGCCCATCACATAACTTGTTTATGGATGAGATTCTCATATCCAGATCTTCTTCTACTACCCTTCTCTTCCTGTTAATTAACCTATTGTATGGGTCTTCTGGAATCTTATTATGAATACCATCAAATATTGTTTTCCTCAAAACCATATTCCTAATTAAGAAATTCTCTAATTGCCTCTTATCTATACTGTTGTACATACTATAAAATTTATTCAACTAAACAAAATTGTCATCATTTATAATCTACATGTTTAGATTCTCTACCTTTAGTGTCCATGCTTTCTTGCCTATGCTTGTCTTGGCTTCCTATGCAACTTTCCCAATAGGTTTATCTTCATCATCATCCTTCGAGCTTTTAGAACTACTCACTTGCATGGTTTTCCTCCTTTTGCTAGGTCCACTGTTGATCTACTTTACTCTTTTCTTTACTCGGGGTGGATGTTCTTTCTTAACTTTCATCAGTCTCCCTAACTTCCTCTACATAGTAGGTGCTTCCACCTCTAGCTACCTCATTGATTTCTCATAGGTTGCTCTTATAGGTTGCACTTACACAACTATTTCATATGGTGCAATGGGATCTTGTGCACAAGGTTGTGCCACTATTACACCTTCTAAAGGTCTTGCCACTACAATAGTTATTGCTACCAACACTTTTTTCTACCCAGTAGTCTTGATCTCCAACATAATTCCCTTTATCTCATTGAATTCATATCTGGTCATGCTAGATGCCTTGAGTATGGAATCTATCTCTTTCACTACTTTCTTTTTACTCTCCTTAGTGTGGAGCTTAGACTCTATAATCATTGACCTTTCATCATATGTCCCCCATCTAGGATATTATGTATCCTACACAAACTTTAGTATGATTTGTGCATGCCTTGTTGGCACTAAATATTGCATGGTCAATTTTGAGTACCATTGAGAAAATTAGGCCTATAAATGCTTTTAACTACCTATGTACCTCGCTATTGATTTAATGCATAAATGGTGTTTAATTTTTCTAACACCATTCATTTAGCCTATTCAAGTGTTCCATGAAGTTAAATTGACATCTCGAGTCATTTGGCAAAGTCTTGTTTTGAAGCAAATGTCAAATCTGCATTTTCACCAAGTATCAAACAGTGTCGGGAGGCTGTGTTTGCCAGTGAATATCTCGCACCCAAAAATGTTTCATGACTTGCCACTTTGGGAGTGTCTAGTGTCCATATCCAAGAACCTATGTTTCAGATTTCGAGTCATTTTGAGTCTGTTTGACTAGGTTTTCAATCCCTCAAAGTTGGTCATTAAATTTTTTCATGCTAATGCACTTTGCACACATTTCTGGGAAGCCCTTTTTGACGTGCTATAACTTTGACCCAGTTGAGTAAAATGCTAAATTTCCTTTTGATTTGCATGGTAGATGTCAGAGACTTCCTATGTTTTAATTTTTAAGTCTTGACGAATCCGTTTGATAAGTTTTCAAACGCGATTCCAAACACAATTTATGACTTTTTACTGGTGTTAGCATTTGCAAATTGATCAATACCCCTATTCAAGATGAAATATCTTTGTATCTGTGATTGGTCAAGCCAAATGGATTGTACCCTTGTGTTGTCCACTAAAAATTCTACAAGTGTGCCAGTTTTCAAGTTTTGACAACTCCGTCTTCACACTTTACCAGGGTCATTCCATTCAAAAAAAATGATATTTTACTGGTGTCTACTATCCTGCAAATCCAGGTAGCCTACTTCAGATGCTTGCCGAATTTGCCCTGTGATTCGTCATGAGCCAAAACTATAGAATCATACTTTCCTCATGACAATCTACCAGTACCCTAATTTTTAGAACCTTAAGTGCCCATTTGCTCAGTTTTCTAGGCCTTTTCCAAATGCAATTTCTAGCTTTTTGACATGTTTATTTGTAGGTGAATTTAAGTTGGCAACTTTAGGGGTCGATATCTTTTGACCCTAATATCGTCGTGTGACGAGATCTAACAGGGTTCTTGAACGTGTCAGAGAGATCATATATCTTGAGTTTCAGAGTTATGTTAGATGTTTGAATTAGTTTTTAAGACCAGCCTACAGGCCCTGTCATCAAAAAGTCACAATTTTCAAAGAGCAGAATAAATATGCTTTCAACAATCAATTTGTGATCAAATTTGATTCTGGTCAATTTGAGAGGGTCCGTGGATTAGTCTACAGATCAGTTGTCCGTAAAAAAAATTTTTTTAGTCGGACCCACTTTGGGGCCCCACTAATTACATCAGACTAATGGAATTGTGTAGGGATTGAAGAAGCTCAAGTTGCAAATTGATTATTTATAATGCTTATTATATCATTGCACTGATTAAATTGCTAGTGTTAAATAAACAATGTTTCTCCTCAAATGTGCATAGATATATGATTGCTAGGGGAAGGGACAAATTTTTTATATGTGGCAATCAAATGAACTTGAGTGTCTTTAGGGTTTTGACATATGTGTTGATGGAGGTATGGGAAGATCTATGTTTTAGTACAAAGAAACATCAAAAATAGCGGCCCCACATTTTAGTCAAAGGCACTTCACGCCAAAACAGGGAGCCACCAGATCTGAGGGTCAGTGCGTATATTAAGGAGACATTAGTATTATAAAACAGAAAAGACTTACCCTGCGCTAAAAAAGACAAAGGCTTGGGGAATTTAAAATGAAGATTTGCTATTAAAGAATCCAAGCCATAGACCAAGAAGCCGTGAGCTGAAATGAAAGGAAGGAAGCGAATTAAGATAGAAGCCGCAGGTTCAAATCTGAAGACGTTAGAGGAGGATACCCCACATGAAGGTAAAGACAACTCACTATGAAATCCATGCAATATGATAGAAAAGAGTTGTCCAACAAAGCAATAATCCGTAGTCGAGAAAGCAGAGAGGAGGTGGCAGAAGACATAAAGGACACCTTGCGCATGAAAAGAGACCATGGGCAGATTATAAAAAAAAAAACTCACGTTAGGCACAAGAAGCCACCCAACAACAAAAACCAGTGCAAAAGAAAATAAGGACAGACTAGTGAGCAGTAGCAGGGGTCAGCTTTAGAAGAAACTGATTCCAAAACATGACAAATGAATCGATTGCAAATAAATCCCACGCCTAAAGTCAGAGCATCCCGTTGTTTGAAGAAGGATAATAGAGCAACATTCAAAAGAAACCTGCAGAGTATTATAAAAGGGGGCAAACCATGCATAGAGCTGCCATGAAAGAAGGTCGCGATCCCTGCCAATTGTTTTACAGGCATGGTCAAAGGTGAAACTTTTAATCCCATATGCCTTGTGTGGAAGCATTTTTTGTATTTTAAATACTATTGCACACAATCTTGGTGGTGTCTTAAGACAAAGAGCTTTTGGAAGCTCATGCTTGCATAAGGGCCCACTGATGATGTCAGTCGGGCAAGACAGAAGCAGAATTTTGACCGAACATGCAGTGATGATGACATGGCGCTCATATGCAAATGCATCCGATTGATGACATGTGGCTTGATCGTCTGGTTGGCGCATTCTCGCAAAATGGAGTTGAGAAGAATTTTAAAAATGCAGGAAAGTGAAATCATGCCACATGGTATAGGTTGTAGTTGGCGATGACATGCGTCACAAGAGAAGATGTAGTGGGATTCACCAGATGTTGACACGTGGCTTGATCCGACCATCAGTGCATTCCCGCCAAACAAAGATGCTGGTGAGTTAAGAAATGCGAGTAAACAGGGACGCACCATGTGGCACAAGCCCGCCAAATGATGATGTGACATTGCGTCCAAATAGGAAGCCAATCAGGGGCTGCCACATGGTAGTCGGGTGGTGCCCAGCGGGCCCAGAGAGGCATAAAAGAATTTTTTTTTAATGTTTGAAAATGCAAAATGTTTTTCAAATATGCTACCTACATGCTTTTTAAATTCAAAGGGATCCATTCTAATGTTCAAACATTAGATATTTTAAATTTTTGAAATTTAAAATCCAAATGTGCAGACCAAGGTTTTCTAGCAGAAGAGTCTTTTTCAAACCAACTTTTGAGGGGTTTTCGGTAAGAAAAATAGGCAATGTTATATACCACCAGAACTAAGAAAAGACGAGCTAGCCATTTTTGGAGTCAATTTTTGCATAGGTAGCAATATGTTTGATCTATACCAGGTTTTCTCCCAGGTTCCCAAATTGTAACCATTTTCAGTTATGAAAGTTCAGAACTAATTTTTAACAAAGTAATGACTTGAATGGGGTAAAGAGACAGTGAAAATATAGTTGGGGTCACATTCACTTAGTAAAAAATGAAGTTTTCACTGGCATTTCATGGGGCAATCAGCTTTTTAGTGACTCAACAAAGGATTTCATCATTAAGTAGAGATATTTTGCAAATCAATTGCAGATAATGATGAAACAAAATCAGATTAGATGGGATGAAAGAAGAAAGAAGTTATTCAGTTACAGAGGATTGCATTTCAAATGGACACTTGTCACTTGAAGATCAAATCCGAGATTCTTTCCTTTGCTATATCTTTCTATCTTTCATTCTTTCTAGGGGTTCTAGTTTTTGTGACTAAGAAACTAGTAGGTTCCAGTTTTTGTGACTGAGAAACTAGTAGGTTCTAGTTTTTTGTGACTGAGAGACCATTCATGGTTCCAGTCTTTTGGAGAAAATCTGCACATTACTGTGATACCAAGGTTTTGGATCTAGTTCTGGTTGCATTCCCATGACTATGACACCATTTTCTTTTAGCAAATTCTTCTTGTATGAATAGTGATTAAGAAGTATAGTACATATAGTTCAGATCTATTAGGTATTTTCATGTTTTTGTTTCATGTATCTGAATGTATATTTTCAAAGAAAATGAATACATATGAGTAGCATTTCATTAGTTTCATTCTGGTTCTCGTCTCTTGTCTCAGTAATCTGTAGTTTTATGAGGTCTTGGAACAAAGAGTTGAGATCAATTTGCTTCCCCTTCAGGTTGTATGTCTGATATATTTTGCTGTTGGAACAAAGTGCCAAGTAAATGCTTAATGTGTTTGACAAGGTTACTAGTTATGTTGAGAAGGATATTTTGTGAGAATGAGATCTGAATGAACACAGATGTTTGAATCACAAGGTGATTAGATAGATCTGATGTCTGGGTATACAGAATATGTCCTGATGTCACAGATGTATGTTTTGAATTCATGGATTTGCCCAATGGATCAGGCACTAATCAGTTTTAAGATCACTTGTTATATTGTTGCATGTTTGAGGATTTGTTGAAACTCAACATCATTAATCAAACATTCTTTCCATTTTATGTTGAAGAGCTACAATAGAATGCCCTCACTTAGCTTATGAATGTCATAGATCTACATTTAGCTACTGTAGATTGTTGTTATTTCATGAGTTAATAGGAGAAATAAGGGTTTTATCTACTTCATATTAGATTCAGTGTATGCTTTGATAACTGGTACCATATAAAGAATCTATAGGTCTACCTGCCTAAGTTTTGCAGAGCCTGAAGAAGAAGAAGGGTCATGCCTTATAGTTGGCCTAGTGTCTGAATGGGCATGTTGATAATGGGAGTTAGCTGCCTGTAGATGTGTTTTGTTCTCATCAAGGTAATTGAAGACTGGGTAACGTTTTTAAACACCAACATGCCTTTCAATAATTTTTGCACTCATCTCATAGTCCATAGGCTCAATGTGTTTACACTCTAGGTATCACTACTTCCATGCATGTGTTATTAGTTTGCACCATGAAGTAAAAATCATCCTTATACTTCTCTACAATAGAGGGAGGTATCCTATACCTCAATTTCATCTCAGACTGAAAATGATTCATCATTTCATCAATATCAATGTCTTTGACATTCACAAGTTTAGATTTGTAGCTTTGAGTTACAATCTTCATTGGGCACTCACTGCTATCCCAACTACTTACTATAGGAAACTTCTTAGTAACATAAAAGAATAAATGAGTCAATAGGGGCTCAAATCTAAATACTACACTCCTAGTTTTCTTTATCTTTGTAATATTTTCCAAAAGCTATAATTTGGTAATGTTGCATAAATTAACTTTTCTCCTTTCAATGACCATCACATATGTTGTATGAATGAATCTAGCTAGTACAAAGTTTACCCTTCATCCATGGCTCAACTTGTACCCTAAGATTTTATTCAACAACTTGACTTCTTTATCTTGAATAGGATCAACCCTCATAGTTCTTCTATCAAACTTGGTTTTCAGGTTTGTCTCCACTAATTTCCTAACACTTTTTTCATTAATAGGATTACAACCATCATTTCTGAATCCTATGACCTTGTGGATTAGGTCATTGTTGATGACAATCTACACATCACCTAACTAGAACATATCATCATGAACTCTCCTTAGTATAATTTGGGTCCACTTGTGGTTGTCAAATTTAGTGTAGAACATATACTTCACCAAATTCAAATCTTCAAGGTGCACATACTCAAACTTTAGAGATAAGTCATTATTATGCATGACTCCTAAGTACTTTTGAATATTCTCATCACCTATAATCTTTATTTTGCAATGTATATAATTCCTTATATCCTCTACATGTAACACATTTTCGAGAACTTACAAAAATGTGCCTATAGTATCATTCAGTAAATAAACAAATGGGTGTTTCTTGAACTCATACCTTGGTCTATCACTAACATCATGCACTCTTTGACTATCCATTCTTCAATAACTATAAACACTTCAAGAAATTGGATTCAATATTCGTTAAAATACCTCAAATTCATGATTTTAGGGCTTCATCAACTTTCAACTTCACAAACTTGCTTCACACTTCAATTGATGTCAAATCACTCTTCAATTTTCTTAAGACACTTCACATGAACAAATGATACATCAAATCTTGTTTGCGATCCTTAAATCATTTCAAATTGTACTATGCAATAAATGTGAATCTACCACAAACTTAGAATACTATCTCTATTTAAACACCAATGACCTTGCTCTTACAATTCTCGCTTATTGCAATCACATCAAGACTTGTGCACTGAACCATAGATTTCTCTCTATGTCTTCTACCTTATATTAACTGCACAATCTCTAACTCACTCTCTAACATTAGTTCTAACTAGTGATGCTCTATTGCTTACTGCAATAGCTTCATTTAGACAAGTTGAGTCACAAACAATCTGTGATTTCCACTTTCCATTAGGTGCATCAAAGAATTTATGTTCCAATACTATATGTGAACTCTTTGGATTAAAAGATTTCAAAAATGCTTCTTTGAATTACTTAACATGTTCCTTGATTGCTTCTTTATGACTATTGTTGCCTCCATTTTCATTCCTTCTATCATTGATGTTGTTTCTTCTATGATTAGGGTTCTTGTTAAAGTTCCCTCTATCCATTCTATAGAATCTTGTTGTGTGTCCAAAGTTATTGCATAATTGACATATAGGTACATTCCTTCTTTGATTGTTCCCATTCTAACTCTCAGGTGCTCTACAATTCCTTGCAATATGTCTAGGATTGTTACATTTGTAACAAACAAATTACTTCCTCTCACCATTAGGTTTTTCTCCATCATTAGATTTCCTCTGTGATCTATTTCTTCCATTACCTATAGGGTTAGTGTTTCTAAAAATTCTACTATTCTTATTATCATAAAAAAACTTAGGTTTCTTACATTCTACTGCCTTATGTCCATAACCATGACAATTTTAACAATAGAAATTAGTAATGGGTTTAAAAGAATTACCTGTACAATCTCTCTTCATATGTCCAACTTTATTACATGTGAAAAATCTACCTTTGAATTCATATCTTACCTATTTGGATGAATCATCTTGCTTAGGTTCTTCAACTTGCTATGTTGTTCTAAGTTCATCAAATTTCTTTGTCAATTCAGTTTTCTCAACTTCATTAGACCACTTGAACTTTTCTTTAGGAATCTATGCTATAGAATCTGGTTCTATCCTAGTCTCATATTTCTTTGCTGACTTCTCTCCAAGAAGATATCCAAGGCCTGTCTTGTCATAAGAAGGTCTTTGATGAAATATATGTTCATCAATTTTCTTAGAACTTGTGTAAAGTTTCTCTAACTATTATTTTTCTTGTGTCAACTCTCCTTTCACAATGATGTTGTATTTTTCCAACTCTACATGCTCTATCTTAATAGAAGCTAATTCACATGTCATTTGACTTAATTGGAATCTAAGGTCTGCATTCTCAAATTTTAGATCAGGTTCATTCTTATTGCCACCAGTCTTAAGACTCAACTTAAGTTCAACAATTTTCAGCTCATGTTTCAAGATCTCATTTTCTTTCTTGAGATTTTTTGTATCATCATTAATACTAGTTTGTACAAATGATTCCTTGCTAGATTTTAGATAATCAATATCATTTTTCAATTTGCTAATGTAAACTTTTGCATCTTTGTATCTATCTTTCAAGTTGTCTCTCTCTTTAGTAAGAAGGTCAAACTATTCAAGAGCTTTTTCAAGATTCTTCTTCAACTATTCCATATTCATTGGTATCTTACTTAAGCTATTAAGCCTCTTCAAAGTAATTGTGCTCTGATACCAATTGTTAGAAATAGATAATACTAAGCGGAGGAGGGGGGGTGTGAATCAATTATCTACAAACTTTTACCTACAACTGAATATTGTTAATTACTTTATAGCTTGCATATGAAAGTAAACCAACAATGTTGAACAATAAATATAAACATACACGTAGAGAAATCATAACACCATTATTTTTTAACTAGGGAAACCCTGACCAAGGGAAAACCCCGGCGGGGATGATATCCACTAGATGATTCACTAAACAATAGGATCCGATTAAGGATATTGACCCTGTTAGGAGTCTATGAAGTACATATAGTGTCTCAAGTCCTTGTTAGAGGAGTAGGCCTTGTTAGAAGCCTCAATCCTATTAGGAGTTGGTAGATCAATTTCAATGTATGCAAGAAGAGCCCACTGTCCTAACATGCAATTATACAATTCAATTCTTTCATAGAATAGTTATACATACAATACTTGCTTACTATTGTAACTCACACCTTCTCTGATCTTTACATCATATTTTACATCATATAAGCCTTTCAAATGGTTCTCACAATAGCTTGCATGTCACATCTAATCATGCAACTTCCACAGTATTTGTGTATCACATCTATTCACTATACAACACATTTACACACTTGCTCATTAGCACACTATTTTCTCAATACAAAGATCTTTACTTATACCTTGTACATTCACAAATTGTTGTTCAGTTAGCTTCCATGTCTTGACATGCTTGAGATAATATAAAATAATATCCACATAGTCAACTTAATATGGCTTAAGAATTATTTTGAAATCAAAACAATTCCTAAAGTTATACAACTATGTTTTCTGCAATGCTTTGTTCTGCACTATTAAATACCCACTCAGTTAAACTTATAGTAACCTGCATCATACTATCCGTACATACATATGCACTGGTACATTTCATCATGACAATGTTAAAAACCTTCCTTAGTTGTGCATAAGCTTAACTCTCTATGCATCATCTGTACTTGATAAGATTTGTACACTATACTCTTACAAACTGTCTAATACTTAGACAATTTTCTATCTTTGAATACATAAATGAAATGCTGAGAATATGTTTCCATAAATGGAAACCAATAATACATCCAACTAAATATATTTCCAACATTACCAAGTCCGCTTAGTGTTGCAACTCGAGTCCAAGGACTTAGGTAATACTGAAGATACTTGAGCAACACTATCACCTTGGCTAACTCTGGCACTTGGTTGATACTAGATGCTTAGTTCATACTGATCACTTGGTAGACACTTCTAACTCAATTCATACTGCTCTTCCAACTTGATCATTATCTTAGAATAAGAATACTATGCTGACTAGATTCTCACTGGAGCTCGGTAGAACTGTCAACTTGGTTGACATTGCATCTTCATGCTACATTGATAGCTTGGTTCCTTTATGATCTCAATTAACATTGTAGGCTAGTAACTCGATTACTATTTTCTTTTCATTATGACTAAGTATTTTGACACTAATTGACAATATATATTATTATGAGATTAACAATCACTTGATAACCACTAACTTGGTATCCATTATGATCATCATCCACACATTCTTATTCATGTAATTGGTCACAATATGTTGGCATGGTAACTATGTTCACAAACCAATATCTTTAGTACTCATTGACTATCCTTTTTGCATTAATGACAACATTTGAATGCATATAATAGTAACAAAGTTTCCAACCACATCAAATTTCATAGCTCCAAAAGTATGTTGTAAATTCTATTGTCAAAATTGTTTCACCTTAAGTCAAGGCATTATTAATATTTGTCTTTGTTCTTTATTTCTAAATTCATAGCTCTTGACTAGAAGTTTTCAAAAAAAAAATTAAAAATTATAGATTTGTTTGACAAATGTTTTGAATTCCAAACCAAAATAAATAAATAAACCAACCAAAATATAAAGATCCAATAAAAAAAGAAATATTTTTCACCTAATTGGAAAAAACCCAATCATAATAAATGATAAATAATATTTCACAATAAGTAACTCCCAAAGCAATGAGTTGTCAATGTGCTCACTCAAAAAAAATAGTTTCTACCCAAAATAGGGGGAACTAATAAGCTACACATCTCCATATAACAATGAACTATCTTTGATGCAATAAATTTTAATAAAAATCTTCTATTTCATTCTATATTTTGTATCACCAATATTCTCATCACTTGATCACCTCTTTAACAAACTTGTTAGTGAGAAGAATCACCTTCCATCTTCTCTCTTTTGGTGGACGCTTTCTATTGTACTACATTCTTTTAGAGCCTTGTGCCCTCCTCACTACAAATCACCCTCCTCACAGCATAGTTACTAGAAACAAGAAATGAGAAACATGATGACAATGACAATGTGATGAGAAACACAAATTTTAAAGGTTGCATAAAAGAAATGGTACACACACACACAACGTGATGAGAGTGTAAGTTTGATATACAATATTTTATTTCAAATATTGAACTCATACTTATACAAATATTTATGTTTTAATTTCATATATAAAACATTTATAAGTAACTAATTGTTTAATTAATTTTTTAACTACAACTTCAAAATAAGAATATTTTATTTAATATTAAACTCCAAGAAAAATAAATAAAACTTTAGTATTTAACTGAATGCATAATAATGTAAAACTCCAGTTGGGTCGATGAGTTTGTAGTTCGAGATGTTCACCTTCCATTAGCTTTTAAATAAACTTTAGTAAAACTGCTTGTAAACTTATTTCAATTTTGAAATTAAAAAGAAAAACCGCATCAAAAAAATTTCAAATAGTGGAATTTTGATTGACCAGAAATGGAGGTTTCATGATGGAAAACCCATTTCGTCCATTGAAATGCAAAACAAGACTTCTCCGTCATGCTTCTGGCAATTATGCCTCACACATCTCTCGATCTTGTACCTCTCAAACATCACCTCGTCATCACCACCCTGCATCTACCCGAATTTAATCCCTATTTTCCACTCATCCACCATAAATTCATGATTTGTAGGCTTATCAAAGTAGAGGTCATTACACAATAGTGATACGCATGAACTTGTCACTTCCAATGTCAAATTCTACCTATGTTTAGTCATAAACGCTCTCACAAATGAGTGACTTGATACTTTAAGAAAAGGACTCCACTTCACTATCAATCCCCAATCTCTAATTTTTATCTACAAATCCCTCCAAAAAACTGTGTCTTGGACATTTTTTTTTGTCCAGAAAGGTCGAGGGATGTAGTAGACCAACTCTATAGATTGGAATATTTTCTTCGCTCATGTAATTGACCTCCTTATAATCGAGCTCACCAAATGTGTTCAGAGTCACCCACAATGTGCATTAAAAATCTCCATGAAGCACATATTGTTTTCCAACAAACCTATGATGAGAAGTGGTGGAAATAAATGTTGATGGTAGATTGAGAGTTTTTCATCTTGCTCAAACTAAAATGAAAACAATGTCCTTTTATTCCTTCTCACAGTTATTTCACTTCTCCACTGCCAAAAAAAGAACCCACAACTTCAAATATACTTCATCTATAAATATGAAGATATTGAATAAAAAATTAATTGCTCTTTTTTCTAATAAAATAAGTTTAAGAAGCTTGTCAAATTTGAAATGATGATAAATTGCATCAAAAGTTGCAGGTTGCGTGTAGAAGACATCTCTTGGGATGTTTTAACTTATATGAAACTTGGGCAACCCAAACAATAAATAGATAATAAGAAGGACAAGCCATCGAAGGTCTTATATCATGAAGGCATATAAGAAGATGTGATTTTCTTCATTATTATTGCATATTTTAATTATTTATAGTCGGTATGATTGTTAATAGCCCTATTTAAAAATAGTATGCAAATTTGATTAAGATCATTAGATTAAATTTGATTTATTTACGGATGCATACTAAAATATCGTCTTTATTAGAGTAGTGATTCCTAAAAATCCACCCCTATAAGATTCCAAATATATGACCAATCAAATTGGAGCAAAATGATTAAATTAATTTTAGAAATTAAAAAATTGCAGTTATACATTATAAAAGTCAAATATGAAAATTCAAAATAAAATATATAAGATTAATCACTATTTATGTAGAAGTGATTGCAATAGTATATGCCTCCAGCAAATACAATAATAACATGATGTATAAGAAATAGTGATAAAAAAGTCTACATAATTTTGATTTTCCAAATTTGGATTTTTCCCAATAAATGTTTGAACCAAACAAGAACTATAGGTCAAACTTGGTTCTCTCCACATTTATTTCTATGGATCATTCATTTAGTGCTCAATATATCAGTTGCAGCCAGTTCTGTTCATCTGTTCATTAATGTATGACCGAACAGTTTGTGGCCCATTCTCATTCTCATCACTTGATCGTCACCTCCTTCACAAACCTGTCAACGTTGCAGCGAGAAGAACCGCCGTCCATCTTAGCTCCTTTCGCCGACTCTTTCAACTGGACTGCATTCTTTCTCAGCTCTGCTCCCTCCTCACTGCAAATCATCCTCCTCACACATCTCTCAATTTCATCTCTCTCAAACCTCACCTCACCATCGTCATCATGCACCCTTCTCCCCAATTTGATCCCCATCTTCCATTCCTCCACCACATATTTGCAATTTGTGGGCTGATCGAAGCGAAGATCGCAGCACAGCAGCGGAACGCCCGAACTCACCGCCTCCAACGTCGAATTCCACCCGCAGTGAGTCATAAACGCTCCCACAGACGGGTGACTCAACACTCTGAGCTGAGGACTCCACTTCACTATCAATCCCCGATCTCCAATCTCGTCCCTAAATCCCTCCCCAAATGCTTCCCACGCCGTAGTCTGCCCCGCAGCGGGACGGATCGCCCACAGGAAATTCTGCGCACTCCCCTGCAACCCACGCCCTATTTCCTCTATCTGCTGTGTGCTAATCTCAGCTACGCTGCCGAAGGAAACGTAGACGACGGAGTTGGGAGGCTTCGAGTCGAGCCATCCCATACACTCCTCCGTCTCTTCCTCCCACGGGCTGCCTCCGAACTCCGCGTCTTCCATATTTCTTTTATCCAGAAAGGCCGAGGGAAGCAGAGGGCCGACTGTACAGACTCGAACATTGGCTTCCCTCAGGTAATCGATTGCTTTACTTTCGAGCACATCAAACGTGTTCAGAATCACCCACGACGCGCCGTCGAAGCTCTCCACGAAGCGCAGATTGCTGTCCACCATACCCACCCCGAGAAGCGGAGGAAAAAACGTCGACGGCAAATCGGGCGTTCTCATCTCGCCCAAGCCCCTAATGACAACAACCTCCTTCGAATCCTGCTCGCGGTTATCCCACTTCTCCACTGCCAACACAAAACCCACAACTTCTGCTATAAATTATGCGAAGAAAAAAACTAACCTTGATCTTTGCAAATAAAGAGGGTTTTATTAATTAAGAAACACACCGTATTTGAAGTGATGATAGATTGCGCCGACAGTTGCAGACTGCGTGTAGAAAACGGCTCTTGGGATGTTTAGTTTGGTGGAAGCTTGGGCAACCCAGGGCATAAACGGATCATAAACGATACAAGTCACGGGAGGCCCCGTTGCGTTGAGGCGGTGAATGAGATCTTCGAGGTCGGATCCCTGAATGTGCTGCAAGTGCCTGAAAATGTAGATAACATCTGTAACCATGTTCATTCCGGGCGGAAGATGGTCGGGAATGGACTCGAACCGGAGACGTATTCCCCGGCTTTGCAGCGTCTGGTCCGCCTTTAACATTCTCTGGTGGTCCAAGGCAAAATTGACGAAAGTGACTCGCACGCCTTGGGAGGCCAAGTCCTTTGAGAATTGCAGCATGGGGTTTGTGTGGCCTGCCTGTGGAAACGGCAAAACTACGATGTGTGCACTTCCACTTCTATCCGCCATTGTTGCCCTTGTATTTCTTCTGCTCTACTGCTATTTTTTAATTCTTCTCTGCAGTACGTTGCTAATATATATCCGGATTCTTACACAGCGTTCTCAACTCAGTTATTGCGGGACAGTGTAAACGGCAGGAACGTAGCCCGCCCTCCCTCAATAATTTGTTATTTGTTTTGATTTTGCTTGCCAACACTTTCTAAATCCCGATAGACTTTTGACCCAGTTATGATAAAATCCCTGCCCTACAACATTGAATTTCCTAATAATTATTCCTGCGGTCCTTTTGACTCGACTGATTATCTAATGGTTGAAAAGATCACGTTAGCATTGTGAGGCTCAGGTTTATTTGGTAAGTTTCTTTTTTAAAATATAGGTTTCAACTTCAAGGTTACATTATTGTCAAATATATATTGAATTTTAAATTGGCGAGTACTTTGAATGTCACAATTCTCTGTGCGCTATTGTCAAACACATTGAATTCTAATTTGGAAAGTGCTTTTAAACTATAAGTTTTACACTATTGTCAAAATCACTGACTTCTAAATTGGCCAGTTCTTTTAAAGTCACAATTATTAGTACACTATTGTCAAAAACATCAATCTCTATATGACAAGTGTTTATTATAATAAAAGAAGTTATTTTATTTTTTAAAGTTATTTATTTATTTGAGTTGTATGTGAAGATTGTTTTTTAAATTAAACTTGTTAAATCTTAACTAAGAAGTGATATGATAATTTGGATCTAGTGATTATAATATTTTTAAACATTTCATAAATATATTTTTAAAAAACTTTGTCATAGGTAAATTGAATAGATTACATCACTATTGGCCTTGTTGTGGTAGTTGAATTATAACATCATTGTTCTTTCAATTAAAATTTAATTCTATCCAAGTGTTGTTTTTTAACATTTAAACAAGAACCGAGTTCTCCATTTATACCCTACATGATTCATAACTCTGGGTTGAAACATTTCCCTCTCAAACAAGAATAGATTACAAAAAATATTTTTGACAACCTTCAAAATTATTTTAAAGCATGAACATGCATTACAAATCTATGGTCCTATACATAATTTTTATTGAAAAAATAAAATATACATTTGTGAAATGAAATACTAGAATTTGTATCTTTCTTTATAGTTGGTGTTTCAAACATTACTCATTTTATACAACGATTATTTTCTTGAGTGGAATGAAATAAATTATAACAAATAATATTAAATAATAATTACAAATATAATAATAGATTTTAATGAATAGATGATATATTTTATTTTATAATAGAAGTTATTTTTCATTATCGAGTTCTCTATTTATGAGTTATGTGGTTCATAACTAGTCAAAATGTTTACTTCTCAAACAAGGATAGGTTAGAAAAATATTTTTGAGAACCTTCAAAATTATTCAAAGAGTGAGCATGATTTTCAAATCTAACATGCCATGCATAATTTAATCAAGAAAATAAAATATACATACATGAAATAGAATACTAGATTTTGTATCTTTGTTTATGATTGATGACTTAAATCAACATTCAAACATTAATCATTTCATACAAATGATTATTTTCTTGAGTGGACCGAAATAGATAGAAATAATATTAAATAATAATTACAATTATTATAAGAATATAAGGTACTTAGTAGATGGTATATACAATTTTATGATGGAATAAATATATTTTTAAAAAATAAAAAATTATTGAGTTGTATGTATGGATTTTTTAAAAAAATAAATTTGTTAAATGTTAAAAAGGAGTTGATATGATAATTCAGATTTAAAGATTAGTTTTACTTAAACATTTCATTAAAAAAAAAAAACTGTTATAGGAAAATTGAATAGATTAGAGTTCATATTGGCATGTTGTGATAGTCGAATTATGATATTGTTCTTATTTCAATTAAAGTTTAATTCTATTGAATTTTTATTTTGAACATTTGAACATGAAACAAGTTCTCCATTTATAATCTTTGTAGTTCATAGTTCTCATCAAAATGTTTATGTCTCAAATAAGAATAGATTATGAAAAATATTTTTCAAGAAAAAGTATTAGTATAGTTTTGATAGACATAGTTGAGTGGAGAGAATATTTTAATTTTTTATTTTGTAGAAAAAGAATATAGAAAAATAACAACATAAATTAACATGATAATTTAATTTCCACATCTTGCCATCTTATAAAGACATATTATTCATATTCAATGCTGATTTGAAATGGTATGGAATTCATCAATAAAGTTTTTTTTTTTTTTTTAATAAAAAAACTCTCATAATTTGAGAGTACACTTTAATTTCCACATCTTATATGTATATATCTTTTCTTCTATCCAAGATTGATATGGAATGACATGACGTTTCTTTATAGATTTTAACCCAAAAAAATTGGAACTTAAATAGGAAAATAATCTCCTAATATGAGTCAACACTTTAATTTCCATATCTTGTCACAATATGATTACTAATATATTCTAATAACTTTAAAGTTCAATAATTAAAGAATTTAGAGAATGATAAAAATGTTATATCTTGATATGATCAATTTTGATGATAAAAGATAAATTGAAAAAAATCCTTTAATTTTAATAATACATCTTATAAATGTCTGTTTAGTTAACTCTAGGTAGAAAAAAATTGGCACTTGCCTTGACCAAAATTTGAAATTAAATGTTTAGAAATCAAATGATTAGCTCTATGTGAATTATAGATGCAAAAAAATGTACATTCTACATGAAGACATATAAGAAGATGAAATTTTCTTGAATATTTATATAAGGGATATATTACAAATACGTAGTGACATGTTTATATAGACAAGGAATGGAATGGTATAGCCTTAATCATGATGACAAAAATATTAAATGAATGGAGGAAATAAGTAAATTAAGTTGAAAAGGATAAGGATACAATCTCATCTAGACAAATAAGACTTCTATCAATAAAACCTATAACTTAACATGTTGGTATACTCAAAGTAGGATTTTAGTAGCTTTAAGACATTGATGTAGGAAACATATGAAACATGATCAATCAAGAAAGACTAGATTCACTAATATAATCAACTCATTACAAGTTCACACTAGTTTCACAACTCTAAACACATTTTCCTTAAGCATAATAGGTGTGAAATCATGCTACCTTGATCAACCTAATGCCAATTTTAAATTTGCAAGCCCTCACTCACTTTTGTCATCCTATAACTCTAAAATATTCACTTTATACATCAACCTACATTTACCTGGGGTTTTGGCTAGTCATTTTGCAACTCAAACATAATTTTCCTTTACTTTTTATTTTTATGGAACAAATAAGAACTATGGGGTTAAGTGCACAAATTTGTGGTGCCAAAAGGGGGTATAAGTGACCACCTTTTTTTTTTTTTTTTTTATACTTAAATCAACATTTTCTAAACTTGGACAAGAATTTGAAGATAGTTATGCTCAAAATTTTAAGATGTGACAAAAAAAAAGTAGTAGTTCTTTGAGTCTAGTTTTTAAAATACTAACATATTTTTAAAAATGGATTAGTTTTAGGCCCTAAAAAAAGGGGGCCATAGAAAGTGGTACTGCAATTTTAAGAAAAAGCATAACATAGTGCAAAGTGTGCTCCCCCTAAAATTTTAATTTTTTTTTGAAATTCTTTAATCACTCTAGTCAAAAGTTACCTCACACCATGTAGTTTATCCCAATTTTTTTGGGTAATTTTATAATGTGTATTTTTTTTAATGAATTTTGTAAGTGGACACATCCCAAAAACATGATTTATATGTTTGTTCCCCCTAGAAATTATTGAAAATTGGTCCAAAATAAATAAATAAACTTCTTTTTTTCAAAGTGTGTAGAATGAAGTCTAGTTTCTAAAAAACTAACTTGTTACAAAATTTGATGAATGAGCTAAAATATACACCGCAAATAGTATAGGTTGGTTATCATAATAAAGTATCACATGTTTAGTTATCTCTTCCTTCATACCTTTCAATAGCTGCTTGATCCATACAATATTAGTGCAGTTGATGGCTGCAACAACATACTCAGCTTCAGCTATGGACCATGAGGTACAAATTTTCTTTTTGCTAGTTCAAGTGACTAATCTTTACCTAAGAAAAGTGCTCCTCCACTGGTGCTTTTTCTCTCATCTATATTACCTCCCCAATCTGCATTAGTGTACACATTTAACTCAAACTTTCACTCCTCTTGTAGTATAAGCCAAAGTCATTTGTTCCTTTTAGGTACATCATTATTCCTTTTACTACTGGAAGATGATTTTCTCTTGGGTTAGCAGGAAATCTTGGTGCTATTCCAAAAGATAATGTAATGTCTGGTCCACTATGCACAACATACTGCCACTTTCCAATCATTGATTTGTACATTATCTGATTCACTTTAGTTGACTCATCATTCTTGGATAACTTATGTCCAATTACCATTGGTGTACTAACTGGTTTTGAATCCTCTAAGACAAATGTCTTGAGTATCTCATTAATATATTTTGATTGGGTCACAAATATGCTGTGTTTTAGTTGATGTACTTGCAATCCAAAAAATAATTTGATTTCCCTAAACATTGACATCTCAAACTCATGTTTCATCTTATCAACAAAATCTTTGCATAGTTCATCTTTTCCCCCAAATATTATATCATCAATAAAGATTTCAGATATCAAAATATCTTTACCTTTTTCTGCCTTGATATACAGGTTGTTGTTATCATCTATTCTTTCAAATCCTATCTTCACAAGATATTTGTGAAGTCTCTCATACCATGCTCTAGGCACTTGTTTCAAACCATAAAGTTCTTTATGCAGTTTGCAAACCATATCCTTGTTTTTGTCATCAAAAAATCCCTCTAGTTGTTCTATATAAACTTCCTCTTCTAGTATACCATTCAAAAAAGTAGATTTTAGATCCATTTGGTAGACTTTAAAACCTTTGTAAGCAGCATATGCAAGTAGGGTTCTTACTCCTTCCATCCTTGCAATAGGGGAAAATGTTTCCCCATAGTCCAGTCCTTCTTCTTGCCCATAACCTTTACAGACTAGTCTGCCCTTATTTCTTGTGATCTCACCATTGTCATCTAGCTTGTTCCTAAATACCCACTTGGTACCAATAACATTCTTATCAGCTGGTCTAGGAACTAAGGTCCAAGTTTTGTTCTTTTCTATCTGATCAATCTCCTCTTCCATAACTTTGCACTAATTGTCATCTTGTAGTGCATCTTTCACTATTCTGGGTTCAATCTTACTCAGCAGACATGATTCATTTCTTAGTCTATTCCTTGTCATTGGTCTGGCTTCCTTGTCAAAAATGATTTGTTCTATAGGGTGATGTCTTCTCACATACTTTGATAGCCTTCGTTCTATCCTTGTTTCTATGTTTGGTCTTTTAGCCTTAGGGTCACTATGCACATCTCTTTAAGGTAGTTCAACATCTCTTTCATGTGCACTGATTTCAAAATCAGAATGGGCATTGTCTTCATTCTGCAACTTGGCTTCTAAATGTAGCCCAACATTCACTTGTTGTGACTTGGCTGATACTAAAACTTGTTGATTCCCAACTTGATTGGAAGCTCCTTCTTTAGTAGGCATTCCTTCATAGAAGTATACAAAGGATCTGTACTCTTCTAATTTCTTGGATTCATCAACTTGAATTTTTGCATGCTCATCAAATTTTACATTTGCAGTCTCCACAATTTTGTTAGTATTAGTATTTAAACACTTATATGCTTTACTTCTAGTGGAGTATCTAAGGAATATACCTTCATCACTCCTTGCATCAAACTTGCTATTTCTAGAATCTTTAAAAATATAGCACTTACAACCAAATACTTTGAAATGTTTTACATTCGGTGAGTGACCATACCATAGTTCAAAAGGTGTCACATTAGTATCTTTCTTGATTTCTACTCAATTTAGGGTATAGACAACTATACTTACACCTTCTCTCTAGTACTTTAGAGCAACATTCTTCTCCATCATTAATGTTCTAGCAAAGTCTATCACTAATTTATTTCTTTTCTCTGTAATGCCATTTTGTGGGGGAGTTCTACGTACTGATGTTTGTCTTTTAATTCCTTTGTCATTACAAAATGTCTCAAATTCTTTTGATGTGAACTCTCCTCCTCTATCTGATCTCAAACACTTTAGACTCTTTCCTATTTCTTTCTCAACTTTGGCCAAATACCACTTAAACATTTGAAATGCTTTAAATTTTTGCTTTAAGAACATGATAGTCATCATCCTGGAGTAGCCATCTACAAACAACATTATATATCTATTTCCTTTGTAACTCTGCACTTCTATTGGGCCACATAAATAGGTATGGACCAACTTTAGTACTTCTTTGAAAGTATAGGTTTTGCTTTTGAAACTTGACTTGGTCATCTTTCCTAGTTGACATTGTTTGCACATTGTATTGTTAGGCTTTTTCAGTTTTGGCAGACCTCTGACTTTCTTCATTTTGCTAATGCTAATCAGGTTACCAAAGTTGTCATAACATAGCCTTTTATGCCATAGCCACGCATCATCAACTCTTATAATAAGACAGGCAACATCCATCATATCTAGGTAAAATAGATTACTCCTAGTTTGGTCTCCTTTTCCTATTAGATTTCCATTAGTGTCATAGATTTTGGTATTAAAAAAATTTCCAAATTCTACTTTGCATCCTAAATTGCTTAATTGTGACACACTTTGTAGATTGTAGTTCAATCCTTCAACATAATATGCATTATAACATGAAATTTTCTCTATAAGCTTAATAGAACCTTTTCCTTTGATTAGACATGGAGCATCATTTACAAATCTAACACTATTTCCATCATACTGAGTAAAGGTAACAAACTTACTTTTGTCTCCTGTCATGTGATGTGAGTATCCACTGTCTATGATCCACCTGTCATTCTTGTTTACATAGGTTTCCAACATTTTTGCCTCATCTTCATTTGACTCATCCTTCATAGCTACATAGACTACCTCATCATCATTTTCATTAGAATCCTCGTCTTCAACAAAGACACTCCATTTTATATTATTGGGCCATAAATCAGACTCCAAATCTTTTCATATCATGGATCTTGATTAATTAAATTATTATTTTTAGTAGAGATATTGTCTTTGACCAATTTTCCTTTGAATTTTGACTACAAAACTAATTTTCAATGTCTTCACATAAGATTGCCACTATTTGATGATGACATTGAGAAATTATTTTAACTAGAAGGTGAAGAAGAGTTGCATGGCGATCTATGTGTTGATCTGGGCACATTGTGTTAGAAATGCTTTAGAATAACTAAGAGGGAGTCTGAATCAATTATTCAAGGTCCAAATGTTTTGATAATTTTTTTTAGTAAGTATAGTGTACCCATTTGAACTAACCATGTGTCCAAGCTAAACATACATCTTAGCAAGTTACTGAAAAATCAGCATGCAAGAATAAGACATGAAAGACAATCCATTTTATATTATTGGGCCATAAATCAAACTCCAAATCTTTTCATATCATGGATCTTGATTAATTAAATTATTTTTTTAGTGGAGATATTCTCTTTGACCAATTTTCCTTTGAATGTTGACTACAAAACAAAGTTTCAATGACTTCGCATAAGACTTCCACTATTTGATGATGACATTGAGAAATTATTTTAACTAGAACGTGAAGAAGAGTAGAAATAATTTAGAATAACTAAGAGGGGGAGGGGTGAATCAATTATTCAAGGTCCAAATGTCCTGATAAAATTTTTCACTAAGTATAGTGTGTCTATTTAAACTAATAATGTGTCCAAGCTAAACATGCATCTTAGCAAGTTACTAAAAAATCAACATGCAAGAATAAGACATGAAAGATCAACACATAAAACAATGGCTTACATGGAAATCCAATTTGGGAAAAACCATCAGTAACATGCTACTCAATTCTCACTCTTCCAAAGTGATGCTTTGTGAAAGGCTTGCCTAGTTAAAGGCTGCAATGCACTATTAATCGTGACCTAGTTAAAGGATTTCAACCACCCTATTAGAAGTGGGCCTTGTTAAAGGACTTCAGAACATTCACTTGGAATGTCACCCTCTTAAAAGATTTACAAAATAACTGTTAAACCAACCTAAGTCCATAGGATTTTACCCTAACTAATACAATTGCTAGAGAGTAACAATAAGGGCTTTTGATCTAATACAACTCACAACATAACTTGTAGATTTCATATCTCAATTCAACTCACAAATTTTCCTAGCATGTAGCTTTGACAACTTGTCCTCCTTTCAAGCATCATCTCCTTGAGTCTCCATGCTCGATGTGCCAATGTAATCACCTCTGTGGTCACCTATCAAAGAAGATTCTCTGTACTCTATTCTTCCCTCTTGATGTCTTCCCTTTGACACCACACACTATCCTTTTTAAACAACCTCTCTTGCTTCCTGACCTATAACTCAAATAGAAGTCTGGAATACTTTTTTCCACTCTTAATCTTCCCACTCTTATTCTTGGTTTGAATGGATTAGGTAGGATACAATGTATCTATCCCTTATCTTGTTTCTTCTAGAAACATCATGTAGAATCCTCCTCTATTTGCTCAAAAACTATTTACCTAAACTTTTGTTCTACCGACTCATCATTCTTATCCTCCATCTAGTTCACAAAATTTAAGGTAACTAACTTGTCAGCTCAGATCTAGCAAATCTTTGATTTTTCAAATAATGTAGTAGCTTGACACTATTGAATTTTAATGCTTGGAACATACTATGTTACTTGGCACCAACTATGTTTTACTGATGCTCAACACCTACTGTGGATTCACTCAACATCAACCAAGTATTATTGATGCTCAACACCTATTATATTTCTATCTAGCTCGGCACCTAAACTTTTCTTGACACTTACTAATAATTTTCTTGGCATGAACTAACTTGTTCGGCTCCCATTAATGAATTTAGTCAAGCTTTGCAGACAACTTTGTTACAACTTATTCTTTTAAAGTTTTTAAGTGTAGCCAACCTCTATAGCTTCAAGTGTATTATCAATACATCATTTTATCATTATCTTAATTGATCCTTATACTTCATTACAAAACCATAACTCAATCTTTCCCTTAGATGCTTTTGTTACATCTTATTGATTAAATCCTCTTCATCAATCAACTAAGTAAATCACCTTCATCAATCAACTAAGTGATAGTACTTGGATCTTATAAGCAATTGTCATTCCAAAAAATAGCAGGTTTGACATCAGTGAAAAAATAATGATTAAAATCATTCTTTATCAACAATCTCCCTCTTTGCAACAATCTCCCTTCTCCAATAATGATCTTTTCAATCAAATCTTCAACACATTAGTGGATCCTTACTAGCAATAAAATCCTCATCCAAGATGAGTTTAGAGTATAATTTGAGACTCTCACTCAAGTTTTCCTATAGACATTTATGAAAGGATTAGGACATGAAATAAAATGAGAAATCAGGTGCAATTAGCATTAATAAGATCAATTGAGGATATAACTAAACCTAATGCAACACATGAGGATCTCAATCAACCACACTAGAACATGTCATGGATGTTAAATACAAGTCTCTAATGAAAAAATGTACAAGGGATCTTGTTGATGTAATAATAGGAAAGATACCCATAGACTATGAATGGGATTTCAAAACAAAGTACAAGGAAGATGATGTTAAAATATTTATAATAATTGAGAGGGGGCAAGGTAAGATGAATTAGTTATCTAAAGTCCAGATATGCCAATTGAAAAATCAAACACTTAAAAAACCTCAAATCTTATCATTTCATTGATCTGTCTCTACTGTAAACTTTTAGTAACATTAGCTAGCTATCCACTATTCTAAAATAACAAACTTGTAGAATGTAAATATTAATTAGTAAAAAATCATAATAACATCCACAAAAGTTTGACACAAGAATTTAACGTGAAAACCCAATCTGTAAAAAACTACTGGCAATATGTCATTAATTTTCACTCTTTTGAAGTGATCCTTGTTAGGAGCCAACCCTATCAAAGGTTACAATATACACTATTAAATTTCACCTTGTTAAAGGATTTAATCACCCTATTATGAGTGGCATTGTTAGAGGATGTTAGACCATTCCATTAGAATGTCACCCTATTAGAGAATTTTTGTAAACTCTTAGGTCATTGTGACTCACTCGTACATTTTGACTCATTTTTCGACAAAAAATGATTGAATTTTTGACTCATTTTGGTAGAATGTTCTACCAATTACTTTTTTACTATTTTTGTCATCAAAACTTTGACCATGTCTTGTAGGTGTCAGAATTTTGAAGATTAATTTGGTTGAAATGGCCAAAAATGGCCTTCCTTGTTATGAAGACCATTGGTCAAAATGTAAATCAAAGCATCAACCAGGATGCCAAACCCATGACGACATCCTAGTCAATGCATTGGTCAAAATTTTCACCAAAGATTGGTTGAAAGTTCAACCAATGCTGGCCCTTGATTGACCAGGATACCAAATCCACAATAGCATTCTTTTTGATGCATTGGTCAATATTTTGACCAATCTTTGATGGACATTTCAACCAAGATTGGTCAAAATTTCCACCAAAGTTGGTAAAAATTGGTGGAAATTTTGACCAACATGTTTTATTTAAAAAAAAATTTACTAGAAGATAAATATCTAAAGTAATCATTGATGATAGTTTGGTTAGTGATTATTTTGGATATTTATCTTTAGGTCTTTGATGGGTCTACCACCACCTTGATGTGAGATATCGCAAACCTATATTGATGGCACTACAAGTGGCTATAGATGGATGAGGTTCCCATCTATCAGGTTGTGTCTCATTCTCTACATATAGAGCATGGAAGGGGAGATAATATATGTTGGGGTCATAGCATTTTGAGCCATTTATACCATGAGTAGGCATGTGAGTTAACCTTATCCTATTGATGCATAGCTCCCTCACATCCACATATGTCAAAGGTAAACCAAAACAAACATGATTGAATTCACAAACAAAATAGAGGGTACCCACCACACTTAATATCCTATTCATAAAAAGATCTACCCACCATAAAGGTCTACTAATAAGAATATTCATAAAATATGGATTTTCTAATAACATTGACAATGTCCATTCCATGGAAACGTAAAGTGTATCAGAGTTTGTAGTAAACATCTATTGACCTTTTATTATTGCTTAAGATTATTTACTACTTACCTTCAAAGAATTGACGCTAAGTATCAATTCTTCTTTCAATGCCTCTGTCTCCTCAATTATGTTTCTCTTAAGGACAAGGTTAAGAATTTCATCACTATATTTTGTTATGATTTTATGGGCCATGAATATAGGTTCAGTGCTATGGGAAATGTCATCTACAAATGACACCTTTGTTTCAGATCACATTTGATCTACTACCATTTTTGCTTTTCCCTATCAATAAGTATCAAGTTGTGACATCAATATCACTAAAATTCCATCAAAATAAGGTTTACATTCTTTGAAGGTGTGTGTTGTATCCATAACACCCTATGAAAAGGATTAGTAATTCTTAGCAATCAGATGTGAAATAAAAGTAATAGTCTTACCCAAAAAATTTATTAATAAAATAGTATATTGTATAATGGATTCAATATTAATTGGAGGAAATTGGTTTAAATGTTATACTTACTAATCCCATGATAGGGATTTTTTTTTGTATCTACATGATTCAAATTGTAATCTATCAGAAGTTCTTCCCCTTAACTTACTAATTTGATCACACATATAAAAACATGATTTCCCTTGCATGCCTCAAATATATAGTTTGGCCACTTATTAGTTGGCACAAGTCGAGAACTATTTATAAATCATGCAATATTCCCTATTTCTTTTGGCCTTCCATCAATATACATAGTGAGCCTTTTACTCTGATAATTTTCTTTGCATTGTATATAATTTGGTGACAATGTATACATATACATACTCTTTTTATATTGCATAATCCACATCCAATTTTTGTAATTATAACAAGGTCTTGCATACTCCATCATTCAACAACTTTATTGTAACTAACCTTTATGCCATCCATGGAAAATAGGCTGAAACCATGTTATGAAGATGGAGCTATGTGATATATCCTTTCATTAACAGAAAAAATCAATGTTAACTAGAGGTATTTCCTTAGGCACCCATTCTTTCTGAAGATGTGTGTACTTTAAGGAAACCTTCCTATTGCCTTCTCTCTCATTATCATAAGAACATGACCCCCTGTCAACAAGAAAAAATTACATTTATTTATTAAATTTTCTTCTAATATTTTGACCTCTAGTTGATCTCCCTATTTTAGCCCTACTAGATGTCTCAATTTGTCCTCTATTCCTGCATTTTCCTTACTCAAGGAAGAAAAATTAGACAAATATCTATTTGGTGATATTAGCAATCTATAAAATGAGAGACATACTAGGACTAAAGTTGATGTAATGGAAAAGAGAAGATATGCAAATAAAAAATTGTATCTATAGGGTCTAATGACTTATACCTGAAGATCCATGTGACTGTGCAAGATCCTACTCTAAGGTATTAAATATCCTACATATGTAAATCATTTATCTTAAGTTAGCCAAAAATTATGGGAATATATGCTAAAAATTATGTAGACGAAAAAAATTACATGATGCATTCATCGAAATCAATGTATATTTTTTAATTTTTTACCTCTACTTTATGTCTGGTAGCTATGAAATATCATTGTATATACTCCATGGAAGTATAATTCAAAATATAATAACTTAATTATAAACATATACAAGTCAAATAAATTTCAATAAATAAATCATGATCCCATCATACTTGACTTTGATCATATGTTGATAGAAATTTCATTAATCACATGTGTCATCGATCATCATCTTCATCCATGTTATCACCATCATCACCATCATCATACTTGTCACTTTGATCATCGTTATCATCACCACCATCTTCATCGCCATCATCATCATCTTCATCACCATTATCATGATTTGTTGGAATTTATAAGCAGGGAGATTTACTTCTGGGGGGGGGGGGGGGGGGGGTGAATCAGAAGTAACAAACTTAATCTCTAAAACTTCTAACTGAGATTAATCACATGCATCTAAAATCTCTAATAAACATGAAAATAAAGACATGCATGAAATAGATAACACAAGATTTTGGTCATCCAGAAACCCTCCAAAATGAGAAGGTAAAACTGGGGTGGGGACGACACCCACAAATTATCACTACAACAATATGTAATTGGTTAAGGTTACAAAGATTGACCACCATCAATGGTTTGCCCTATGAAAGTCCTACCTTATTAAAGGCTTTACACCCTGTTAAAAGTGACCTGGTTAAAGGATTTACAAACACTCACTTGGAATGTCACCCTACTAAAGGATTTACAACCATGTTAAGGATTTACAATATGGTTGCTAAACCAACCTATCATCATAGGATTTTCATTCTCCTAATACAATGGTTAGAAAGTATAGTAGAATGTCTTGATCTGATGACTTAGAATCATTAATTGCTAATTCCAGACCCTTGATCTACTCAATATGATCTGATCCTTCTTGATCTGATATAACTTTGTTTGTAGTGCTGATACTCTGTTATGATCAACTTGATTCTTGAGTGCTACTCTTCCTCTAAGTCTTTACACCCCTTTTTCTTCCTTCAAAACTTCGCTAGCATTATTTCATGCATTCCCAAATGACTTCTTACTGTCTCATTCAACACTTATTTATGGGGTTTTGACCTCCTTATAAAGTTTTTCAAGACTTAGGTTTAGGTACGAATCTACGATCAAAATTCATCCATCTTTTCCCACTCAATTATTTACACTTTTCCTATTGGTTGCATGCTTTCTCCGTTTTTCCAATTGGTTGGATGTTAATTACATAGGAAATGTAATAGATTCAATCTTATCTTTTAGATCCTTTGAGATTCATCTTGAGTTGGATCAAAAATGGTTTACATCTCAGTTTGTGAAGGCATAAACTCATATGTTGATTAATCAACAATTATTGTTTACTGATGCTCAACACATATAGGATTCTATCTTTCTTGGCTCCTATAGTAACTCTATCTTGCTTGACATCTATACTTTTCTCAGCACCTATAGTGACTTGACATCACTTGTCACTCGGCACTTGAAACTTGCTAGGTATCTGAAGTTCACTCAGCACCTATTGAATTTATGGCTCAACACATACTATAACTTGACATCTATATTATACTCGGCATCAACCTTAGCATTTTCTTAAGTCTGTTGACACTCAATTGTCAAAACCAATCTGAGACCAACAATCTCCCCCTTTGACATGAGTGTCAAAAACACTTAACTAAGCATTATGAATATGATCTCTTATGAGTATAATATACAATTTGTTCGACATATGTACAAAACTTCAAAAACTTGTTCAAAATTTTGTAAAGGACTATGTACCTCAAAAACTTGTAACTAACCCTAAGCTGATGTGCCATTCCTATATCCAAAATTCCTTATGCTAAATTTGTCTTATGCTGATTAATCGAATACTCTTTATCTCTACCTTGTCATTCCTTTCCTTGATAAGTAGGAGATAATTTCCACATTAAGTCAAATTGTGATATTGCTATCAGGATTAAACTATGTGATTTTGAGTCAAACTCATTGACCCATGTTTCATGAGTAGTGATTCAACATGAATCCATCTCTCATGAGAATAAATGGAACACTTAGCACTCATTGGATCTAGGTGATGCTCAAAGGGGTGAAGCACCGGGACTTCTCGAACCTCCTAGGAAGTCTTGGTGCTTCACCCCTATGAGCAACACCTAGATCCAATGAGTACTAAGTGTTCCATTTATTCTCACGAGAGATGGATTCATGTTGAATCACTACTCATGAAACATGGTTCAATGAGTTTGACTCAAAATCACACAGTTAAATCCTAATAGCAATATCACAATTCCTTTCCTTGTCTAATCTATTTCTATCTACTCTATTTTTTCTCCCCCTTTCATACATCTTCCTTTGTAGTTGTTGTATCCTTTTGGATTTATCTCCTTATTTCTCCTCAAAACTCTAAATTTTATTATCTCCCCCTTTGGATTATTATGTCCCCTTTGGGTTATTATCTCCCCCAATTTATTAAATCTCCCCCTTTTGACACTTATGTCAAAGGATTCTATGAATGAATTAAATACTTAGCCAAAAAGTATTTATTTACCTCCATAATGATTTTTAGAGAAGCCTCCCTTTTTTCTAATGCAATTTCCAGTGCTTTAAGGTGTACCAAGCCTTCCAATGTAGAAATATTGGAATCTTTCTTCAAAACATTCTCTACATAGGTCATCTCTTTGTGCAAAAATTTCATGTGAGGGGTTATGGAAGACTATATCTGTATCAACTTGGCCTTGGTGTTAGCCTCATCTGCTATGAGTACAACTAATTCCTTTTGAGTGTGAAGCATTGTAGAAAAATGCTTCTCACTTTGAGCTAGATCCTTTGGTAGTTGTGTGCTAGATACTTTGAAGTTTTTTTCCAAGCTCAATATCCTCTGGCTTGTTTCTTGTGAAGTATGAGGAATCACACAATTTGGAGTACAAAGACAATATGTTCTCAAGTATTGTTTTCACCTTTTCAACCTTTTTAGCTAGTTCTACTTGAGAAGGTGTTATTTCACCAAATATTTTCTCATTTACCTTCATCTAGAATTTCTTTTAAGACCATTGAAGAAATTTAGCATTCGTATTTAGGTCTTAATTTTGTACCTGGTCCATTATGTTGGATAGTTGCTCCATGATGGGCTTTGTCTCATCAAGTACTTGCAAGCTAAATGCATCAAGAAAGATGTCTTTGATTTCAATCAATACTTTCCTTTGTCTATACTCATTCTTGAGTATCTCTTGCTTCTTCTTCTTCTCCAGTGCCTCTTGCACTTCATTGATCTATTCTATATTCATTATTTTATAGTCATAGCTTGGTATGACTATCTCCTTATCAAGTGTAGGGTCTCCGTAGTGAAGTACCCTTTTTACCTAATATTTGCAATAGTACTGCATCAGTGCTCAACCACTATGTAGTTCTAGTAGGAGTCTCTGTAGTAGGAAAATTGACTAATGTTTGGATTGCCTCTTGTTCCTTCTCCTTAGGGCTCTCCTCCTTGTCTTCTTCAATTCTATCTTGATCAACAATTGTAATCAGAGGAGGTGCACCTTGACTTTGTGTTATAGGAGCAAAAGTATCCTTCTATGCTATTTTCTCCTTTGCTTGCTCCTTGGTGGTTGAAGCTACTATAACTATGGAAACAATCTTAGAAAATGAATCTTGTGCTTGTTGCTCTTATGGTTGTCCACTTGTAGCTATTATAGTTTGTGAAGATGGTTCTTGTGGATTCACCTTCTCCTTGGTTATCTCAGCTATGGCCTTCTAAAGTTCTTCTACACTCACCAAGAGTGTATTGGTACACAATTGTGCTTGCAAAGTACTCTGGTGAAGGATCTTTCTAAGATCCTCTGTAGTTAATCAGTTGATGTTTTGACCAAAAGTGTTAGGAACATCCTTCACAATTATTGTCTCTACAAATGTAGGTGTTGCATGTAGAGGACTAGGTGGTGGCAGTTGTGTGTCTTGCACATTCTGTTCCTATTGTTGCTCTTCAACTGTTGCCATATCACCCTTCTATATTTCTTTCTCCATTGTGACTTCTTCCTTTTCTTTCTCTCCTTCTTCCTCATCATTATTCCTTCCCTCAAAGGGATCTTCTTGTCCTTCCTTCACTGTAGTTAGCCCATAAATCAATTTCCACATTTGTCTGGAATTTTTCACAACATCCTCTATTTTATTTTGTAATATGTTGAAGGCCCTATATTTGGGTGCAAATTTGCTCCCATGTTTCTTACCGGCCTTGCTTATTTGACCTTTTGTGAGGTTAGGCATCACACAAGCCAATATTGACTCTCTTATTTCTTTCTCCATGTTTAGGCAATAATGTCATTTATTTTCTACAATGAAGTATAGCTCCTTAGACATTGTATTATCCAATTCAAGTGGAGTGTTCTTGAACTTGGCCATCATAGTGTAGATTGATTCAAGTCCACTATGTTTTGCTCCTCTCTATTTATTGAAATCAATAGTTTTCAATCCAAACAAGTATGCATTATCCCTAATATTGTTATAAATCTTTTGATTCTTTGGCATCTTCTTCTTCCATCACATTATACTTTACCAGCCTTCCTCTTAGATCATGTCTAGAAAAAAATAACCAATCCACTTAATGTAGAACACCAAAGTAAAATAATTTCTCACATTGTCTTGAAATAACATAGGGGTCATCTCCAACTAGCTTAAATGACCTTGTATTAATCATTGTAAATCCACTATCATGTTCAATAATAGTCTTATCGGGATCATTTTGATTCAACCTATCATGTACCATTTGGAGAAAAAAAGAACTAATTTGAATAAATTAAAATTGCACTCAAGTATATCATCCAAAATTTCATAATATCTATTTTTAGATTGTTGAGGATGTATGTCATTTCTAGATGAAATATTTGTGACCTTGAAGACTACACTTATTCCAGAATTACAAGTTTTTTTCCTTTTTTCTAACTTTTTATGTGAAATTTATGACCATAGTAGTACATAGCTTTGTGGTGTTTGATCTTTAATTATTCAAACATTTCAAGATTATTTGCATTGACTTGTGAGTTGATATTAAACTTTTGGATTATGATTAGCAATTTTCTATGTACTTGTCTATCTATTAAGCCATATGCTAGATCTCCATGACAATGAGCTTCTTTAACCAATGATGTAATATTGTCTCATGTTAATGAGTGACCTTTTTATGAGACTATTGTATCTATACCATCATCCAATCAAGATTGTTTGCAATATACAAATGTAGTGCATCCCACTTACGACCAACTAAAGAAAAATACTAGACCAGCTATAAATAACTTATATTGATGATGGATAAGAATTAATTAACTATAATAACATCTTATAATTACCTCTCACTTTTCTCAATTTACTTTTCCCTACAAGTGCTCCCCTTCAAATCTATTAATAGAGTTGGGATCTCAAATGCAATCTACATGGAACTTTTATGCAAATTTGGGAAGATATTCACCAATGTAAACTATGGTTTGGCATACCATATACCCCTCTACCATATAACCCTCAGGATGTGCTCTTTGTTGAACCAAACCCTTCATAAATTTCAAGTTCCTCTCAACCATCTATATTGACCTAGTTTTTATAGGTCCACACAATTCAATCTCCTCAACTTGATGTATGAGGTAGTGTTCTTGAGCATTGAAAAAATTTAAAGGTGGACACTTTTTCTTTTCATACATAAGCTATGAAATTTTTCTCTTCCAATATTTTATATTTTTTTAATCAATTTCTTTAGATGATAACCACCTAAAATATATAATCTTGATAACAATATCACAATTTGACTTGCTATAGAAATTATCTCCTACTTATCACCTAAAATATATTCAACACACCAAAACATATAAATGAGATTTTAGATAAAAATATAGAATAAATTACATAAAAAAGTAAAGCAAGTCATAAATATAATGTATGTACAAAAAAATCTAATAAATAACACTTCTAACCTCATGTATTTTCCAAGATCATATATAACTTGTCAAATACTATTTTCAAACTGGTGTGGGAGGGATAGAGGTAGGATGTACTAAAATCATTAAAAAATGATCTTTTCAATATATTATGAAATAATACAATAGGTAGTAATGCAATTTTACAAATATATTGTAAATAGAGAACATGACTTACCTTGATGAAGGTATGCCAATCATATATTTTCAACCCTAGCCCAAAATCACCTTTCTTTGATACAAGACTACTTATATTTGCAACAAATCTTGTGAGAATTTTATTTTTTAATGACTTCTTTTCATGCATCACTTTGTTGCTTTATTAATAACCAAAGAAGGACACTCATATCTATGTGGTCTCCATTGTTATTTGATTCAATTAAAAATTTCAGTGCATAATTGGATTCATGAATGTCATTACAAATTTTAGCAATTTTTTCTCTATCATGCCTTCCACCCAGTATGTTCTATAGTGTTATTGTTACATTCTTTTCAACATACATAGCATCAAAAAAATGTGTGATTGAAAGATCCTTGTAGTACAATAACCTACTAAATTGAGTAGGATAACTTTTTGTTTCTTTAGAAAGTTGGTCATTGATGCCTTGATGACCTTCACAAGAATTAATTATGTCTATATATATAAAACCTAATCTGTTGAGAGCACATGTAGACAAGAAAATGTTAGTAGCATGTGCATTTATCAGGATTTTAATCAAACAAAGAATTACTAACTATCCTTGCATTTTACTACACTAATACAATTAAAAGAAAAGACTCCCCATGCAACCTTGAAGTAGCTCAACAAAGGTGCCTACAAGAGGTCTTGTTGGTGTGTTAGTTGGAGGGATGTGGATGTGTTCTCCTCAAACACAAATATGGAATCTAATGATTTAATAAATGATATGTAATGATAAATAAGAAACTAATCTAAATGATGATGAATGCTTCAAGAGATGGCTATGGAAGGAACCATTCTTGAAAGAACTCAATGGATAATGGAAATGGATACAAGACATAAAAATAAGAGTACAATTTGATCATGAACATGCAAGAACAAATGCAAGAAATCTAGCATCTACCAAAGGGTTAGTAATAAAGCATAAAAATTTCTAAAGATTCACTAGAAAGCTCTAAGCCTAAACTAGCATGATAAAAATGCATATAGAGGAGATGAGAAATGCTTGAGACAAGGGCTCTATTTATAGGCTTTAGAGAGGCCATAGGGATGTAGCATCTATGTGGCATACACATAGGTGCCACAAATGAGACACATGGGCTAAGGGTACAAACCATGCAAAGGTCAACGTAAGCTTTTTTGGTGAAAGAGATGGCTCAAGGTTTGCTCATACATGTGTGAGAAACCTTGGAGAAAGGATAGGGGGACAAGTGTGTAAGAGTTGTAAGAGACTTTTAATAAAATAATAAATGAAAGATTTCTTGGATCTTGAGTTGCTCACACATGTGTGATCAAACACTTAAGAACTAAAATGTGTTTAGAAGGGTGTTTAGAATTAATTAAGTGGGGTTAATTAATAGATAGGCTTAGAAGGATGAGAGTGATTGGTGTAGACTAGGTTTTAGGATGGGATTAGAAATGGAGGGAATTAAATAAATTAAAATTTATTTAAAAGGGGATTTATGGAACACTATGCATTAAATAAAAATAATACATTAGAGGGGATGCATTCAAATTAAATTTAAATAAATTAGGGAAGTAAACCTATTTAATTAAATAAGTAGAAAAATATGACAAATATAATTAATTAATTAATAATTAATAGAGAAAATATTAAATAAATTAATATAGTGTTTGGGATGATTTTAAGCGTCTACAACATCATTGCTAAATAAAACACAATATCAACATATAATTTTCAAACTTTGGACCACAATCTAGACATTACCTTGGCAATTTAGTCAATCATATTCCAACTTCCATAGATGAAGTGTCATTATTTGTGGCCTTGATGTTGTCTCTTTTTTCTCATTAAAAAGATATTTTTAGTAATTCAATACTTATTATTATTGTGGAAAAAGTGCCTAAACTCATCAAAATCCCACTTTCTTAAACTTCTTGAATGGCGAGATTTCATCTTCAGACTGCAAACTAGACATGCAATTTTCCCTTTCCTTGAAGACCTAAAAGATCATATACAATTATCATGTGCAACTTAAACATACAACAATAATGTGTAAGCACTATAACAAACCAAAAATATGTGACCTTAACAATATAACATACCACAAAAATGAGTTAGCCAAGGGGCATCATATATTATCCATACAAGCATTGCATGCAATTGAAATTGTCTTTGTCCTATTGGTATAGAGATGTCATACATGGTGACCTCATTCTATAACTTCAAAAACTCGTCAATAAAGGGCTCAATATACATGTTCATATTTTTAACTTGGTACTTACCTAGTGACTGAATGAACAAAAACATTACATAATTATTATGACAATTTTGATGCACTATTTATAAATTAATTTAGATAACTATTAAATTAAAAAAAACCTGGTACAATCATTTAGAATATCATTTTCTCCCTCTTTATGGACATTTGAGGAGGAATATTATTGTTAATTAAAAAAATATGCCACACTGAGTAAACAGATCTCATATGTCCAAATGGATTGACACCATCTGCTGCTAATGAAAGTTTGAAATTATGAGTTCTTATTTAAAGTGTGGCCATATTTTTTATTTCTTTTTAAATACAAAACCATCCATAGGCATTTGCATAATGTCATCTTGACTTCTATTACATTCATGGTAATCTATAAATTGTGCTTAGCTAGTGCACTTGGAAAATTATTCAATACTGGAATAATGAGAATGTACTAGAGAACCTTGTGAGACACCCTTTTTGTTATTTGATTTTACTAATATCTACTAATATGAAAATTAGGAAATTCTATTGCAAATTCATGTTGTTTATTGATATAGAATATGATCATTGGGACATGCATGTACTATCTGATACTTCATTCAAATTTGATTCATAATGGTAGATAATTCTTGGTATAAGCAAGGAGGAATGTCTGATGGTGGTAACAAAACTCACCTATCAACCTATAACAACAAATATAAATCATTAATATAATGAATAGTGTAAGAATTTTCCTTAGGAAAAAAGATCAAGAAGCTCAAGAACTAGCACAATATGGACCAATAAAGTATAAACAAAATAACAATGTAAAAATGAATTTATGTACATACATATTAGGAGTGCCTAAATATAAAGGCCTCTAGAATGACTAAGAGTCAACAAAGTGATAATTCTCACAACTAAGTACATGTCCACTAAGAGTGGATTATCCTCCATTGAGCACATAAATTAGTGCTATGATGAGAGGATAAGCTTACATAGGTGTGTCACATAAAAAGATGTTGTAGATATCATGTGCTTAATTAGAGTGCAAATAACTATGTTGTCTACATGACAACTTAGATAAATATGAAAACTCCTATGTTGTAGACACCATGTGCTAAATTAGAGTTGTTAACTCATATGTTTTCAATAAGACAACTCATATGAGTATGCATACTCCTAGGTGTCTAATCTAATAAATAATAAAATAATGCATTGACCTAAGTAAACTTAAGTAAAGTGTAATAATAATTAATTATTTACACTAACACCCCCCTTAAATGCAATTTAGGGGAACACAATTAAGCTTATGAAAGCTATAATGAAAATGCATAATGGGTCCCGGCTACAAGGCCATGTTAGGTACCCATGTACAAATGCAATACAATCTCTCTGAAAATGGAGAAAGAGGGAAAACCTCATGGGAAAAACCCTCTCCCAAAGAGAGAGATGAAAAAATAAGATGCATGGATGGAGGGAGTAATTATGACCCCCGAGTTACAACATACATCATGTATATACAATAGAGAAGTATGAGAAGAACACAATCTCATAAGAGGAAAAGGTGCCCCCGATAAGAGAGAAGAAGAAGAAGAAGAAAGTAGGCAAGATAGTTGCCCCCCCTCACAAATGTAGAATGTCAATCAATGATAGTTGCTCCAAGATGAATGTAGAAATTCATCCATGACTGTTGAATAATGTTCCTCCCTTTAGGAAGAAACAATGTCATAGGTACATATGAGATGCTTCCCCAATGTGTAGAAAGAATCCTGAAGATGAATAATGTCTCTAAAAATTGCTCAACTATCCTTCTGTTGATACTGACAGTCACCCCTTCCAACACTATTGAAAAGAAAAAGTTCAGATCTAGCAAAGATTTATGTAGAACATGTCACAAAGAACCATCTATCTCAAATGATAAAAAGACCTCCTACAATTGTTGAACATAAGGATCCACAATCATATCAACCTTGTAAGACTAATCATGTAGAGAATGGAGAAGAGGATTAGAGTGTTTCCTCGCAACAACTGAAGAGGTATCTTCTTCATCAAAGAGAAGATGTATATCATCAATAATGTCTCCTAAATCTGCTATTTTGGACTCTACAAATAAACCTAAAATATCTATCAATGTACTCATCCCCTGATGCTGGAACTAGAAGACAAGGTGTATGCATTTGTCAATATGTAGCAATGTATGCATGTGGAATTTTCTAATGTTGTGACCTCATTCTGCATTTGTCAATATGATCCCCCATATCTAAACTTGTTGAATCACTATCATTGTTGTCACTATCAGTTTCCACAATGTATGAAGTATGGAGAGGATTAGAGGATAAGCTAGGTGAACTTTCTTGAAAGTGAACATTCCTCTCTATGAATATCCCATGCATCTTAGGATCCATAAGTCTGTATGCCTAAACACTTTTGTTGTATCCAAGGAAACCACAAGGTTGTGGTGGTGCCTTATATTCCCTTGAAGATATGTGTGCCCATGCTAGACAACCAAAAACTCTAAAGTGTTTCACAACTGGTTTTCTTCCACACCATGCCTCAAAAGGAGTCATTCCACCTAAGGCATTATAAGGAGATCTATTAAGGATGTGATTGGCACTACTTATAGCTTTGACTGAATTACATGGACCTATCATTGTAGCAATGTATGCATGTGGAATTTTCTAACATTGTGACTGATCTGGTGGATATTTTCAGTGAAAATTGAAGCATCTTATTTCTCTCTAGAATTTGCACCATCAAAAAGATCTCCATGTCTTGATTCCAATGCAACTTGAACGGACAAAAATGGAGTCTAGATGCAGAAGTTACGCTCAGTCAAAGTTTTGGTCAACAGGTAGACTAGAGGGCTAGATAAGGGACAAAATTAGACCATCTTGAAAGTGGTCAACAATGGGTTTTAAAATAAAGATCTCGTCACAAGTTTTCCAACGGCGTTCATTTCATCAAAAATGGACTTCATATGTGAAAGTTATGCTTGTTTGAAGATGGAGGCAAACATTTAAAAATGGTGACATCATCATTTGACATGTGGCATTTACACAAGCGGATTAAAGACTTGGACTGGTGAGGGTCGAACCCTCAACCACCCTTTTTCCAAAATAAGACATGGCCGTTGAGTCACATGGAGTGTTTATGATGTAGTTGTCAAATATTCTATTTAAACTATGAATGCCGCCAAAGCCATTTGAAAAGATGCATAGGTGGGAGTTGAACCCTCGGCCTGGCCACCCCTAAAATAGCTATGTGCTAATACACCACTGATGTGGCTTGTTAAATGTATGGCAGATGTGTTATTTAACCTGTATCAAACAATGGAGCCCCCTTAAAATAGATTTATTTGTTATTTTTAACAACATTAACCCCTAAAATTATATAAATGCCAAAATGTAAAAATGGCGAAGGGGGTTATTCGAAGGGGATGTTTTGTTTTATACCCTTAATTAGTTTTGAGCCAATTTAAGGCAATTATTTTGTATAAAAAGGGGGGTAGGATGTCATTTGGAAGCAACAGGAAATTAAGGGAGACTTGAGAGAAATTGCTCTTGGTGAAGTTTTTTAAAAAAAGGAATAGGGAGATTTTTCTAGGAGATTCTTTGGAGCCATTTTCGTACTTCAGAGTATTGTTATGCTATCGAAGTGCTAGAAGAAATGGTCTTCTTTGGTGCATATTTGTAATTGATTTCTAGAGATTAATCAGATCTGTCATACTTTATTGGAGCTAACCCGGAGACATAGTCACATTTGTGTCAAACTCCGAAATCAAACTTTGTTTGCACTTTCTATCTTCTTCTCTCTTTCAATTCTATTTCTCACTTTAAGTTTTGATGTATAATTTCATTTGTGTATAAATGTATTAAAACTTTCGCTGAGTTGTATTTTTATTTAAACATTCAATACTGCAATTAGTCTAGATCCATCCATAAGATCAAGTGGTATTATAGCCCAGTTGACTATTATTGCAGTTGTTTTCTTGAATGCTAACAAGATCTAGGATTCAAAAGGGCAAAGGCAAGCTTAAAGAATTTAATCCTGAGATCGAGAAGCGAAGAATATTTCCAAAGATGTCTATTTTTGGAATGGATGTTCCTGATGAGATCAGTGAGCAAGAATTTCGAAGAGCATTCCTTGAGGTGAAGGCTAAGGTGGACATTCTTCTCCAAGAGAGACATGAACGACAATTGAGAAAGGCAAATAAAGCTAAGAAGAAGGAGGAAGAAAAATCCTCATTAAAGGATGACAAAGCCAAAGGACTAGGAGGTGGTAGTGACCCTCGTGAACCTCTGTCCTCGTCTTCATCATCTTCATCATCTTCTCCTTCTTCTCCATCTTCTCCTCATTCTACTTCTTTTAATCCTTTCAAGAGTGAGTATGAGCCTAAGATCAAACTAGATGTAAAATTTGACTTGCCTAAGTATTGTGGTGAACTTGATGTTGAAAAATTGGATGATTGGATTCAGCAAGTAGAAGTCTACTATAGAGTCTAGAACCTATTAGATGATGTTGATAGGATTCAATTAGCTACTCTTCGGTTAGGAGGTACAACTTTAACCTAGTGGGAGAGTAAGACTAAGGAAGAAGTTTCACCACATGGTAGAGTCAGTTTAACTTGGGTAGAGTTTGTTAATGCTCTTAAGAAGCAGTTTTATCCCCTAGGACATATGCAACAGTTAATGATGGATGGAAAATGTTTAGGCAAGGGAAAGATCAAACTGTCCAAGAGTACACCCATGAATTTAGGAAAAGGGCTATTTCTTTGAATGTTCCTTTGTACACCCAAGATACTTTGTTGAAGTACATAGGAGGTCTTCATTCCTACCTTAGACATTCTATTTTGGTATTGAACCCTTGTAATTTGGATGAAGTGTCTATTCAAGCTACACACTTAGAGTCAAGGGGTAAAGGATCTTTTATTGATAAGTTTGATAATGATGTAAAGAAATCTTCTAAGAATGTAGAGATAGAGAAAGGAAAGAAGGCAACTACAGTTAAGAAGGATGAGAAACTTTCTTGCACTCATTGTGACAGGAAGGGTCATGATGAAGAACATTGTTGGAAGTTGCATCTCGAATTGAAGCCTAAGTGAGCTCAGAAATTTGATCAAAAACATAAAGGTAAGGAGAAAGCAGAAAATTTTGTTATGGATCCTAGTTCACATTTAGATGATGAGACTAAGACAACAGCTATGGGTTTGAAAGGTAAAGCTCCTATTTCTAGTGTTTCTGTTCATAGTTGTGCTTCTTCATCTATAGTTAATGATTTCCCTGAAGATAAGAAAAAGAATGAGTTTTTTCATTTAAGGGTTGTTGCTAAGAACATTAAAATTGATGCACTCATAGATAGTGGTTCTCAAGTGAACTTGATTTTTGAGAGTATTGTGAGAAACATGGGATTGAAAACCACATTATATAAGAAACCTTATCCACTAGGCTAGATTTGTGAAAATGATAAGTTGCAAGTAACAAGACAATGCACCTTAAGATTTGCCATCACTAGTAAGTTTGTGGATAAAGTAAAGTTTGATGTGGTTCCACTGGATATCTATGGGATAGTGCTTGGTAGCCCTTATCTTTATGATAGAAAATCAATTTTCTACAGGGAAAAGAATCATTATCACTTGTTTAAAGATGGCATTCAGTATATTGTGCATTCTCACAGGATCAAGACTGGTCATTCTTTTGCAAACACAGGACAGTTAAAAAAGGTAATTAATGCAAGTAAAGAGTTAACCCTTATGTCTGTTAGTACAGGTGGTTCTACACTTGAACTTGGAATAGCTAACCAGGGTCAGATGTTGCAGGATGCACCTACAGTACAACATGAGGGAATGATGATTGAAAGCATTGATGGTTCCTTGGGTAAAACTGTTCATGTTGTGAAGGATTGATATGTTGTTGATTTATTCTCTTTCATTTCTGCATTATTGTTTAGCTTGATGCTAGTCAATGTTTGTTGGTTAGTGGCTACGAAAATTGATGTAGATGCTTATGGAAGTGATAGAATAATGTTTATGATCAACAATGTTGTTACAGCTTCATTGTGCTTGTGAGCGAGGTATTCAGATGTACAGATGATACAGGACAAGTGGGGAGGTCAAGTCCTCACTTTATGTCAGAGTAAATGTCACTTTTGGAGGTCCAAAAGGTCTTCCGTGGGGAGGCCTAATCTGGTGGATATTCAGTGAAAATTGAAGTGTCTTATTTCTCTCCAGAATTTGCACCATCAAAAAGATCTCCATGTCTTGATTCCAATGCAACTTGAACGGACAAAAATGGAGTCTGGATGCAGAAGTTACGCTCGGTCAAAGTTTTGGTCAACAAGCAGACCAGAGGGCTAGATAAGGGGCAAAATTAGACCATCTTGAAAGTGGTCAACAATGGGTTTTAAAATGAAGATCTCATCACAAGTTTTCCAATGGCGTTTGTTTCATCAAAAATGGACTTCATATGTGAAAGTTATGCTTGTTTGAAGATGGAGGCAAAATTTTTTAAATGGTGACATCATCATTTGACATGTAGCATTTACACAAGCAGATTGAAGACTTGGGGCGGTGAGGGTCGAACCCCCAACCGCCCTTTTGCCAAAATAAGGCATGGTCGTTGAGTCACATGGAGTGTTTATGATGTAGTTGTCAAATATTCTATTTAAACTATGAATGCTGCCAAAGCCGTTTGAAAAGATGCATAGGTGGGAGTTGAACCCTCGACCTGGCTGCCCCTAAAATAGCTACATGCCAATACACCACTGATGTGGCTTGTTAAATGCATGGCAGATGTGTTATTTAACCTATATCAAACAGCGGAGCCCCCTTAAATAGATTTATTTGTTATTTTTAACAACATTAACCCCTAAAATTATATAAATGCCAAAATGTAAAAATGGCAAAGGGGGTTATATGAAGGGGATGTTTTGTTTTATACCCTTAATTGGTTTTGAGCCAATTTAAGCCAATTATTTTATATAAAAAGGGGGGTAGGATGTCATTTGGAAGCAACGGGAAATTAAGGGAGACTTGAGAGAATTTGCTCTTGGTGAAGTTTTTTTAAAAAAGGAATAGGGAGATTTTTCTAGGAGATTTTTTGGAGCCATTTTCGTACTTCAGAGTATTGTTATGCTATCAAAGTGCTAGAAGAAATGGTCTTCTTTGGTGCATATTTGTAATTGATTTCTGGAGATTAATCGGATCAGTCATACTCTATTGGAGCTGACCCGGAGACATAGTCACATTTGTGGCGAACTCCAAAATCAAACTTTGTTTGCACTTTCTATCTTCTTCTCTCTCTCAATTTTGTTTCTCACTTTAAGTTTTGATGCATAATTTCATTTATGTATAAATGTATTAAGACTTCTGCTGAGTTGTATTTTTATTTAAACATTCAATACTGCAATTAGTCTAGATCCATCCATCAGATCACAAGATATGGTGAATCTCAAGAATACAATAATTTGCACAAGTGTCCTCATATGACATTGCTTGAATCAGAAGGTAAAATAAGGCAAAACTATTGAAATGAAAATACAAATGCAATATGACACTTTATCTTAGTGCGTTTACAAGAATCCATACAAATGATATCAACAATAATAAAAAAGGGCAAAGAGCTATTATAGTAGATAGTACAACCCAAAAGAAGAAATCTCATGCCACATAAATGATCCTCAGACTTGAAACACCCAAGGTGAAATAAAGCAAAAACTATAATAAAAAGAGCTTGGAGCAGAATCTCAAAGACAAACTAGCATTTTTGAAAAGAGTACTGAATGAGCTTTCCAAAAATATAACATTTTCAAAAAATAGAGTTGGGATGCTCAAGATATGCCCTCCAGAGTGAAAAATAGAATATCCAAATTTGATTGCCCAAATAGGCAACCAAACTATATCAAAACCCAAAAAGTCATGTGCCATTATCTCCCTCTTGAAACCAACTTTCTGGCACTTCTTTCGGATTGAAAAAGGACCTCTGTATGCTCAACATATAACCAAGATGAAAAAAAGAACCTGAAGGGCATGTAGGAGGGATGATGTAGTGCTGATGTCATGCTGACATCAACATTTCACTGATTTTAAATTGATGGCCTAGGGATCATTGTAGCAAAAAAAGACTGCCATGTGGCAGTGGGCCCAAAAAAGATGATGTGGCACTTGACACATGGTAGGTGCTAGTGGCGCCACGTGGGCAGAGGAGGCAGAGGGGCTGAAGCCATTGGTGGTGGAGCAACAGTGGCCATAGTGGTAGCTTAGCAATGACATTGTAATGATGGTGAGTACAATAGGTGATGAAGGCAACGACGCGATGGTCCTGATGGCAGTGCAGTGGACAAGTGGCAGCATCCTATAGCAGTGCTAGGAAAAGTAATGCCAACGGCCAAAAAAAGGAATGCCAAGCCAAAAACAAAAAACACTAGGCTAGACTGTTCTACGATGCCAACAAAGGGTCGGTGGGCTAGAAAAAAAAAGTCGTCCGAAAAGGGGGTTGTAGGCCAAAAAATGTCCTACAGCCCTTTTTTTAATTTTAATTTTAAAAAATACATCGAAATGCATGTAGAAGGTCGTATGACCTTCTGGGCAATAATGTTTTGCCTCCTGGATCAACATTGTCTAAAATGGATGAACTTTAGATGGAAACAAGGGCTTTGATGCTTTCTGGATCCATCCATGAAGTCCATTTGGCCTCAAACTACTTTGAAAATTAGTGATCCCTATTTTCTCAAGAAATACCCGAAAAAACTCTAGATTTGATTTGTCAAACCCTCGTTCTTCCTTTTCTCCAAATACTGAACAAGATACAACAGATCTGACTCTGATACCATGAAGGATTTGAGCAAATACGCAAAACAAATCTTTAAAGCCCTCAAATACCTGCATGTAGAAAACCTATCACAGAGAAGGAAAAGACAAGAGGAGGCAAGGGTTTGCTCTAAAAATATGCAAATGTATTCTCAAATAAAGAAAAGATGTAGATTATTACAAAAGATCAATCCTTATAAAAGGAGATCGAAACCCAAAAGTGTAATAAAAATTTACAAAGGGTAACCTAAAAGGTAAAAGCTATTTAATAATTACTAATTAATTATTAAATATAGAATGCAAAAGGTGCATAAAGTAAAATCTTAAGAAGGGAGAAAAGGTAATTTAATTAATGAAATTAAATTAACCTTTTCCTCTAACATAAGAACCCATTGTTGAAGCCTATTGAGTAGTAATCCAAAAATATATGTTCTAAAGGTGTAGCTTTGCATCATTTTTTGTATCAAAGCTCATAAAATGGTCTGGGAAAAGGTGAGTTGAGTTTGTGTGAGTTGTGACGGGTTGAGGAGAGAATTTGCAGAGTGGCCAAAAGACTAGGTTGAGTGGAGAGAACCTAGCTAGGAGAAAATGGTCACAAGAGGAGTTTTTTCTCATGATAAGATGATACTATTAGAAGCATGGATTTTATATTGGTATTGTCATGAAAATAAGAAGGAAGAGACAAAGAAAAGAGAGGAAGGCAAAAAGAAAAGAAAAGAGGAAGCTAGAATGAAACAAGAGAAAATAACAATCCTAATAAGAGAGCTTTAAAAAAATAAAAAATAAATTACAGAGAGTAAAAGAGGAATTGAGAAAAATTATGGACAAGGAAAATAGTAATTTGGAGTAGCCATTCATTGAGGATACAAAGGTAAGTGAAGATGGAATAGAGAACCCAATTATCAATGAAGAGAAGATTTGTCCATTGGAAGGACAAAGTGAACAAATTGATGTTGATATAAGAAAAAATCACCAGATAGGTGTTGATGAACCTTTATAATCAAAAGGTTCTTGAAGATAGAAAAGAGATGGAAGTGGTAGTTGTTGATGAGCCTTAAAATTCAATTAGTTTATAGTATTTCAAATTATTATTATCTTGGTGGTAGGTCCCTCTAATCCTTTCTACAATACATCTTTTTTGTGATTTACTTTATTTATTTCATTTCTATTTAAGTTTACCAATCACCTTATTTTATTTACTTTTATGTTTTTATTTTTGAAATGTCAATTCCTTCTTTTTTATAGGTTATGTGGCCTCATGATAAGACGTGGATTTTCTAAAAGCCACTACTTCTCACGCTCTTAATCTAATTGATCATTCATCCATAACTATGGTTTAATAATTAAGTTTTATCGGTGTCTAATATTATTTAATTTACTATAGTAAATATATATTAATCTATGATAATTTATATATTGATAAAAAATGGTTAGTCAATATTTTTTTTAACATATGAATTATCTATTCATTAAATATATGATATATAATTTTCATTATTTATTTGTAAATTTTTATTGTATTGATTCATATTATTATTAAATGTGTTTAAATAAAGAATTAAATAATATATATTTGAATATATTTATATTAATCATTTGCTAATATAGGGTTATTTGTGCATGATGCGCTTAAAATGTTACATCATTTGTCACTATCTTCAGTTTGTAGTTAGGCAAACTTGGCGAGTAGACCACCATTGGGAAGACTATATGGACAATTTATGTGAGACTGGCTAGGGTTAAGCCACTTCCCTAATTGTTGGGTACAAAATAACCATGTCAATCATGTCTATAAACTTTTACTATAAGTAAACCTTGGCCAAAAACATAGTACAATTTTAGTGAAAAGTTGAAGCAAAAACATAAGGCATTTGCATGTTTTCATTTGAAGCATAGAGTAAAAGTTGTGTTCTTCATATCGAGAACATAATATATAAATATGTGTTCTATATATAATTATTTGTATTTGTATTTATTAATTTTTTATAAATTTGTTGAAATGCATAGAGTATTGGTTTTTTTATTCATGCATTTTGTTGCATTGTACTTGTTTAGGAGCTGCTTATTAGAATCCCTTGCACAATTTTGGCAGGAGGGATTAAAATCACACAACATTTGTGAGGAAAAAATGGTCAGTTTTAAATATTTGTATAGATAATTTATAAACATATGATTTATTTTGTATATTAGATTATATTAATGTGACATGGTTGTGAGTTTGGACCTAGTTGAAAGGAAAGTTTGTAACAATCATGGTTAAACATTTTATAGTTTGTCAATATTTGTGAAATTAACTATTTCTTAGGAGATTTAGGTGGAAAAAACACACATTTTACTTTTATATTACTTAACAAATAAAGGTTTTGAAAGCATTGGGTTGCAGATGTAATATGAGAAAAAAAAATTGTAGTTGTAGGCATTGGGTGTCCATGAGAAAAATAACCAGTTTGGTCTTGAATCTTTAGTGCTTAATTTTTCATATATGAAATCGGATCTAGCTTTTACAAATTCCATACTAGTCATTGTATGGCAAATGCAAGACTCGTGAAATAGTTAAAGCATAAGACAATGAAAGACAGATCTAGCAACTAGTGCATGGAGAAATTCACATTATATTAATGATTTGCACAATTTTAAATTAGTAATCGATTAGTTGTTTGGTTTTCTCTTTTGTTTCCTAGCGAACATGATTTTTTTCCATTTGAAATAAATTCAATGTACTCTATTATTTTCCTTAGAATATAATTGTACATCCTATTTATATAAATTAATTTATGTAAATAATTCATAATTATAAATTATAAGGGAGAGGACCCAGTTACACATTCCAATGGTTTTAATAACATATGTTCTATTAACATCTACACTAGTTAATTTAATACCTCAACTTGTTGATTTAATTTCCAATATTTTTCAAAACATTATACCAATAGTTATGACTTAAAAGTTGTTATTGTTGACGATGACTGGCCTTAATTCAATGACACATCGTTTATTCAAAATACACAAAGAAAAAATTTGTTATAGTTATGACTAACATAAATGATCAACAAGTTTAAATGATGTCATTTTAAGATATTTTTACATTTCAATTTTAGATGTTGGATGACTTAATGAAATAGTACAAACATCTGTACCATTCAAAGCTTAATTTAAAAAAATTAAATACCTATGGATATTGAAAAAAGAAGCTAAGATCGGTACATACCCGAGCTTGAATATTTATAAGACTATGGATTGACATACTATATTTTTATAATATTGTATATATGACATTTTTTGTTATTATTAAATTGCAAAAGTTTATTGAAGTAATATATTGTATATTATTTCAATATATAAACATGTACTATTTTAGAAAGTTTATGATAAGACAAAATTTTATTTAAATATTTTAAAATAATAAAATATAAGTTTTTAGGTAAGAGTCTACAATACAATGGTAACTTGCTAGCCTCTATGTAGGAGGTCTTGGATTCAAGTATAATCGAATTTAACAGATAAAAAATAATTATTAACAACAAATCATAAATAACCAATTTAGACTAAAAATTTTGATATTCCTTATTAATAATTAAATATCACTTAATATTAATTACATAACACATATTTTTATTATATATTTGTTTTATATATTTAATTTTTTCTACAACTTTTTACAAATATTACTATTATAATTATTTTCTAATTTTAAATCCTTGACCAAACCCTAAAAAAGCTTAAGTTAAACAAAAGTGGGTGTCATGCAAATTACCATTTATAATATACTTCAATGCATATTAAAATTATTTCACTAAGGTAGAGCATGAAACTGAAATTTGAAAATTGAATGTGATCTGTAAAACCTAAAAACGACTCAACATTGAGAATGTGAGAACTTTGAAATATGTCAATAAACGTCATTCGAATCGAAATATGGGACCATGCGGAAGTAAAGATGACCATGCACTCCCCCCACCATGCCCCACGCTCATACTTGTGTTGACTTTGCATACGTCTTTCAAAACCTGGGTCTTCCTTTCCCATTAAAAACCACGTTCCTAAAGTAGTCAAACGGAGCGTACTGTTCAAAACCCTCTTTCGTCAAGAAATGGGATTCAATTATTTTACTACCAAAACCCGCCATCAGCAGCATCAAAATCTTAACTTTTTAAAACCAGAGCTCGAGCTTTGAGAGAGGGCAAAAGAAAAAATGGCGCCCCGCTTCTCTCATCGTCTCTTTGTACTGTTTCTCCTCTGTCTCTCCTCCACCCAGCAGAGCCATGGATTGGAGACCCTGACCCCAAAATCATCGCTCTCACCAGAACAGAACGAAACCGTGCTACTCTCTCCCGACGGAACATTTTCCGCCGGCTTCTACTCCGTCGGAGAAAACGCCTACGCCTTTGCAATCTGGTATTCCCGGACCCCGAAGCCCCAAACGGTGGTCTGGATGGCCAACAGAGACAATCCGGTGAACGGAAAAAAATCATTCCTCCTCCTCCAGAAGAACGGCAACCTGATTCTGAACGACGCCGGCGGGAGGATAGCATGGAGAAGCGAGACCAAGGGGCAGCCCGTGAACGAACTCGCGCTTCTTAACACCGGGAATCTGGTGCTGCGAGACACGAACGAGAAGATATTCTGGCAGAGCTTCGACTCTCCGACCGATACTCTCCTCCCCGGGCAGCCCATCACGAAGACCGTGCCGCTGGTGTCGCGAATGGGGTCGTCGAGCTTCAAATCGGGCTACTTCTCGTTCCTCTTCAACGAAAACAACTATCTTGTTCTCGTTTACCAGGGCTCCAACATCACCGCCACGTACTGGCCTTCCCCCTGGCTCAACGCCTTCGACAACGGCAGAACCTCTTACAACATTACCCGGCTCGCCGTTCTCGACCACTCCGGCGGCTTCACCTCCAGCGATCAGTTCACTTTCAACGCCTCCGACTACGGCGAACAAGGGACTCTCAGAAGACTCACCTTGGACGTCGACGGGAATCTGAGATTGTACAGTCTAGTGGATGCCCGGAGGTGGGTGGTGACGTGGATTGCCATGGCGGAGCAGTGCAGAGTGCAGGGACTCTGCGGGCCAAACGGGGTGTGCGTGTATTCGCCTCAGGCGGAGGCGCAGTGCGTGTGTCCGCCGGGTTTCGAGATGGTGGACTCCGGCGACTGGTTCAAGGGATGCAGGCCGTTGAAAGAGCTCTCTTGCGCCACCGTCCAGCTTCTCCGGCTGCCTTACACGGATTACTACGGCTTCGACAAGAGTGGCTACTCTGCAGGGTTGTCATTCGACAAGTGCAGAGAGATCTGCATGGAGGATTGCTACTGCGTGGGCTTCGCGTATAGAGAGAGCGGCAGCGGGCAGTGTTTTCCAAAGTCTCTGCTCATCGGTGGGTACCAGAGCCCGGGGATCAACAACACGGTTTACGTCAAGGTTTCGGAGTCCGTGAGAGTCGTTAATGTTTCGTCTCTCGTGTCGGGGAGCTCTCTGCAGTGCAGCTCGACCGTGAAAGTTGAGTTGCTGCCAGCGAATGTGACGACGTCGAAGAAGGGCACGGGAAACGACGTGATCGTCCCGATGTTGTCTGTCGTTTCGGCGATTGGGGCCGCGGAGATTGTTTGCGTTGTGTTGGGATTCTGGTTTCTGGCGACCGTGTCACGCGAGGTTGATGTGTATGATCGACAGAGCTACTTTGCTGTCCCGGGTGGGCTTAGGAGGTTTACTTTCGATCAGCTGAAGAGGGCGACTGGGAATTTTGGGGACATGGTGGGGAAGGGGGGATTCGGGAGCGTTTACAAGGGACTGCTTGAGAACAAAGCGGTGGCTGTGAAGCGACTGGAGGGGGTCGTTCAGGGGGAGGAGGAGTTCTGGGCGGAGATAAGTGCGATCGGGAGAGTGAATCACATGAATCTGGTCCGAATGATCGGGTACTGCGCGGAGGGGAAGAAGAGGCTCTTGGTCTACGAGTTCGTGGAGAATGGGTCTCTCGATAAGTATCTCTTCACTACAGGAAATCAGACTTCTCTCGATTGGAGTAGGAGATTCCAGGTCGCGGTCGGTACGGCGAGGGGGCTCGCTTACCTTCACGAGGAATGTTTGGAGTGGATTCTGCACTGCGACATCAAACCGCAGAACATTCTCCTGGACGAGGATTTTGTGCCGAAAGTTGCCGACTTTGGAATGGCGAAGCTGGTGGACAGAGATCGGACCTTCGAGTTCTCCAGGATTCGAGGGACGCGCGGGTATCTGGCGCCCGAGTGGACTACGAATCTGCCCATCACGGCCAAGGCGGACGTCTACAGTTTCGGGATTCTTCTGCTGGAGTTGGTCAGCGGGCAGGAGGCTACGAAATTCAATGAGCCGGGGATGAATTTCGTGCAGTGGGCTGTTGAGAATTATGTGAAGAAAGGCCGGGTAGAAAGTGTGGTGGATCCCAAGTTGAAGGGAGGAGCGGGCGGGGATGAGAAGGAGGAGATGGAGATGGAGAATGTGTTGAAGACGGCGTTGCGCTGCGTAGAGCAGAAGATGGACAGGAGGCCTTCCATGAGCGAGGTCGTTCAGATGTTGACGACCTCCATCGACGTGAAGATGAAGAACAGACGTAGTTCAGATCAGCACGAAGAAGATCTGATCGAGATGGAAAACAGCGAGGTGGGCTTCGATTCAGAGGAATATTCTCTTCACCTCATCTCACGGAAACAAAGGGGTCGATAGAGGAATCGGGATTCATGGATATGTGTCATTTTTCTATAGAATTTTTCACTTGTTGTAGTGACTGGATTTCAATTTACCGCCTCTGTTTTAATGTGAATCCATTAGCTTCAGTTTTCAAATTTCCATAAAGGAGAATAGAACTGCTGTACCATTAATAAAAACACGTCAGATGCCGACCGCTGATGAAACGACGTGTTTAAATTGTATGACAACGTAACATGAGAGGGACTTGTAAGAGACCGAATTGTTAAACAGGGGAGAGGAGGCCCACAGCAAATTAATTAGTGAGCTCGTGAATGAAAGCGTTGATCATGATTATCTATATGACGCAACCAAGTATACAAAATGGATCAAGCCAGCCGGCGCTGCATCTTTCAAATATTAATATTACAATGTGAGGCCATTGTCTCTTGTGGAAAAATCTGCAACTTGTACTTGAACTGCCAAAAACGACTCTTTTTAATACAGTTGTATCACTGTTAATCGAGGAAAACCCGGAGCGTATCATGACCCACCGTCTTCAGTTTTGCATTAAACAAGTCACCACGCATCCCTGCTTTTCTTCTCTTCTCTTCTAGGAAGGCGATGACTGGAATAGTGGAAGATGTCCAATACTTTATCGTAAGAAACCTAGCCATTCTGTTATCACTTATTTTGCTTGGCGTAGCGATAATATTTCTAATGAGATCTAGCATACCAAAATTACTTATCGGAGTAGCGAGGGATCTCGAGTCCTTACTCCAACCCACTCCACAAAAGATTATTAGTTTGAGTTTCTCAAGTTCTAGACCTTTTGCTCACATGAACTCAACTTATCAATGTGGTATGCAGTGGATAAAAATCCCATATGGTAAGTGGTTGTATCGGGCTCGATAGTGTGGGAGGATGTTGGCATAACAACTATATTCATGATGAGATCCATCTCCACCACCTTCCGTGCTTTTCATGTGATGAAAAATCTACATCCTTTAAACACAATTTTAATTTGTAGAATATTTAATATACATATAATTTTGAGCCACTTTGTTTTGTTAAAAATATTTCTTATATGAATTGTCATTCCTTTGACACATGTTCAATGGGTAGATTGAGTTGAGCTATCTTAGAATATTGCACTAATGTTAAGTGAGTAATAGGATTCGTTTGTGGTTATAAGTTCTAGAGTACTGTGTCATTAATGTAATAGATATTGTCAATAAATAATTTATTAATTATTATTGCGTATTGGTTATGAATGATTCGTTAAAGATGTATGATTGGATAGTATATTATTTAGCCGATAGGCTATTTGTGAGAACTTTGTTCTCGGAAATTAAATTTTTGATGGAAAATTTGCAAGAGTTTAATTGGAAAATTGGAAATCCTTCCCGTTAATTAATTACCAGTCAGTTTCTATCTCCCTCCACTTTCAACTCTTGTTTTGATATTTATTAGTTTTTATCTCCACTTTTAACTATTATTTTTTTTCTTTCTATTTATTAGTTGTGATCTCCACTCATTGTTGTACCTATTCATTTAACTTTTGATTTTTAAAATCGATTTAGATTTTAGTTTTTAAATTATTTAAATTTAATTTTTTTATTAGTTTTTTCTTTAAATATTATTTTTTAGTTTCTATAATTTATTTAGTCAATAGAATATTTATTAGACATTATTTTTTTGTATTTCTCTTATTAATTTTTCATAATAGAGTTTTTGATGGATTTTTTTAAATGATTTTTTTTTCATATTTGATAAATTTAATTTAAATAAATAATATTTATTAATTTACTTAAAAGATTTTAGTAAATATTATGTTATTTAAATTATAAATTATTAATACTAATTTGTTCACATAATATTGTAATTTAAATATCCACTTTTAACTATTGTTTTTCTTTTCTTATTTATTTAGAAAATAATTACTTTTGATCTCCACATTAGATTATGTTGTGATCTCTATTTATTAAACTTTTTCTTTTTTAAATTGATTTAGGTTTTAGTTTTTAAATTACTTTAAATTATTTTTTATATTATTTTAGTTTTTTCTTTAAATATTGTTTTCCAGTTTCTATAATTTATTTAGTCAATAGAATATTTGTTAGAGATGTCATTATTTTTTGTTTTATTTTTTCGTATTTCTCTTATTAATTTTTAGTAATAATTTTTTTGATTCTTTTTTTTAAATGATTATTTTTTTCATATTTGATAAATTGAATTTAATTGTAAAATATTGAAGTTATTCTTAAGTAATATTCAAATTTCATAAATATTGTAAAATTTATATCTATGTTTTAATCTTCAACTTTTTACTTTTGTAATTTCATTTTAAAAAACTTATATTTGCATTATTTAATGTTCATTCTACATTTTTCTCTTATATCTCATCTCCTATCAGTGCACTCATTGCATGGACAAAAGCATGTGACTGCTAGTAATAATCTTCATTTTTAGTCCATGCCTATATAGGCAAGTGACTAATATTTTTTATTGCAACGAAATGCAATTAGTTTTCCTTGAAAATCATGCCAATACAAAATAAAAATATTTACCTTATAGTTCTGATGATTCTTATATTTATTATTAACTGAATTTAACATTTGTTTTGATTGGTCTATCTGAATTTCTTCGATTTTTAATCTTTCCTTATTAAAAATTAATAGAAAAAATCTTACAACCAATCACCAATTAGAAAGAGAAAATTTTAAAATATATAATAATGTTGAGGGATGCCACTTTGAAATGTGAAATTTAGAACAATGTGTGTTGAAAAGATGAAACACGACCATTTTGTATTTTATTATATTATTTAAATTGGACAGCTTGTAAGATGAGGACATAGCACATATAGGTTGCTCAGTACTTATGAAACATTGCAGTTATGCTATGGTTGACATTAATTAATACACTATTAATGAAAATAAATGAACTTTCTACAATATTTACAATATTTGTTTCTCTCATATGAGTGCCACCATGAACACTTTCTAGAATGATTGGATTGTTGTGGACAAAATACTTTCCATTTTATTAGTACTTGTTGGTAGGCAAATACTATTGTAATCAAATTTGCTTAAGTGTCTATTATTTGAGTTTTTTTAAGCCAATCATAGACAAATAAATTTCATATCTATAAATTATTTATTTGTATACTAATGTTTACTTACTCATTTTTTAAGTTTTTCAATTTATTTTAACGATTTCTTATCTTTTCCTTGGACGATAGGCTTTGCATCTTATACACAAATTGTATAGAATGCTTCCATAGTGCTAGGGATAAGTTCCTTCTAAAGTGGATAATGGATGAAAATGTGGCTACCCTACTCTTGTCATAGTTATACAGAGTTATCTTGATCTATTAAAAATTTTATGCTTCATTTCAAGATTTGGTTCACATAACAATCTCTATCAAAAAAATCTCTAGGTATGTTTGCAATTTTTTTCTATAGTTTTTTGCACTCTATTTACTGGTTTTTCATGTTTATTGAGTCTTTGTTTTCTCTTCCATTCATTTGTGTGTAATTGTTGTAAACGTAATGAATGGATTTGGAATAAAATAATTGGTAAATGTTTAGAGCGCTTCATCTAAGATCCCTTTCAAGATGCATTATTTTATTCATTTGTGTTGTATGTAAGACGATTCAAAAACAAAACACGATTGAACATTTTTTTACACTATGTCCTAAAACAGTTGTAAATTGTCACAACTTGAAAGCTAGTTCTTTCATCTAAGATATGGTTTTTTTCATTATTTGTACCACCATTTTTTACATTTATTATCTTTCCATCTTTCTTTGTGTATTGTTTTTGAGATTTTATTATCTTTCTTAATTTATACTATCATTTGTAAAATTTCATGATCATTTGTTAAGTACTATCATTTTGAATCAGTTGGAAGAAAAATATGTTTTTTAGATTTCACTGTACAAGAATTTTTGGATTTATAAATGAATAGATTATATCTATCAAATTTAGTAGATTATTTTACATTATTAAAATGTTCATAGGTAGAATTATAAGGTTGAAGTCTTTTTTAGAAGACTTTAATGTTATTTAGGTTTTTCGATGTTATTAATTAAAGTTAGAACACCCATTTCATTAACACACTCTAGAACAAAATGTAGCTTCAACCTTTAGGGCAAAAAATGGTCATTCCAACCAAGAAGATAATTTTTTATCGTACCAACTTCATCACTTGAAGAACCATCAATAAGGTAGAGGATATCAATCAACCATTGAGAAATGCACTAAAGTCCAAATTGCCCAACTTATAATGAGAAATCCTAGTTTTTTGTGCCTTAGCCTCGAGAACCACATTCTTCCTATGATGGAGTTTGTGAATAATTTATTTGGGTCACATGAAGTGCTTGTTAAAATCTTGTTAAGATCAACAAGACTTTTCAATTACAACTTGGAGAATACATCGAAGCCATCGCTTGTTTCTGCAAAGGATGAGGTTTTTCTAGGATGAGTTCTTAAACTTCTTACAAATGCATCCATATGTTCTCACTCGAACAACTTTAATCCCTGCACAAGAAGCATTTTCTCCATATCGTAATAAGTTATTAACAACTTTGTGAATCATTATCATTTGAAACATGTGATAGCTTCTAAAGAAACATAGGTTTAAAGTTTACAATTTTCTTAAGTTTTTTAGGCTTTACACTATTGTTAATTTTTTTCCATCCTTATACTTTACACAATGTTAGAAGTTCTAAATTTATGGTTCATAGCTTTCATAGGTATTTTTTAAAGGGTTTTTTCCTTTGTTAACTTGCTTCCATCGTTCTTGTATAAAAATATTCATTTAGTTTAATAGATTATCAAGATAAATTAAATTGAAAATCTAGAGAATACATTGTCAAACCTAAATAAACTCTTTCATGCAAATTTATCCCTAAAAAATTAAATGGTGTGTTAATAATGTTTTCTTCATGTCTTAATCCTTATAATCTATTACATATAATCTAGTTAATTCATGTACATAAAAATACTTCATTCATTTCTTTAAAAAATATCAATTTAACTTTTTTATTAAATATAAAGATAGACCAGTTTCAAAATGTTTATTATATTAATCATAATTTAATAATTATTTAATAATTTGAATAGCTTTTAAATCTCAAAATGATATATATAATCATAATCCAATTTTTTTTTTGGGTGAAACATTATATTTATATTAATAACAACTGGTGCAAAAGAGCTCTCGGAGAAAAGAATTAGAAAAGAAAAACTCTGCTCATTGCCTAATACAAAAAAGGAATGCAGAAGAAGAAATACTACAGCAAGAGAGAATATCTATCAACACTAATGAATCTTTTCCTAGAGATTCTTAGATCGAGAATATAGTAATTACAAAGAGCCCAAAACTCATATGAATACAATTCATTGATTGGTGCCAGAGACAAGATCTAGAGCCCAACAAGAAATGCCACAGAGATTACCATCCCTAAGCTACATCCAAAACTTCAATTAAGACCATGATATTAGGAAGCCATATGATGCAAGTGTAATCCAAGACCCTGACCTGCATATAATATCTCAAAAGAGCAATTGAGATCCATAAAAGAAAAAACATGTGAAATCATAGAGAAGTCATGGTATACTATCAAATAAAAATGAGGAGGACTCAACCTTATTCTAAACATATTCCTTTGTCATAATATTAACCAAGTTGAGGATATCAAGGAGGTAAAGTGGGGAAAGTAAAGTGTTGATAAAAAACCTGCCAATACCCAAATTAGCCAAACAATCAGCTAAAAGATTGCCTTCTCTATAAGTATGTATGATGTAACATTCAAAGCTTAAATCAAGAAGAAACCATACTTGATGGACTAATTACATACATGATGGTTAATACACACATTAATAATAATTGATGAATCCCCTTCAACATGTAGCTTAGATATAGAAAGTGATTTTGCAAGTTCCAAACCAAAAAGCAAGGCCAAGGCATCATCTTTGTTATTAGTACATTGAGGGAGAGAAGATGGATTTTCTGCAATCACATGACCTTTAAAATCTCTAATGACTATGCCATAGCCAAAGTTTCCTGGATTTCTTCTAGAGGCCCCATCAAAATTGAGTTTGAAATAACCCTCACTTGGAGGAATCCACTCGGTTTGTGCTCAGATAAGAGGAATCTTGGATGGAGATAGAGGAGCAGGAAGATGAGGGAAAAGTAAACCCTTCCACCACTGAATAATATAGCCATCCCAAGGAGGAAAAAACATATTTACCCTTATATTTACTTACTAAAGCATTAACAAGCTCAATAATTGATCTCTCTAATCCTTCCAAAAGTTGAGGTATTGGAGATCACGTCTGTCTAAAAATTCTCTTGTTTCTTTCCCACCAAATTGCCCATACTACAAATGCAAGGATGGACTTCCAAAGAAATGAAAACATTGATTTAGAGTATAAGATTGGTCATGCTTGGAATAAATCCCATAGAGAATTAGGTAATGACATATGGAAATTAAGCTTATTAAGGACAAAATGCCAACAATCTTGGGCAAAAGGGTAGTTTAATAGGAGGTGGTCTGTTGTTTCTATATTTTTTGTAAGATTTAAATATTTTAACTTTTTAATTGAAGATTAAAAATACATGTATCATATTAATATTTTTATTTCAACTATTCCCAAACTTGTATTATATTAACATTAGATGGGAATTTGCAATGTTTGAACATGTTGGTTGTAACGATTTGGTTAACCAGGTCTCCAACATTTAAAAATTCCCAATGTAAAAGCTTATGTAGTAATTCATGGGCATTGATATGATGCTTATCTTAATAAAGTAATACCATCGTATGTGGATATTGGTTGAAGTGGGTGATCGTGTCCGTTTGATTATGGTTTTAGGGTTTTTTAAAGGTTTTGGATGAATCATGATGGATTTGTTTGGATGTTTTACAAAAACAAAAATTATGGGTGCTTATATTTGGAGTTTATATTGGGTGATTGTACTTATTTGATTATGATATTATTGGGTTCATTTGTTAATTTGATTTCATTAATGGAGATAGGAGAGATTAGGACTTTCGTTATGTTTTCATGTTAATTGTTGGCGTCATGAGTATATATATTTTGGATGCTATTTATTGAGCTAATGTTATTGAGAAGGTGGAACATATAATGGACTTTTCAAATGTTTAGTGGTCTATGGACATTCTGATATATATATTTAATTCATGCAAAACAAAACTAAGGTGTAGCTATTCTTATTTTTGATTTAGACAATTTGTTCCCATTTGGTTAAACAAGTTATAATATTTTAATTGAGTCCTAGTGGAATGGGCATTTTTATGTTGATCAAAATCCTAGTACTTGATAAGTATCTCAATTTAAAACAAAAATATGGCTGTTGGAAAATTTGCAAATTTTAAATGGGTACTAATATCTATAAGCTTATCTAGTGAATCTGTCCTATAATGTAATGTGTTTTTATGTTAATGCTGATAGGGTAAATATTATTTTAGGTCTTCTATTATTATTGAGGAGGTAGGAAAGGGGCTGAACCATATTTAGTTCTATATATTTATCTAGTTGAGGGGTTTCTTATGTTAGTGTAATAAAAACTTTTTATTATCAAAAGTTTAAAGTGAAACTAAAATGTAAATAAAATCTTGAGATTTTGGAGTTTTTTTACCTTTGCACTAATTTGGTTAACTTGGAATTTAACACTATACTGTGATCCCAATGAAGTGAGAGTTTTATTTGTAAATGCTGGTGTGATGAATACATATTTTAGTTAGTTTTTTATTGTTAAGGACTTGAGGTGGCTTTGTGAAGATTAAAGTAGGTCTTGTGAATGCTTATACATTTATCATGTTAGTATGATGTTACTTTTCTTAGAAATTTATTAAAACTTTAGTAAAATAATTATTTAAGGGATATTCTAATTTAACAAAAACCAAATATTATTAGTTTTATGTCTACATCTTTTTTTTATTAGATTACAATTTCTTTTACTAACTTTATTCTTAATTAATGGGTATGTGCAGGATCATGGTGTACCAAACTATGGGCTTAAGTGGCAGTGAAAAATTAGCAAATCAGGGTTATGTCAACTTGACACATAATTTTAAAGTGGTTATGGACTTTATATTAAAAAGTTGTAAGAAAATAATCTGTAGGAAATTGAATGTAGTTTCTAAACAACTAGGCCTTATCAGGAATAAAAAATAATTGATTGGTCAAAAGTATGGATTTTAATATAGTACTACAAAAATTTCAAGGCAAAAATAAAAAGGTGTATGTCTGACCACCTTAATCAAAATCAAATGATAATATTTTTTTAATATAATTATAGATATAAAAAGTAGACTCATGCCCGGATGCGACGCATATTTTTTAGTATTTTTATTCCAAATAAATAATTAAATATGAATTTTCTACTACAGCATTTTCGATGAAAAAAAAACTCTTGTGTTTGACCACTTTAACTAATAGAAAATTTTACCAAATTTTTAAATTTTTTTTTTCTTATACTAGGCAAAGCATATAATTTGACGCAACTTTTAGATTTAAAAAATGTTATACCATTTGAAAGTTATAGCTATTTTTCAATCAGTATGTCAATCAACACTTTACAATAATCTTCATTGATAATTAACTAATAAATAATTATCGAACTTAGAATTTGAAAGAAATAATATCGATGGAATCTCGAGAGCGATATTTAAAAACCCTTTTCATTTCATTCAATTTCGAACAAAATAAGATTGTCAGATGGCTACCCGAAGTTTGAGTGTCACTAAAACCCTCCTCAAACATGTTTTTTGGGTTGACCGGGCAGGGTTGGTAAATACCAGGCCTAATCGGATATCTGATTTGAGATCGGATATCCGATTAGGCTCAGTGACTTCCAATGTCTATTTGGTGGGAATTTTCAAAAGGAAAGTTTTTTTCAATTTTAAATATGGAGAGAAACAAATTTAAACGAAAATAAACATAAAACAATAACTTTAGACAATTTTAGAAGAAATTATATATTTCATGACTATGTGGACATTAATATTATAATTACTATTACATTATATTGATATATATGATTATTATTATTAAATATAATATAGTTTTGAATATAATATAGCGATATATATAATATATATTATTATTATTAAATATATATAATAGCATTATATGACAAAATTATTCTATATAATAATATATATTGTTATTATTATTATTAAATCTATAATCTAGTAACATATATGATTATTATTGTTATATAATCTAATAATATATTATTATTATATTAAAATAGACAATATAATATAATTATTAAATATAATATTGACATGTAATGGGTCGAAGGGGATCATAGGTCACCCTATGACCCCCTTTGACCTATTATAAATTTTTTAACATGTCCTTAGGGGTAGGACCCCTAGGGACATATGTCATCATGTAATGGGTCAAAGGGTGTCATAGGTCAACTTATGACCTCCTTTGACCCATATGAACCATTATAATATGTCCCTAGAGGTCCTATGATCATATGTAATCATATAATGGGACGAAGGGGGTAATAGGTCAACTTATGACCCCCTTTGACCCATATTGAAGCATTCTAATATGTCCCTAAGGGTCCTAGGACCACTAGGGACATATGTCATCATGTAATGCATCGAAGGGGGTCATAGGACAACCTATGACCCCATTTGACTAATAAGAATGATTCTAACATGTCCCTAAGGGTCTTAGGACCCCTAGGGACATATGTCATCATTTAATGGGTTGAAGACGTATGACCCCCTTTGACCGATAAGAATGATTCTAATATGTCCTTAGCAATCCTAAGACCCCCAGGGACATATGTCGTCATGTAATGGGTCGAAAGGGGTCATAGGTCAACCTATGACCCCCTTTGACCCACAAGAACAATTCTAACATGTCCCTCATTGAATGGGTCAAAGGGGGTCATAGGTCAACCTATGACCCCTTTTGACCCACAAGAACGATTCTAATATGTCCCTAGGGTTCTTAAGACTCCTACGGACATATGTCATCATGTAATGGGTCGAAGGGGGTCATAGGTCAACCTATGACCCCCTTTGACCCAGAAGAATAATTCTAATATGTCCTTAGGGGCCCTAGGACACCTACGGACATATGTCATCATGTAATGGGTCAACGAGGGTCATAGGTCAACCTATGACACCCTTTGACCCAAAAGAATGATTCTAATATGTCCCTAGGGCTCCTAGGACCCCTACAGACATATGTCATCCTGTAATGGGTCGAAAGGGGTCATAGGTCAATGTATGACCCCCTTTGACCCACAAAAATGATTCTACTATGGCCCTAAGGATCCTAGGACCCCTATGGACATATGTCATCATGTAATGGATCGAAGAGGGTCATCGGTCAACCTATGACCCCCTTTGACCCATAAGAACAATTTTAATATGTCCCTAGGGGTCCTAGGACCCCTACGGACATATGTCATCATGTAATAGGTCGAAAGGCGTCATAATGTGACCTATGACCCACTTTGACCCATAAGAATGATTCTAATATGTCCCTAGGGGTCCTAGGACCCCTACAGACATATGTCATCATGTAATGGGTCGAAGGGGGTCATAGCTCACCCTATGACCCCCTTTGATCCATAAGAACGATTCTTATATATCCCTAGGGGTCATACGACCCCTAGGGACATATGTCATCATGTAATAGGTCAAAGGGGGTCATAGGTCACCCTATGACCCCCTTTGAGACATATGAAGCATTCTAATATGTCCCTAGGGGTCCTAGGTCCCCTAAGGACATATGTTATCATTTAATGAGTCGAAGATGGTTATAGGTCAACCTATGAACCCCTTGGACTCATAAGAACAATTTTAATATGTCCCTAGGGGTCCTCCCCTAGGAACATATGTCATCATGTAATGGGTCAAAGGGGGTCATAGGTTGACCCATAAGAATGATTCTAATATGTCGACATATGTCGTCATTTAATGGGTTGACCAATAAGAACAATTCTAACATATGTCATCATTTAATGGGTCAAAGGGGCTCATAGGTCAACCTATGACGCTATTTGACCCACAAGAACGATTCTAATATGTCTCAAGAGGTCCAAGGACCCCTAGGGACATATGTCATCATTTAATGGGTCAAATGATCTATGACCCTCGTTGACCCATAAAAACAATTCTAATATGTCCCTAGGGTTCCAAGGACCCCTACAGACATATCTCATCATGTAATGGGTCGAAGAGGGTCATAGGCCACCCTATGACCCCCTTTGACTCATAAGAACGATTCTAATATTTCTCTAGGGGTACTAGGACCCCTACGGACATGTCATCATGTAATGGGTCGAAGGGGGTCATAGGTCACCCTATGACCCCCTTTGACCCATATGAAGCAGTCTAATATGTCCGTAGGGGTCCTAGGACCCCTAGGGACATTTGTCATCATTTAGTGGGTCAAAGGGGGTCATAGGTCAACCTATGACCCCATTGGACCTATAAGAATATTTTTAATATGTCCCTAGGGGTTCTAGGACCCCTAGGGACATATGTCATCATGTAATGGGTTGAAGGGGGTCATAGGTCAACCTATGACCCCCTTTGACCCATAAGAACAATTCTAATACATCCCTAGGGGTCCTGGACATATGTCATCATGTATTCGGTCGAAGGGGGTCATAGGCCAACTTATAACCCCCTTTCACCCATAAGAACAATTCTAATATGTCCCTAGGCATCCTATGACCCCTAGGGACATATGTCATCATTTAATGTGTCCAAGGGGGTCATAGGTCAACCTATGACTCCCTTTGACCCACAAGAAAGATTCTAATATGTCCCTATGGGTCTTAAGACCTCTAGGGACATATGTCATCATTTAATGGGTCGGAGGGGGTCATAGGTCAACCTATAATCCCTATGAACCCACAAGAACGATTCTAATATGTCCCTAGGGGTCATATGTCATCATTTAATGAGTTGAAGGGGGTCATATGTCAATCTATGACCCCCTTAGGGGTCTTAGGACCCCTAGGGACATATGTCATCATTTAATGGGTCGAAGGGCATCATAGGTCAACCTATGACCCCCTTGGACCTACAAGAACGATTATAATATGTCCGTAGGGGTCCTAAGACCCCTAGGGACATATGTCGTTATTTAATGGGTCAAAGGGTTTCATAGGTCAACCTATGATCCCCTTCGACCCACAAGAATGATTTTAATATGTCCCTAGAGGTCTTAGGAACCCTAGGGACATATGTTGTTATGTAATAGTTCGAAGGGGGTCATAGGTCAACCTATGACCCCCTTTGACCCACAAGAATGATTATAATATGTCCATAGGAGTCCTAGGACCCTTAGGGACATATGTCATCATGTAATGGGTCGAAAGGGGTCATAAGTCAACCTATGAACCCCTTTGACTAATACGAATAATTTTAATATGTCCCTAGGGGTCCTAGGACCCCTAGGGACGTATGTCATCATGTAATTGGTTGAATGGGGTCATAGGTCAACTTATGAAAGAATGATTCTAATATGTCCATAGGGGTCCTAGGACCCCTAGGGACATATGTCATCATGTAATGGGTCGAAGGGGGTTATAGGTCACCCTATGACCCCCTTTGACCCATAAGAACGATTGTAATATGTCGTTAGGGGTCCTAAGACCCCTAGGGACATATGTCATCATTTAATGGGTCGAAGGAGGTCATAGTTCAACCTATGACCTACGTTGACAAATAAGAATGATTCTAATATGTCCCTAGGGGTCCTAGGACCCCTAGGGACATATGTCCTCATGTAATGGGTCGAAAGGGGTCATAGGTCAACCTATGACCCCCTTTGACCCATAAGAACGATTCTAATATGTCCCTAGAGGTCCTAGGACCCCTAGGGACATATGTCATCATGCAATGGGTCGAAGGGGGATATAGGTCAACCTATGACCACCTTTTACCCATAAGAACGATTCTAATATGTCTCTAGGGGTCCTAGAACCCCTAGGGACATATGTCATCATGTAATGGGTTGAAGGGGGTCATAGGTCACCCTATGACCTCTTTGGATCGATAAGAACAATTCTAATATATCCTTAGAGGTCCTAGGACACCTAGGGACATATGTCATCATTTAGTGGGTTGAAGGGGGTCATAGAACAACCTATGACCCCCTTTGACAATTTAGAATGATTCTAATATGTCCCTAGGGGTCGTAGACCCCTAGGGACATATGTCATCACGTAATGGGTCGAAGGGGGTCATAGGTCAACCTATGACCCATTTTGACCAATAAGAACGATTCTAATACGTCCTTAGAGATATATGTCTTCACATAATGGGTCGAAGGGGCTCATAGGTCAACCTATGACCCCCTTTGACCCATAAGAATGATTCTAATATGTCCTTAGAGGTCTTAGGACCCCTAGGGACATATGTCGCCATGTAATGGGTCAAAGGGGATCATAGGTCAACCTATGACCCTCTTTGACCCATAAGAACGATTCTAATAAGTCCCTATTGGTCCTAAGACTCCTAGGGACATATGTCATCATGTAATCAGTCGAAGGGGGTCATAGGTCATCCTATGACCCCCTTTGACCCATAAGAAAAATTTTAATATGTCCCGAGGGATCCTAAGACCCCTAGAGACATATGTTATCATTTAATGGGTCGAAGGAGGTCATAGGTCAACCTATGACCCCCTTTGACCTACAAGAATGATTCTAATATGTCCTTAGGGGTCTTAAGACTCCTAGTGATAACTGTCATCATTTAATGGGTCAAAGGGGGTCATAGGTCAACTTATGACCCCATTTGAACCACAAGAATGATTATAATATGTCCCTAGGGGTCCTAGGAGCCCTAGTGACATATGTCGTCATTTAATGGGTCGAAGGGGATCATAGGTTACCCTATGACCACCTTTGACTAACAAGAATGATTATAATATGTCCCTAGGGGTCCTAGGACCCCTAGTGACATATGTCATCATTGAATGGGTTGGAGGGGGTCATAGGTCAACCTATGACCCCCTTTGACCCACAGGAATGATTCTAATATGTCCCTAGGGGTCCTAGGACCCCTAGGGACATATGTCATCATTTATTAGGTCAAAGGGGGTCATAGGTCAACCTATGACCCCTTTTGACCCACAATAAGATTCTAATATGTCCCTAGGGGTCCTAGGACCCCTAGGGACATATGTCATCTTGTAATGGGTCAAAGGGGGTCATAGGTCAACCTATGACCCCCCCTTTGACCCACAAGAACGATTATAATATGTCCCTAGGGGTCCTAGGACCTCCAGGGACATATGTCATTATTTAATGTGTTGAAGGGGATCATAGGTCAACCTATGATCCCATTTGACCCACAAGAATGATTATAATATGTCCCTAGGGGTCCTAGGACCCTAAGGACATATGTCATCATTTAATGTGTCAAAGGGGGTCATAGGTCAACCTATGACCCCCTTTGACCCACAAGAACGATTCTAATATGTCCCTAGGGGTCCTAGGACCCAAACATATGTCATCATTTAATGTGTCAAAGGGGGCCATAGGTCAACCTATGACCCCCTTTGACCCACAAAAATGAATCTAATATGTCCCTAGGGGTCCTAGGACCCCTAGGGACATATGTCATCATTTAATGGGTCAAAGGCAATCATAGGTCAACCTATGACCCCCTTTGACCCACAAGAATGATTCTAATATGTCCCTAGGGGTCCTAGGGACATATGTCATCATTTAATGGGTCGAAGTGGGTCATAGGTCAACCTATGGCCCCCTTTGATCCACAAGAATGATTACATATGTCGTCATGTAATGGGTCGAAGGGGGTCATAGGTCAACCTATGACCCTCTTGGACCCACAAGAATGATTCTAATATGTCCTTAGGAGTCTTAAGACCTCTAGAGATAGATGTCATCATTTATGGGTCGAATGGGGTCATAGCTCAACCTATGACCCCCTTTGACCCACAAGAACGATTCTAATATGTCCCTAGAGGTTCTAGGACCCCTGGGGACATATGTCATCATTTATAGATTATAATACTAATAAGATAATATATTATTATATATTAATAACATATCTCATAATAATAGTTATATATTATAGATAATAATATATATATATATATATATATATATATATATATATATATATATATATATATATATATATATATATGTATATACATATATATATATACATATATATATATATACATACATATATACATATATATACATACATATATATACATACATTTATTTATACATATATATATATATATATATATAACGTTATTATATTTAATAAAAATATAGGAAAAATAATAATAATTTAATTTAATAATATATATTAGATTTTTAGATTATAATATGGATAACATAATGTATTAATAGATTATATGTTGTATCTTTATGTTACGTTATTATATATATATTATATATTATAATATATTTTTACATATTAATATAAGTGAAATAATTGATAAATTATAAACTATTAGCTCACAAACTTGGTTTTCCCTCCAAGATGTCCCTGGAGGCATATCGAATATCCTATTTGAAATTGGATATCCAATATTAATGGCATCAATTTCCAACATATTCCCTATCCTTGCAGACCTGACAACATCATTTTTCCAATTTTTTAATAAAGGTACACTCTGATACCACCGACGAAGGGCCACACCACCCTAAGCTAGTCCAGATCCACACTCTGGTAGAAACCTCTAAGATCTCAACTTGTGCTCGTAAGCCACCAAACAACCTCCTTGTTTCTAAACTGCAGCCACTAGCTCTTCTCCAATCTTATCCAAGATCCAAGTGTAAACTACCTCACATTCGGCGATGTGTATACACACTCACAAGTCCATCACAATCCTGTTGTAAATTGCCTCACATGCGGCACTCTGTCTATAGACTCAGAAAAACTCACTCTTCAATTCCTCCTTCTCTTTCACACCTTGAAGCCTTCCAAGCTTTCCAAGCTTCACCTTCCACAACTTTCACCTTTCCAAGCTTTCCTTCCAAAGCTTCTACTTCCCGAGCTTCTCCTTCTCAAGGTTCCACTTCTTAAGCTTGATTAGAAATGCTCGTATGCCTTTCTTAAATAGGCACTTACCACCCAATACATGACTTATCCACAACCTTCTAGAATTCCTCCTACACAATATCCACAACCTTCTACAACTTCCATAACCTTCTACAATATCCACAACTTTCTACAATATTCATAACTTTCTAGAATTCTTCCCACACACCTCGATAAATGGAATGACAACCATTTATTTTTTATTTTTTCTATTATGCCACCTATGCACCTCAAAAATAGAAATCCCCTTTTCCTTTCTTTTCTCCTTTTTTCCCCTTTTAAAAAAAATTTCTCCTCTAATTTTTGTCACTTTCTCTCTCCAATTTTTTTTTTCTTCCTTTATTTTAAATTTTTTTTTCAATAATTTTTCCATGCAACATGCTCCTGCATCAGACTCCCTCGGTAGATAGAAAACTATGTCCCACACTTTGACACCAAAAAAGAAAGATCTACCACCATCTTCATCTTCACCAAAGGTTCCCACCTCAACGGGGACAAGAAAAGCACCATGCAAATCTTCCACATCTGCATTACTCTATCGAACGCTAGAATCTCAACCATCCAATTAACATGCTCACTCCTAGGAACAAACTGAACATAATTCTTCATCAACAAACCCTCATTCACATCACCAACTAGTGAATCCACACCAGTAGCAAAAAACCCCACATCAATGACAAAAAACTCCATATCAGCACCAACATGTAGATCTCCATCAATACATGCCAAACTAGCAATATCATTGCTCACAACAAGATGCTTTGCAATACATAACTCACCTCTAACAACAATCGGATCATCCACGACCAAGTGCTCTGCAACATACAAGTCACCACCAACATCAACTAGATCATCCACGACCAAATGCTCTGTAGTCTCCATGTTAGACTCAACCAACTTATCATGAAAACCAATCTCCATCTCAACATCAGCAAGGTTAGGAATATCCTCAGCAACAACCTCTATTTTCTCTACAGGTTTTGCATCAGGCTCCATAAGCTTATCAGCAAAACCATCCTCTTCCACCTTGACCTTCTTAGCTTGATCAGCCAATCTAGCATCCAACCGAGAAAACATCTTAGAAAAATTCCTCTCCACTATATCATGGATTTTCGCAATCATCTTAGGTTCCAATCCTCTTGGAGCCATCTCCCAAGATCTTCATAAACCCTCTGCAACAAATCCTTCCTACGCTCCTTATGACAACCTTGAATTGTTTGTAAGTCAGATCACAACTTGCCACCTTGCACGAACAATCAGGAACCACATCATAAGTCTAGGACAATGGATTTGCAATCCACAAGCTCTCTATGATCATGCCTCAACAAGTTCAAACTTTCATCTTTGTATCCATCAATCAATCTGCATGTCCTCCCAAGGTCCTAGTGCAAAACTGCCTCAACTTCGGTGACCTATTTACATGCTCAGAAACTCCCACTCTAATAAACTTTTCACAACCAAGGTCCTAGTACAAACTGCCTCACACTTCGGCGATCTTCTTGTACACTCAGGAACTCCTGCTCTGATACCACTGATGAAGGTACACTCTGATCCCACTGACGAAGGGCCACACCACCCTAAGCTAGTCCAGATCCACACTCTGGTAGAAACCTCTGAGATCTCAACTTGTGCTCGCAAGCCACCAAGCAACCTCCTTGTTTCTAAACTTCAACCACTAGCTCTTCTCCAATCTTATCCAAGATCCAAGTGTAAACTGCCTCACATTCGGTGCTCTGTCTACACACACACAAGTCCATCACAATCCTGTTGTAAACTACCTCACATTCGGTGCTCTAACTACAGACTCAGAAAAACTCACTCTTCACTTCCTCCTTCTCTTTCACACCTTGAAGCCATCCAAGATTTCCAAGCTTTACCTTCCACAACTTTCGCCTTTCCAAGCTTTCCTTCCAAAGCTTCTACTTCTCGAGCTTCCACTTCTCAAATATCCACCTTTCACCTTTCCAAGCTTTCCTTCCAAAGCTTCACCTTCTACAATATCCACAACTTTCTACAATATTCATAACTTTCTAAAATTCTTCCCACACACCTCGATAAATGGAATGACAACCATTTATTTTTTTATTTTTTCTATTATGCCACCTATGCACCTCGAAAATAGAAATCCCCTTTTCCTTTCTTTTCTCCCTTTTTCCCCTTTTTAAAAAAAAAATATTTCTCCTCTTATTTTCGTCACTTTCTCTCTCCTCCAGATTTTTTTATTTTTATTTTTTTTCCATTACTCATCCCCTGATGCTGGAACTAGAAGACAAGGTGTATGCATTTGTCAATATGTAGCAATGTATGCATGTGGAATTTTCTAATGTTGTGACCTCATTCTACATTTGTCAATGTGATCCCCCATATCTAAACTTATTGAATCACTATCATTGTTGTCATTATCAATTTCCACAATGTATGAAGTATGGAGAGGATTAGAGGATAGGCTAGGTGAACTTTTTTGAAAGTGAACATTCCTCTCTATGAATATCCCATGAGTCTTAGGATCCATAAGTCTATATGTCTTAACACTTTTGTTGCATCCAAGGAAAGTACAAGGTTGTGGTGGTGCCTTGCATTCCCTTGAAGATATGTGTACCCATGCTGGACAACCAAAAACTCTAAAGTATTTCACAACTGGTTTTCTTCCACACCATGCCTCAAAAGGAGTCATTCCATCTAAGACATTATGAGGAGATCTATTAAGGATGTGATTGGCATTGCTTATAGCTTTGACTTCAAGTGATGGATCAAGAGACTTACCTTGAATCATAAAACTTGTCATTGACTTAAGAGTTCTAATCCTCATTGCTGCAACACTTGTCTTTTGTGGACTAAATGTTATTGAATTATAAAGATCAATACTCTCAAGTTCACAAAAGTCTCTAAGTCTTGAGTTCACATATCTACTTTCATTTTCCATATGAAGAACCTTGATGGATTTATTTGATTACTTCTCAACATTACTCTTGAAGGCTATAAACTTATCAAAAAATTCATTGTTGTGATTAAGAAAGTAGACCCGTGTGTAGCATGAAAAGTCATCAATGAAAGTGAGGACATAACAACACTTGCAAATTGATGTCATTGAAAAAGGGCCCGCTAGAACCGTGTGAACCAACTCAAGAACAACTGATGCTCTCCAAGAATTCCCTTTGTTATACTTTTCTTCTGGATGCATATCCATTGAATAAGTTGAACATTCACCCTTAGAAAGTTGATTGTAGGTAGACCTTTGACCATATTTTTTGAGCTAAGTTGATGAAGATAGTAGAAGGAAAGATGTTCATACCACTCATGCCATAATTTACTTTGTAATTGTGAATATGTCAACAAGGCATGTGAAGGAGACTTATGCACAAAGTGGGAGAAAGAATAAAGCCTTGTTTCATGATTAGCTTTACCCACTACAACCAATGAATCATCCTTAAGATTTCACAGAATTACTGAATTAGGAAGGAACTCAACTTTATTTCCACCTCCAAGAAAGTGATTTGGTAAACTAAAAGGAGATTAGTGCTAAGATTAGGAACATAGAGAACATCTTTGAACTCTCCATTTTCCATCTCAACTTGTTCTTTCCCTTCAACTTCCACTTGTGTATCATTCCCTACAAAGATGTGAGGTACCTTAGATTGCTCCAATGAAGAAAAGTATATTTTTGAAGAACCCATATGATCTAAGGCACCTAAGCCAAGAATCCATTATCTTGAAGAACTTGAACTTGCCATTAGTGCTTGTCCTTTTCCCTTTGAAGTGGATGGATTTGAATCCTTGGAAGCATTTGGCACATTGATTTTTTTCTTCCTAAGTAAGTTTTCCAACTCATCTATTCTCTTAGTCTTGCAATGATGCTCATCATGTTTTGGTTTCTTTCAATATGCACAAAATATTTTATCCTTATTGTTGTTGTTTCCCTTCTTGTTGGAAGAAGAATTGCCTTGTTGTGAGGAGGAAGATTGTTGTGTCTCTGATTGTGATTTTTGCTTCCACTGCTTTTTCTTATTGTCGGTCAAACTTTTTCCACCTTGATTTGATTGGTTCTCATTACTAGCCACCAATATTGTAGACTTAGATGACTTGAGAATTCTCATATCTATCAACTTGGTTTGTTCTAACATCAACATTTCCACAAATGCATCAAATGTAGGCTTAGTGAAGACACTTCCCATGGTCAACCTATAAGTTTTGTAACTCAAAAAAAAAGATGCATACTCTAAAGGTAGCCTTTTTAAGATGTGATGAATCAATCTATCATCCTTCATGGGATTACCACAATCCTTAAGTAGTACTCTCAATTCATTGGCTTTGTTGACATAGTCTTGAATTGTGTCAAAATTCTTAAGATACAATAGAAGTAGATCATCCTCAATTTGGAATCCCTTTTCCTCGTCCACCTTACCATAAAAACCTTAAAGTTTCTCTCAAGCACCCTTGGTATCCATAAAGTTAGAAATGTGGAAGAAGAGATCTCTATGAACACAGCTCCTAATAATTCCTAAAGCCTGATTGTCTTTAACTTGCCAATCAACTTGTGCATAAACATTAGTGGGTTTTACAATTGTACCATCAACATATAGATTTAAATCTTTTTCTATTAGTCTACTCCATACTATAAATTTCCATGTAATATAATTGTATGAAGTTAAAAGTGGAGTTTTAGGTGAACCCATGATGCAAAATTTAAAAAGCACAAGAAAGAAAGAGAGACACAAGAACACAAGACACCCCTTCCCCCCCCCCATTCATTCAATCAAAGAACCCTTCCAAAAGTGATGCCTCCTTTTGGAGTTCAAATCTAGTACTTAGCATTGTAGCTTAGATATTCAACAATTTTGAAGTTTAATTAAAGCAATACAATGCAAAAAAATGAGCTATTTCTAAAAGTGGTATTTCTATCCACACAAGCCTATAATTTTATTGCAAATCTAGAAAGTAGACAAAAAATTAAGCACTTAAAAAAAATGGAACTTGAATATGTGTCTAGATGAGTCCAAACTAAGCTTTTGAAGTTGTAGAAATTGGGATTTGTAATTTGTAAAAAAAAATTCAGGAATAGAAATCTCAAACATCCTACACCAATGAGTAGATCACAAAATTCTACCCCAAATCAAAAAAAATTATTGCAAAAAGGAGTCTGTATAAGGGAGATATTGTTGTTTGAAAATCATCTTTGTAATTATTTTTTCTGAACCGCCGCCGTCACACCTCCAAAAATCAATTGACTCTAGATTTCACACAATCTATCCACACAAGCCTATAAGTAATACAAAGTGTGATCTGAAATGTTGATGCAAAAATTATCACATAATCTGCCCAGAAGTAACACAACAAAGATTTCTAGATTTTGCCTTAGATGTGTGATTTTGATGAAACAAAAGTCAATTTGGGAGGTTTTTGACCTTCTAAATATGATTCCAATATTTGATTCACACCAAAAAGATCCAATCTTATCCTACAAAAAAACTCTCCTACAAACCTAAAAGGCCAATTTTTCATAGAATTTTAGAAATAAAATGTGAATCTGAAAAGAAAAAATGTAGAGAGAAAAAAAATTTAGATCTAAAAAATTAATTGCATAGATCTAAAGAGATCATATCAATTTCACAAATCAAGCCTTCGAATTCCGATTTGCAAAAAAAAATTGCCTTAGATTTGACTATGGCCTAGGGTAGGAAAATTTATAGTCAAAATTCATCAAATTGACCCTCTAGATGCAATAGTGAGGTCCATTTTGATTCTATATGTTCCCAATAACTATAGATACTCTGGATCTAAATCATGGTCCTCCGAGAGGTGAAGCAAAAATGGTCTCCAATGGCTATGTGAAGAGAAGCTCCCTCAGCTCTGATACCATGTAAGAATTTTCTTTAGGGAAAAATCACCCCAAGATCAAGAAGCTCAAGCACTAGTACAATATGGACTAATAAAGTGCAATCAGAATAACAATATGAGAATGAATTGATGTACATACACACTAGGAGTGCCTAAATATAAAGGCCTCTAGAATGACTAGGAGTCAAAAAAGTGATAAGTCTCACAACTAAGAATATAATTTAGTGCTATGATGAGAGGATAAGATTACATGGGTGTGTCACCTAAAAAGATGTTGTACACACCATGTACTTAATCAGAGTGTGAACAATTGTGTTGTCTACATGACAATTCAAATAAATATGCAGACTTCTATGTTGTAGACACCATGTGCTAAATTAGAGTTGCTAACTCATGTGTTTTCAACAAGACAACTTTTATGAGTATGCATACTCCTAGGTGTCTAATCTAATAAATAATAAAATAATACATCGACCTAAGTAAACTTAAGTAAAGTGTAATAATAATTAATTATTTACACTAACAAATAGTAATGGTATGATAACATTGAAGATGAAAAAATTGGCATACCTTAGCATACATGACATTGCTACATTGGATAAACCATTGATAAGCTTCGAGTTCACCAAAAAAACTATAGAAGAGAGAAGAGTTGTTTGGGAGCCTTGGTATAGGGGCTTGCATACCTTCTCAAGTATAGGTATATCAAGACCATCTTCATCATCATGATCATCTTCTATAGGTATGCCAATACCATCTTCTTCAATCATGTCCTCTAACACATTATCATCTTCCATGGGAGCATTATACTTAGCTTGGACATTCACACCTCTATGTTCCTCCAATTGGAAATCCTCATTCACCAATCAATGAAAATCGTGCCCCTGTTCAACATAACCATGTTTTGTACAATGATTCTGGGTTTTTGTGATTAGAATTCTTCAATTCTTTAAGCCCTTACACTTTTTTCAAGGGCAATTATATTTATCAACTTTTCTTTAGAACTAAGACCACAATCTAGCAATTGTATTGTTATTTTGTTCTAGGTTCATATTACTAGGCATGGTCTTTCTTCAAAGGAAAATATATCTACAAAATTATTGGACATTTTGTATTTAATGTTTATATATGTACATATGGTTTTGAAAGAAAAATTTGATGTAACTAATGTGTATATCTACAAAAAATATTGGACATGTTTTACTTATTTTTTATATTTGCACATATGGTTTTGAAAGAAAAATTTAGTTTAATTAATGGATATATCTACAAAAATAATGTACATGTTGTACTTAATTTTTATATAGATGCACATATGGTTTTGAAAGAAAAATTTGGTCACCTCTCTCAAATTTATCGATATTATAATCAATGAAATGCTGTCTACTTACAATGATCTTTGTTAATTATACACTATACAATGCTCATTATACAACATTTAATCACCAAGCTCATCACTTTGGTATTTAATTGTTCGTCTACAGTAAGTTTACAATCAATATGGTTCACAGGAGATCTTGTTAAAGCATAGTGGTCCTCTATAGATCATTGTTCCCACGAGGAGTACTTGAGCTCACTCAAGGAGAACATGTTGGCCTAACTTTATGATCAAAGTGTTTTGTCTCTTAGCTCCTCAAGTACTATTGCACAATCTCAACTCTTTGATTCTTACTCTCATTCACATTTTTGATAAATTCTCATGGATGGTAATTGAAACTATACCTCTCCATGTTGGAATCAAATTTCAAAGATTCACCAATGTTGCTTCTCACTAGATCCTGCATTCATATCACTCTAAGCTTTCCTTTTTGGTGAAAGTTAAATATAGTAATAAATGCAATCCTATACCTTGAACTAATTAATAATTTTAGATTAATTGATTATACAAGTTTATGATATAACAAAATATAACCCTAAAGTGCCCTTAGATTTTATAAGAAAGTTGGCTCTACAGTATTTTTTAGTTATATTTATTTTAGGATGACATAGTAATGAAAGCTAACCAATTATTGGTAATTTTAAAACATAATTCCTTAGATCTAGATTAAAAAATAATGTGAATGAAAAATAAATAAGCCTATTTTCATATGTAATTTATAGGTGACAAGAAATAAAATGCATAGAACCATGGTCCTAGGTTTGTTAGGAAAAGGAAGTTAAGGTGCCATATAAGCCTTAGTTACTTTATTCCTAAGGATCTTGGTTTTGGTTTTTTTGGTCAATAGATTGAGTCTAGGTGTGATTTGTGAGTAATTGCACCTTATTTAAATCTTAAGTGTTGTAAATTTCTAGGTAATTAAGTTCAAGGAAGCAATAGTGGAAAAATTGCATTTTGCATGAAAAATTGCTAACAACTTTTTGTCAATTTTGACAATTTTGCAAAATTGTTACAATAGATCTTGTAACTAATCAAAAAAACTAGGTATTAGTTGGGAATGATTTATTTGGATGCTAATACCCTCTATGAAGTTAGTGGTGTAAGTAGGTGTATGTTCAACAAGTTTTTGAAACCAAATATACAGATTTTCTAAGCATTTTGCTATTGTACAAAACTATATAGATTGGAAGACCAAATCCAATTGCATGATTTGAAAGTGATTTTGATTGGTTCATTCTAAATAAAGTTAGAGAATTTTCATTTCTATTAGGTTCAAAAACTCTTAAATTGAGGGTTTCAAGTGAGATGTGGCCCTAACCTGCAATTCTACTATCAGATTTATATGGCCTTCTGGAATTTTCAAGGTTACGGTATGCATTTTAAGATTTCAAAGTCATAGATTTTTCTTAGGTGAGTTAGGGGTTCTATGAACGTGCCCTAGACTAGAAATTACTATGCATTCAACCATGAAAGTGTTGATTTTGTGGACAGAACTTGGAATGAAGCCCTAGAACTTGGTGGATGGCCATTTATTGGTGAAAAAGGTTAGGTAAGACCTCTTATAACAAAAAAATATTCCTAAGTACCCATCCTTTCTCATTTCCAAGTGATCCAAGCTTGATTTGGCTAATTAGGTCTATGAGGCTTTCATAGGTTTAGGGGTGCTAGAGTAGGTTAGAGAGTTGGTGCTTTGAGGATTTGTGTAACTTCCAAAAGGGTATCTAAAATCCTAGTTTTTTTCCCTAAAACTAGTGGAGAAAAACTAAGTTACTATCCTAAAACCTTAAAAAAGGCTACAAGGGGAATTGGGCCCCTTAAGAGAAAATTTACAAGATAGAAGTTGGGGGAGCCAAGTAATTGCAGAAGTCCAAACCTTGAGTGTTCCTTCAAAGGTCCTAGATGTTAGCTTGATTCAAGGAATAGGTTAGAGTCCATTTCTCAATATGAGCCATTTTACCATTGTTGATCCCTAGAGTCACTAATAGGGAAAGATGTGTTGAAACTAAAGACTTTTGTAGGAATTTGGCATTGTGTTGAAACAAGTTGGAAGGAGTCTAGAAGGGTTCTAGAAGATTGGGAAAGGTAAGCTACATTAAGTGTTGGAGTTGGGGTTCTACCAAGCTTTTGGTGTGAGCACTCTACATCAATGTTGATCTTGCAAACCTCTTGAATGAAGCAATAATTCTTGTTGGTAGATGAGGCAAAAAATACATTTCAAGTAAGGAAATAGATGATGCAATAGAAAAGATTATGGTTGGTATGGAGGGAACATAAATGACTAATAGAAAAAGTAAGAGTTTGGTGGCTTACCATGAAGTTGGACATGCAATTTGTGTGTAAGTACACAAAACTAAATATCTATTGGTACTTTATTGTATTCTTTTATGTAGACCCTTCACATATGTATGGAACACAAGTTGGAAGTCTGATTTTCAATAATATATGATATCAATGAGTGTTTTAGAGGCAAATAAATCTTGTTTTGGCTTTTGTTATAAGGTCATCATGATGACCCCTAAACATGATCTAGTTCAAAAAGTTTCCATTGTACCTTAAGAACAAGCACATGGTCCTACATGGTTTTTGCTTGGAGATGACCTAAGTCTTATTACCAAGCAACAAGTCTTTTCTCAGATTGTGGGGGCTCTTGGTGGCAAAGCAATAGAAAAAGTCACATTTGGTGAACCTGAGGTCACATCAGGTGCAACCAATGACTTGTATCAGGAAACACAAATGTAAAAACAAGTATTTTTCTCTAAGTGGAGATTGTAAAGCATTCCTAGATGCACATTAAATATGGAGCAAAATTTTATTAGTCATTAATTCTAGAATTGATCTTTTGAAAATATGAAGACCTAATTCTAGAATAGATCTTTTTAAAATATGAAATTATATCTATCTATAGACAAGGGTAGAATCCCTCCAATATGTTGATTCTTGTAGGTCACAATAAAGAATAAAAACATGCAATCTTACAGCTGATTAGTGATTCATATAGCTTCATTATTTATGAAGGAGAGAGGAAAGTAACAAAGATTATTGAGAAGCGTATGCAATGTATATGAGGAAGATGGTTCATCATGAAAGACTAGTTCAAAATGAAGAACAATTTTGATAGTATTGTACCAATGATAACACTAAAGAAGGAGTTACCTAAGGAAGTAATTATCCTCATTAGAAAACTAATCAATATAGTTAAAGAGTTGAACAATTTTTTCTCATGGAAATTACAATATTTTCAAAATAAAATGAAGGCAGCTTCCACAAGGACTCCCAATTTTATACCAAGTGTCATTGATGAAAATAGGAACATAAGAGAATGGTAGGTATGGTCTTCTTTTTTGGATGACATTCTGAAACATCTAAGGTTTGTTGCATATTGCAATAATGAAACATATATTAAATTTTTATATGATATGATTGATATGTTATACATAATTGAGTTAGACATGTGGAAAGTTATTGCAAAGATAAAGGCAATAATAGATTCAAAGTGGAACAAGTGCCTAAAGGAGTTTAACACAATCAAAGATGCCACCTGGCTAGACATTGATACTAATATTGGAATTTGGGAAGTTGTAGCTAGGAGAAAAGCCTTTCCATATGGAGATAGCAATTGAGCATGTAGACAAGTCAAATAATATCAAGAGGGAGGATAACTATTTGATAGAGACACCTTACTTTTGTAGTTCATATACTATGAGTGTGATCCTATTGCAAATTTCAAAGTTGATCTTGAACATCAAAACTAATAGCTACTCAAATTTTAGTTATCTCTAGCATTTTTTTTGTAAGGTTTTGTCTTATATGCAAAAAAGTCGTAACTAGATTTTGAACATGTGTCCTCCCATCTCAATCTTGTAGCTATCCTTGTTTCTATAAAAGAATTTCCAATATGTGGAGTGAGGATCCAAATTTTGTTTCACTTTAGTGATAATGTTATTTTATAGTCGGTCCAAATTGTTGTGTTGATCTTGATGTTGTTTCAATTTTTTTTAATCTCAAAAACATATTGAAATTTTTATCTCAAGAGCATATTGAATGAATGAAATACTTGTCATATCTTGAGTTATAACTTGAGTCTTGTATCAAATACATGTATCATTCTAAAGAAGATTAATATAAAAGAAAGTTACTAAATATCTGTGTCCTAAATTTCTATCTCCATTTTCATATGTTTTTCATTCTTATATTAAATGAACAAAGCTTGTTTCATTTAATGCAACTTGGATAGGGGGTGTATTAGTCCATTCTTTTTTTAATTCAAGCAATTGAGTAAATGCTTCTATGAATTGATAGGGTTTCTAAGGGTATGGAAGGGATATCATAAGAATGGGATTTAGGGTTACGACTAATACATTTATTTACAAGTTAATTAAATAGATCAAAAAATTACTTATATGACTTTTTGGCCAATGGATAAGGCACTGATTATTAGTTAAAGTGAAAATTGAAGAAGTCTTGTTACAACACAAATTATAATTCAAATCAAATTAATATCTAAAGTGTTGACAATGGATTATATGCTGGTCATTCATTTATTGTAATAGCTTTTGATTTTTTAGTTAGTTGCTAGATCATTCAATAGTTGTTTTCAATTCCAAGAAGATTAAGAGACCAAATCTACTTAAAGGAATGTGTAGTGTGAAAATATGTAGAGATTGTGAAATCCCTAGGTAAACCCTCCTTGGTTAGTAGAGCCTAAAGTGTAGGAATCATTGTTGCTTCATTTAGTTCATCTAGATCCAAATAGATTTTGTTGCAGATGGAAAGTAGCTAATCCTTAGATATCTCCTTTATTTTGTATTCTAGTATTGTTTTAAATCTATAGATTTAAACACCAATACATGGGAGGATGTCAAAAAGGATTTTGTTCTTGGTTTACCAAGGATACAATGAGGGAATGATTCAATAATTTTGGTGGTTGATAGATTTTTAAAAATGAAACATTTCATTCCTTGTAAGAAAACTAGTGATCTTGCTCATGTACTGGAGCTATTTTTCAAAGAAGTGGCAAGACTACATGGTTTTCCAAAGAGAATAGTTTTTGATCGAGATACCTAGTTTGTTGGGTATTTTGGGCGTACATTATGGAAAAAATTAAATATAGATTTGAATTTCAGTTCATACTATCATCTACAGATTGATGGAATAATATAAGTTTTGAGCTAGAGTTTGAGGAATTTTTTGAGATGCTTGGTTGGGGATAATCCAACAGGATGAGATTTGATTTTACCAAAGGTAGAATTTGTATACAATAATTTTTTCAATGGGAGTTCTAACAAATAACCATTCTAGACTATACATGAGAGAAGTCCCAAAAATACTTATGAATTGAGGTAGTTGGATAAAGGAGAGATAAGTAGTGCTGAAGTAGAGGATTTTATTACAAATTTGAAGAACATCCATGAGGAGCTAAGGAAGCACATTATGAAGATGAATATACAATATAAGACTAAGGAATATATGAAAAAGAGGTATTAGGAATTTTAGAATAGAGACAAAGTCATGGTTCATTTGAGAAAGGGCAGAATTTTAGTGGGTACATATAATAAGATGAAAATGAATAAGTTTGGACCATACATGATAGTGAAAACACATAATTCTAGAAATACCAATGAAGTAGAGTTTTTGGTTGAACTAGACATTTCAGTAGTTTTTAACATTTTAGATTTGATAGAATATTATGAATGAGGTGATGGAGATGAAAATGCATAAGAAAAGTGGAGTATTTTGATATCTACTTCAACTACAAAAGAGATTGGGGAGATATATGACACATGTGGGAAGAAGAAAAAGTAATAAAACTTATGAAGAGTATCTAGTCAAATGGAAAGGCAAGCCAATGAAGGGTTTATTATGGCTAGAATGGGAGGAGGTTGACCATCTTGGTTTCCCTCTGATTACATGAGGCATGATAGGGTCAATTGTCAAATTACCTTGCATGTATAATGTAGGAGCATCCAGGGTGTAAGGGAAATCTTACATTAATAATTCTATTTCTAGTTTTCCAATTTTTTTTGTTTTTAATAAGGGTTATTCCTATACATATTTTCTATTTGTGAGAGCTTGCAATTTTTAGTAAGTTGTTATTATATGCTCAAATTGTTCTAATCTCATTCGTGGAGTTTCATCTTTGACATATCAACCTACTCGATGAGTTTAATTGTCATATCATATGTATTAGTGTAGTTAGTGCATATTTTTGGTATTAATTTTGGCTTTCCAAACTTTAGATCTAGTGATCAAAGCCTAAATGACTTTGAAACAAGGTGAGTTCTTGACTAATGGAAGCTTGTGCCACCACCCATTGTAGGTTGCTAGCTAAGGATTCTAAAATGGGTTTATAATAGCCCATCAGGTCAATGGTTTGCTAGTTATGGTCTCTAGAAGTGGACCCATCCAAAAATATAATTTGTAAATTCTTGAGTTGATCTTATGTAATAAAATGTAATGAAATGATATAATATGAGGTTGGTCAACCTTAAGGGTTTGAGCTTAGTGTCTAGAACCTTCTTGGGCATTAAAAGTTCCTATATAAGGAATGCACACGGGTTGTCTACAGAAGTTCTAGGTGATAGTTGCAACTTTATATTTCAAACTATTTTAAGGAAGGTGCCCATGTGGGTTTTCATATCATAATTCTATAACTCCAAATTTGTGGTGATAATAGGAAGCCCATATTTTGTTCTCTCAATTTGTATTGTTTCTTTATTTTGGTTGTGTGTTGTGGTATTTAGGGGAGCACCCTTCATCAAACTCCATCAAATATCTTTGTTTCTTCTTGCTTAGTTTTCCATTCTCTACAATAATATTTATTTTTGCTCCCACTCATGGTTAATGTAGCCCTATCTTTCTTTACAGGTAATAGAACAAACTCATGTCACCTTTTTGTAAATAAAAATGGTGGCATAATGCAAATGTTCAACTTTAATGACATTAAAGTGGTATTTTTGTTTAGAATTTGAAGATGATGTAAATAGATGAAATGAATAAACTTTGATGAAGTTATGCTTAGAATTTTTGTAAGTTTTTTTGAGCAATAATTTATGCATTTATTGATTTTTGAAGTCCTTTTTATAACTACAAATAATATGCAATGTTGTTCTTATCAAGCAAGTATATGCAAATGATCTTTTTTTCTTTGACTTTAAAATATATTATAGATGACATGTATATCTAGTGCAAAAAAAAAAAGAAATATTAGTTTTTGATCCATATTTTCTCTATTATAAATGCTCAATCTTGAAGGTATAAAAAATAAACAATTTTTTTTGTCTTGTCAAAACTTCTCAGTTAAATCGACGCCTTTAAAATATATATACATATGTGTGTGTGTGTGTGTGTGTGTGTGTGTGTGTGTGTTTGTGTGTGTCTATATATATTCTTCAAGATGACTCTCTCCTTTAGTGCTAAATATAAATTTTAATTTCTTTATATATGATTTATTGTTTTTATTTATTTTTTGAAATAGCATCGTCTCAAATGTTAAAACACCTACTTGCAATATTTTGAAATTATAACATAGGATAGCTAATCAAAGCACTATGATTTATATGATGATGATATTGACTTTGAGATTTATTAAAGGATATTTTTAGTTGATGAAAAAAGTTGATTTTTGATAAAGAAATGAGATTTGGCCAAAACAAGTTTAGATCTCCTGAAAGGTGACAAAAATTTGTACTTTTTTTGGTACACTAAAAGATGTCTCTATCATGGTTACTCATTTTTTATCCTTTAATCTCTATTAAAATACCTACAACTTCCCAAGTAGTGTTCCTTTTGTAAAGTTAGGGGTAATAGCAATAATCTCTTTAATATTTTGTACCATAATCTCATAAGAAGGTGGTAATGGTTTGAAAACATTCCACACAACATCATCTTTAGTGATAAATCCATCACAACTTTTAATTCCTAGAATAATCTCAGATACCCTAACAAAGTATCCTCCAACTTATTCATCTTCCTTCATCTTAGCACTATCAAACATGTCTTTCTAATTTTAAAGTTTAGATTTCTTTGCAAATTGACCACCTTCAAATCTAGACTTTTTAACTTAATCCAAATTGCATCTGTAAGTTGTAAGCTTTGTTACTCAACATATTCTAATTCTAGAAGAGGCAATAGCACTAATTCTCTAGTATACATATTGTACTTGAATAGATATTTCTCTTGTGTATATGAATCTAGCTTTAGTTCATCTACCATTGTCTTTAATTCTCTTGTGATCAACTAGTAATGAAATCATATGCATAGAAAAAAGTCTTCATTTTTTCCTTCCAACTTTCATAGTTCTCTCCATCAAATTTTATACTTTCATCCCTAAATGTAGCACTGGATCTGCTTAAGTTAATAAACCTTCTCTTCAAGGACCTAATACTCAAATAATAATTGTTAGAAAGTAAAGTCCATCAATACAATTGGTTGGAGGGGGGGGGGGAGGAATCATTTGTGTTTTTAAACAACTTAGATACAATTTATCAAATTTGAAACATATAACCAATAGAGGAAATAATCGTAGATAGTGACACAAGATATGCTAACTAGGGAAACCCTTGATCATAGGGAATACCCCAATGGGAATGATTCCTGCAAGAGGATATACTAATAAAATTTTCCTTGTAAATGTATGAGACCTTGTTATGAGTCAATTAAAAACCATTTGTACATATGAGTTCCTATCTAGAGGTTTGAATCAATACTAGAAGATTCCAACCCTATTAGGAGCTGGTAGGAAGTCAACTGAACCCTTTGTCCAAATTGATTTAGAGCTGTCTTCACTGAAGAATTCTTAGGATAACATATCTAAGGTTGAAATGACCAATACAACATGTGACTTATCTTTCTAATAAATTTCCCTTGAAGCTCTCAACACATCATCCTCATCATTCTGTTCTCTAATCTCATCAATTTTTTATCTACACTTCACATATAATAATGATCATACATTATAGCACATATGGCACTTACAACTAAGGAAAATATCTTTCCTTTATACTAGGTCCTAAAATAGCTATTTTATTTTTCCTTGAGGATTCCCTTATGTACAATTTTAATATAGCACCTTATTAAGATATTACATTGCACTTTACATTACAGAAACAACTCTTTGAAAGGTTAAAAGTTGACCGTCCATATAATAACTTGCACATTATCCTTTATAAATCTCCACATAATAATCAATTGGTTTTTCTATCTTGAACATATCATAGATTATAGATCTATATCCACCCAAAATCCAAGCACACTGAAAAATGTTTAACCTCATCAAATGGATACAACTCAAAAATCAGTAATAAGTGAACCTTGTACACTAGCCTCCAACTAGTCTTCTAAAAATATTTCATAATTAAATCAAATATTGATAACTCTTTTTGCGAACATAGATACATCGTAAAGACATATCCTTAAACATGATTCTGACCCCACAAAACATATCCCCATAACTACTAACTATGCTAACCAAAACTCTCTTTGCAACTCTTATCATTCTATCCATACATCCACTATGTTGACATAAATGATAAACCAAGTAATGAATGCAATGCATTTAAGAACTCAATAATCTCTCCAAACATTCCAACAAACTCCCCCAAAGGAATAGTCTTGAGCATTTAGGCTAACAACTTGTCTCCAAAATAAAGCTCCAATATGTAATCCTTTGATGCCAACAACCTCCAAACATGAAGTTTCCAATCACAAAATTAGAATTATAATAAAAGAATTATTAATAATTCCTCCATCATCTTCAATGCAAACAACATTTCATTCATCATCAGATTTCTTTTAGTTTTCCTTTAAGAAGATCACTTTGTCTAGTTCTACGAATGCATGTTGTCTAACCCTTTTTCTTACAGTAAAAATAGTTATTATCACTTCTATTTTTGTTTGACCATTTTAAGTACTTCTTGAGTATAATAATCTTTCTATTTGATGATCTTTTTTAATGACTTCATTTGTCCTCTTTTCCTCTAATAGATGGGTTGAAATCATATCCTCTAGAGTCTACAAAGTGATTTTAAAAATTGAAAATAAAAAATTACCATATTTTGTAGATAAGTTATTTAAAAGAATGATATTTTTCTCTTTTTGATGAACATTTTATACTTTATTGATTAATTATTACACCATTATATAGAGCAAGAAATGGTGAATGAATAAATTTTTGATGAATAGTCCTTTCCTATTAATTAAATATTAAAGATACATATTCACAAAAAAAGAGGCTAGGGGGTACAAGATCACCCCACAAGTTCACTTGACATACGATTGGAAAAGAAAACTATTCATCAAAAAATAAACATTAACACAATAAAGAAAGCCCTCAAGTTGCAAGAGCAGTGTCAGTCAAGGGAGGGTCTTTATCATTAGAGCCCCAAATGTTTGTGGAGTTGGTAAATGGATTATGGGGAGCTTAGCCATTAGTAGGGGTCATAGTAACATCATCTATCTTTTATCTCTCTAGCCTAGGAGAAGAGATAGCTAAATCTAGCTAAGGGAAAGTCCATTTAGGTTCTCTATGCATAGAAGGAAAGCACACATTAGGAGCAGCAGGAGGAGCCACTGAAGAAAAACCCAAACCCATCCTCCAAGGAGGTGAGGCTAAAAAATGAAGACCATTGAAACTACCACTAGGAGAGCAATAAGAAGACTATGACCTAGGAGTATGTGAGCAGCATGTTAAACTGCTTTGACCTCTTCGATGATCGCAAGGAGGAGTATGGTCACCAAATAAAGTATCTAGTGGTAACTAGGTCACCATACATGGGGCATTACCCCAATAAGCTAAGAGCTATTGCAGGTGATCTACCTCCAACACCACCTTATATGTCTGTACTTGAATTAGTAGCATGACTTTATTACAATACATGCTTTAGAGTAAATAACAACATGTATATCAAGAAAGTTGTGAGATAATAAAACAAAATTGCAATCTTTCTAGATAGTAAATAAAGTTTCCATTTTGAAGGCATGCCATATTTAGGAGTACATAAAAGGAATTCTAGTCAAATATCCCAGCACAACCATATGCCAAGTAAAGGCCTCTGGGTTGAAAGGCTTAAAAAAGGCATGAATCTAGAGCCAATAGTTCTGGGCTTTCTTGCACAACCAAAAAATATGAAGGAAACTTTCTAGCTGGCCACAAAAAGGACATCTAGGGCCTGAGACACCTAGATGCTAGAGTTAGGGGCCCAATGGTAGCCCCTAGAAAATGAGACACTAGGCAAACTGAACTATTTTAGGCTTCATGATAGTTTGCCAAAGTGTGGAATATCTAAGACTCCAAGTCTTCTCAAAGGACTAAAAATGCCAATGCTAGTTGATAGTGTCAACCATCAAAATGTGGGGAATCAACCACTGATAACCCAACTTAGGTTTGTAATTGGTCAAAGGAGTGGCAGGATACCACTTCCAATCTTTCCACCATGGGTGAGATGAATGAATACCAAGATTGTGCAATATATTGGGAGGCACTATAGGAATTACAAGATCAATTGTTTGACAATCTAGATGATGTTTAAAATAGATTGATACAAATATGATAAATGTGTTTCAATCATTGGTTTGATACTGATGTCAAACCTACTACTTGTTGATAAGACAATTGCTTATATGATTTGAGTACTATCATTTGTTTGATTGATGAAGAGGATTTGATCAAATGAGGTAATGATAGCACCTAGAGGAAAGGTTGAGTTATGATATGGAAAAGGAGTACAAGGATCAGTTAAGAAAATGGTATTATAATGCATTGATAATCTACTAAAGGTTGCAAAGGATGGTTACACTAGTTAAGTTTAGAAGAGCAAGTTAAATAAACTATGTTTGTCAAAATTAACAATCCGCATAGTTAGATGCCAAGAAAACTTAGTGCAAGCTAAGAAAAAAATCAAATGGAGCCAAGCAAAGTCAAGTGAGATAGTGTAAGTCGAATAAAGTTTCATTGATGCCAAGCACTAGTAAACTTTAGTTTGTGTTGAGTAATTTGTTAGTGGATGTCGAGCAATGCAGTATGTGCTGGGCATCATAAGCTAGTTGATTCTGAGTGTCAACATTATGAGAAAGATTGAGAATTTGATGAATTTGAGCTGACAAGTTTGATTTCTTGGATTGTGTAAACCATGTGGAAGATAAGCTTGATGAGCTAGTGGCACAAAATTTAGGATAAACCATTTTGAGGTGAATTCAAATAGGATTGAAAGAGAAGTTTCTAGAAGGAAATGAAATGAAATAATGGGTAGATTCATTAAATCCTACTTAATCTAACCTAGCCCTAAAATGGACAATAAAGGATGAAGGAAAAAAGATCTTAATTTTATAATTATAGAGGTGTTCAATCAGAAGCAAAGGTTGTCATGTGCGAGAACCTAAGGAAGATAAGGAGTCTAGGGTATTGCTTCATTCAATGACCTAAGAGAAGTGTCTATATTAGAAAGAAAAGCAAGAAGGCTTAAGGTTATGGATGCTTGGAGGGTGAACATGTTATTAGAGCTAAAGTGTGTGAAAGCAAAGCATAATGGAGGACTAAAACAAAGATCTATAATATGCAAGTGTGTTGTAAGTTATTATCAAATCAATCCTTACTGTTACTTTCTAATCAATGTGTTAGTTTATGGTAAATCCTTTGGATTAAGGTTGACCTAACAATAATTTGTAAATCCTTTAATTGGGTGACATTCCAAGTGAATGATCTAAAGTCCTCTAACATGGTTCACTTCTAACAAGGTGATTGAAATCCTTTAACTGGGTCACATTTAATTATGTGCATTGCAACCTTTAATAGGGTTGGCCTTTCACAAGGCATCACTTTAGATGAGCAAGAATGGGTAGCATGTTACAGGTGGTTTTTTCAAAATTGGGTTTCCACATTAAATCATTGTGTCAAATGTGTTATTAAATCTACAATGTTTCATGTTTACAGTTCTACAAAGTTGATTTGATAGTAACCTACAACTTTAAGTGAATGTATGATATAATGGATGCATGCATGATGAAAATGTTTTATGGATATGGATTCACTAAGTTTTGAAAAGATTTAATTATAAATATAGACCTTGGATAACTAATTCACCCCCCTCTCAGTTATTCTACAGAATTTGAACAATTGGTATCAGAGCCATCTGCTTTAGAGGACTAGTTTGAAGGTACTAGTGTAGACACCTAAATTTGATTACACCACTTCAGTAATCTTATTTAGCTATCTCTAAAGGCATAATTAACTAAATTCCTATTTAATTAATCCTTTTGCCATCCCCTAGCTGATTAATTTAATTAATCATCTACAGTCCTAATTGATAAATCAAATAACCCATTATTTATCAGTTAATCCTATTCTCCTATCTAATTCTAAAACCCTAATTTATTAAATAAATCACTTTGATAAATAAAACCCTCAAATCTAATAGCCCCTAACCTATCCCTAATCCTTCATTTAGCCTAATCCACCCCATCCACCCATACTAACCTAGCTTAGCCACTAACTCACCCACCCTCATGAATGTCATCCACTTGCACATCTCTAACATCCCTAATCTAATCCTAACCCAAGCCTAATCCCACCCCCCCAACCTTGTCACATTCCCTAAGTGAGCTTAAGACTTTCCTAATCCAAGCAAAGTCAACAATCTCAACTCCCTCAAAAATATCCCAACGATAAGCCTTCAATGCTCTTACAAAGCCATAAATGGCTCTTACATCCTCACTCATGACTCTTACATAGACGTCTCAAATGTTTCTTTGAAATACTGGAGAGAAGTTGTAAGTATAGTTGTCTATACCTTGAACCATGTGCAAGTCAAGAAAGGTACTCATTCAACACCTTTTGAACTATGGTATGGATATTCACCCAATGTAAAATATTTTAAGGTATTTGGAAGCAAGTGCTATATTTTGAAAGATTTTAGGAATGGTAAATTAGATGCAAAAAGTGAAGAAGGTATATTCCTTGGTTATTCCACAAGAAGTAAAGCTTATAAGTGTTTAAATACTAACACTAACAAAGTTGTGGGAAGTGCAAATGTGAAATTTGATGAATATATAGAAGTATATGAGGATGAACCTATGAAGGAACCAAAAGAGTAAAAATCATTTATATACTTTAATTAAGGTATGCCTATGGATGAAGATTTTGTAAATCAAGTTTCAAACCAACAACAAGTTTCAGTGACTGTTGAGTCACATACTATGAATGCCAAGTTGCATTTAGGAACTGAGTTGCATTCAGGTGCCAAGTTATAGTATGAAGTTGAGGCACATTTTGATTCTAAGATTAGTGTACATGCCATAGATGTTGAACTACCTAATAGATATGTACATAGTGATTCAACAATTGAGAGATCAAGTGAATAAACTAAAGTATAACCAAGATTGTCTAAGTATGTCAAGAGACATCACCCTACTGCAGAAATCATTGGAGATAGAAATGTTAGACCAATGACAAGGAATAAGTTGAGAAATAATACATGTTTTATAAGCATACAAGAACTTGAAATAGTGAAAGATTCCTTGGAAGATGTGGACAAGAGTAAAGCCATGCAAGAAGAGATTGAACAAATTGAGAAAAATAAAACATCGAGTCTAGTATCTAGACCAGAAGATAAAAATGTGATTGGTACCAAGTGGGTATATAGAAACAAATTAGATGAAAATGGTGAAGTCACAAGGAACAACACAAGATTAGTTTGTAAAGGATATGCATAAGAAGAAGGGATATAATATGGAGAAACATTTTCCCCTATTGCAAGATTGGAAGGATTAAGAACTCTACTTGCTTACATTGCATACAAAGGTTTCAAAGTGTACCAAATGGATGTTAAGTCTTCATTTTTGAATGCTATATTAGAGGAAGAAGTTTATATAGAACAATGAGAAGGATTTGTTGATGCTAACAACAAGAACATGGTATGTAGATTACACAAATCTTTATATGGTTTGTAGCAAGCACCAAGAGCATCATATGAAAGGCTTCATAATTATCTTGTGAAGATTGGATTTGAAAGGACTAATGATAAAAAAAATTTGTATTTGAAGAAAGAGAAAGAAAAAGTTATTTTACTATCTAAAATTTTTGTTGATGATATCATATTTGGAGGTCAAGATACTTTATGTAAGGCTTTTACAAATGAAATAAAGAAACAATTTGAGATGTCTATGTTTGGAGAGATCAAGTTCTTTGTGGGTTTAGAAGCACATAAGATGAAATATGGTATATACATCACTTAGTCAAAGTAAAATAAGGAGATCTAAAATTTTTTGGATTGGAGGATTCCAAGCCAGTAAGCACACTTATGGTAACACAACATAAATTGTCAAAGAATGATGATTCAACAGAGGTGAATCAAACATTATATAGGTCTATGATTGGAAAATTACAATATGTAGTACACAACAGACTTGATATTGCATTATCCATTGAGATAGTTGCAAGATTCTCTACTAATCCTAGGGTGAATCATTTGATGGAAGTTAAGACAATAATGAGATATCTTAAAGGAATAGAAGTGTATGGTCTATACTATAAGAAAAATGAGAATTTTGAATTGAGAGCCTACATTGATGCTAATTGGGCTAGAAATATTGATGATAGAAAGATCACTAGAGAAGGATCATTTATCTTAGGCAAAAGGCTAGTTACATAAACTAGTAAGAAACAAAACTACATTTCCCAATCTACTATTGAAGCTGAATATATCAAAGAATCCTATGATGCATACAAAGACTAAGCACATTGCAATAAAGTATCATTACTTGAGAGAGTTAGTTCAAGATAAAGACGTAAAAATAAAATAGGTTATATCTTCACAAAAGAAATACCTGAGAATTCTCAAGAGTATCTAAGAGGCAAACTAGGAGTGAGACTCATATCAAAGGCTATGGAAGAAGTACAAGGAGTGCCCTACATCAAAAAAGTTGATTGACATATGTTACACATTGATGCAGTGGATCTTACTTTAGGAGTTGCCTAAAGTAATCAAAGAGCTACAACTACAAATTAGTCACAAGCTAGGTGATCAAGGGAGAAACTGAGAATTTTCATAGCTGCATGTTAAGATGACAAGTCTTTGACATTATTGTCAAAGAGGGAGAAATCTTGATCCTCCTAATCCTATTGAGGGAGAAATCCTAACTACTAAGGAAGGTACTATTTTCAAAGAGAGGGGGATAGAAGATACATATAGAAGAAACATGGAATATCTACTTAGAGGGAGAAAGTGTACATGTTGATTACATCTACCTAGTAAAGAGGGAGTTAATGTCAAAAGAGATATAATAAGTGATTCAAGAGGGAGTCATAAGGATGAGTTGACTGATTGTCTATTTATTATAACAGAATTTTGTAACCTATTTAGAAGATGAAAGTTGTTGATAGAGGGAGAGATTTCAATACAAAGTTTTTTTGGATATTTTGTTGGTTATATTGATTAAGTTTTGTCTGTTTGGTTTACCATCAATGCGAACAAGGGAGATTGTTGAAAATACATTGATACAAGTATGATAAATGTGTTTTAATCATTTTTTTGTCACTAATGTCAAACTTGCTACTTGATGACAAGACAAATACTTATATGATTTGAGTACTATCATTCGTTTGATTGATGAAGAGAATTTGATCAAATGAGGTAACAATAGCACCTAGAGGAATGGTTGAGTTACGATATGGAAAAAGACTATAAGGATTACTTAAGATAGTGGTATTATAATGCATTGATCATCTACTTAAGGTTGCAAAGGATGGTTACACTAATTAAGTTTAGAAGAACAAGTTAAAAAAAGTATGTCTATCAAGCATAACAATTTGCAAAGTAGGTGTTAGAAAACTTAGTGTAAGATGAGTAGAAAATTAGTTGGAGCCAAGCAAAGTCAACTTTAGTCTAGGCCAAGTGAGATAGTGTAAACTAAGTGAAGTTTAGTTATGTTGAGCACCAGTAAACTTTAGTTCATGCCAAGTGATTTGTTAGTGGATTTCAAGCAACGTAGTATGTGCTGAGCATCATAAGATAGTTAATGCTGAGTGTTAGAATTATGGAAAAGATCTAGAATTTAATAAATTTGAGTTGACAAGTTTAATTTCTTGGATTGTGTGAACTATGTGGAAGATAAGCTTGATGAGCTAGTGGCACAAAATTCAAGATAAACCATTTTGAGGTGAATTCAAAGAGGATTGAAGGAAAAGTTTTTAGAAGGGAATGAAATGAAATAATAGGTAGATTCATTGAATCCTACCATTTAATCTAACCTAACCCTACAATGGATGATGGAGGATGAACAACAAAGGATCTTAGTTTTTTATTTATAGAGATGTTTGGTCAGAAGCAAAGGTTGTTATGTGTGAAAACCTAAGGAAGACAAGGAGTATAGGATATTTCTTCATTCAATGACCTAAGAGAAGTGTCTAAATTGGAAAGCAAAGCAAGAAGGCTTAAGGATATGGATGTTTGAATGGTGAACAAGCTATGAGAGCTAAAGTGTGTGAAAGCCAAGAAGAATGGAGGATTGAAATAGATATCTGTAATTTGCATGTGTGTTGTAAATTGTTATCAAATCAAGCCTTACTGTTACTTTCTAATCATTGTATCAGTCTAGGGTAAATCCTTTGGATCAAGGTTGACCTAATAGTAATTTGTAAGTCCTTTAATTGGGTGACATTCCAAGTGAATGGTCTAAAGTCCTCTAACAAGGCTCACTCCTAATAGGGTGATTGAAATCCTTTAACTGGGTAACATTTAATAGTGTGCATTGTAACCTTTAACAGGGTTGGCTTTTCACAAAGCATCACTTTAAAAGAGTGAGAATGGGTAGCATGTTTTTGGTGGTTTTCCCCAGATTGGGTTTCCATGTCAAATCATTGTATCAAATGTTCTATTGAATCTTCTATGTTTCATGTTTACATTTTTGAAAAAATGATTTGATAGTAACCTACAACTTTAAGTGAATGCATGATCTACTGGATGCATGCATGATGAAAATGTTTGATGGATATGGGTTCACTAAGTTGTGAAAAGTTTTAATGGTACACCTGGACCTTGGATAATTGATTCATCCCCCTCTTAGTTATTCTAAATAATTCCAATAGATGGATAAGGTTGAACTACACTTGCAGTCCCTCCCATGATCGAAGGCTCGTAGTAACCATGGAAAAGAGATCTTTGGGTGTCTTGATTCCCCTTCAAAATAGTGCAACATGCTAGCTCCTTGAATTTCAGCCATTGGAACACCTTGAACAAAAAATAACGAAGACCACCACAAATTTTGTTGGTTCATAGAGAGCCATCTTTGAACCATTGCCTTCCTATCAAAGCTATGGCTTGATGGCTTCCTAGGATTTTCAAATAATTTTAGCAAGAAAGGTGCCTTAAATCTACACTGGTTCAGTGGTCACAAGAATGGTTTGAAATGTAATCCTCTTATAGGTTGGTCAGTTAACTAGAAAGCCTAAAGAAATGCAATGTCACAAAAATATTTTGTAGGCCTCATTGCCAATGAGAGCCTGAATGACCCACTTAGCACAGAGGGCTATCCCCTATTTGTGAGTGGGAAGTAGTCCAAGACCACTAGAGTCTTTGGGTAGGCAACAAAAGTCCCATGCAACTTTGTGAATATCATGATGCACAACATCAAAGGGCGAGAGGAAATTCTTTAGGAGGTATTCAAACTTGATGTATGAAGCATTGGAAGGAGCCCAACATGAGGAATAATAGACATGCATAGCAACCAAGACTTGAGAACAAATCTAAGATTTTCTGGCAAGGGAGAGAGGTTTGGTGATCCAATAGTCCAATTTATTTTCAATCCATGCTAGGAAAACATTGAACAACTCCATAGCAGAAGCTTGAAAAGAAAAAGAAATGCCCAAAAACTAAATTATTTTTCCATGCTGAACCCATTTCTGCCTATAACACTACAACCATTCAGGGCCTAGTAAGAAGGATTGTCTATAGAAAAGGGTCTTGTACCATTAAATAGCATACCCAAAGACAAGGAAAAAGTTATCCAAGCATTGTAATGCATTGGCAATATTATCTTCATCCTCTAGAAGGGTGAGAAATGAGTCATCTACAAAATACTCATTCACAAGTTGTGTAGTGGAATCTAGGAGAGTTATGCCAAAAACAAGACCCTTAGAGATAGAGTTGAAATGAAGATAGCTAAACCATTTGACTACCAAAACATAAGAAGAAGGAGTTAAATGATAACCTTACAAATAGATTTGTAGACCCTGAAAGCTTCAAATTTCCAGCCATTTATGGTAATAAAAGAAGAGGCATCACTAAAAAGAATTTGAACTAATTGTAAAAAGACTGGGCCAAACCCTAGGGCTTAAAGCGTGGCCAAAATGAAAAGCCATTCAATCCAGTCATAGGATTTGGAAAAATCAATCTTAATAAACAAGGCCTATTTTTTGGACTGACAAGCCCACTCCATATGTTCCCAAACAACAATAATATTATCTAGAATATATATAGATTTAATGGAACTAGTTTTTTCAAGAAAAATAATCTATGGGAGCAGATGTTGGATTTTAAGGGAGAGATCCTGGACAATAATCTTGTAAGAAAAATTAAACAAAGTGATGGGCCTCCAATTGCATATTTCTTCAAGATCATTGGATTTAGGTATGAGTTTGATATTACCCCTATTAATAATGTTTCTTAGGGAATGAGAATTGTATGATTCTTGTTATACCTGATATAGATTAGGGCCAATTTCATCCCATAGAACTTTGTAGAAATCACACAGGAAACCATCACATCCAAAGGCTTTATCATCAACCATGGGAATGAAAACTTCCTTGACATCAACAAGCATGAGCTTCTACTTACAAAAGGCATATTTCTCTAGAGCAAGCCTATTAGGAGTAGCGGAAAGGTAGGTTTGTAATGCCTAATCACATGGAGTAGAGGGCCCCTATGTAATGAAGAACTTCTCATAATCATGTACAAAATACTGCAGGATGCAAGTTAGGTCAAAAATAACTTGCTAGTCTTCCCTTATGCATTTGATGTCTTTTGCAAAATGATGATCCCACATAGCATTGAAAAATTAATTAGAATCCTGATCACCAACCTCTAGCTAATGTAGACGGACTTTTATTTGAGCTCCCCTAGTGGCATAACAATCTCCAACTTGTTTCTATTGTCAAAGATTGGCAAGTCGGACCTATAAATCTATATAAATGGATTCATGGCAAGAGTTTTTGAGGCCATACATAGATCTTTAGGAGTGGCTTCATAAGATCTTCTACGGTATATGGCTAACTGTCTCACGTAAATGCAAAGAAATTGTGAATTATGGAGAATGAAATTATTCCACCATTGAATCCACCCAATTGGGGTGTGGGGTCTAGGCTCAAGGTTCTAGACTCAAAGGATGTGGGCAAAAGTGAGAAAATGGGACAATAAGGAAGTATTGAGAAAAAATGAGTTTTGTGAGGATGAGACTAAGTTGTATACCAGGTGATAGCAAAGATGATGGGGTAATGATTTGACAAGGTTACATCTAGCAAAGGGATGATGGGTAACACATTCTCATGTGAAAAATAAAAAAAAGGGATTGAGCCGAAAGCATAGTTCTATCTAGTCTCTTTAACACTCTGTTAGACCTAGCTCAAAAGTTGAACCATGTATGTCAAACTCCACTAGACTGGTGGTAGTCAGCATTGGGATAAAAAAGGCCCATTTTCTTTTTAAATGTAAAACCAGGCTTCCCTTTTGCCAACTACCCATCAAAAAGAAAGAAGCCCTTCCTTATCAGTAGCCAACATTAAAATCCCCACAGAAAACCCAAGTGACAAGTGGCAAGTGATCCACCAACCAACACCATAGGTGTGAATTCTCAACAACATCATTGGCAGCATAGATCTTAACAATACCAAAGGAATGATTCTAAAAAGACATCAAAATCCAAACAATCCTCTGCATGGGGTTAGAACCATGCAAAATAACCAATGAAAGTAAACAAGGAGAGAGAAGAGTGACAACAACATCTCATCTAGCCTCAAGCTAGGAAGAAAATAAGGCATTTTCAAACCAAATAACATGATAGGCTACTTGTTGAGAAGAAACCAAGCAACTTTAACTTCTTGAAGATATAGAACATCAATATGACCAAGCCAACATCTGGTATCATAAGAAAAATATTTTCTAAGGAGATCTGTTAGCCCCCAAACATTCCATGAGGGACAAACCATTGTAACAAAACTTGCATGTCTTCCTCATCCCCAAGAGAGGAAAGGTTGTTGTGCAAAAATGTGGAGGCAACAAACAAGGTATCTCCAAGAGATATGATCTGCCATATCTTCTCCCCATTATCAGATACCTCATTGCGGCCTTCTAGGTTGTGAGAAAGATGAAGGGAATATGAAGAAATCATTGAAGTTTCTTGCAATCCTCAAACCCATGAAGGGTGAGAGTTAGGGGTATGAATGCCCACTATCCCTTGAGTACTAGGATTTGAAATAGGTAGAGGTGGGAGTAGAGGGATTGAAGGCTCTAATGGTGCTAGGCTTGAGTTGTGATGAGCATTATCCTAAGGAAAAGAGCCTACCTTAGTCATAGTGGAGCCTTTTCCTTTTTTCACAACAGTTGTCCTTTTTTTTTATAGCAGTCAGAGCCAGTTTGGCTTCCTAAACTAGTTGATGATTACATTCAAACAATGAACAATCCTTAATCTTATATTCTATAGATTGACATGGATATCAAGTATTCAGGAGATTTAGGTAAAGAACCTTCTAAGTGAAGGTGGGACACCTATCTGAATCTCCATTGATTCTTTGAGGTCCCTAGAGAAGTTTGCCTCAACACATACCCTATGTTGGGGCCAAGCATTGGAAAACTTGTCTAGCTCAAGGAAAACAACCTTGCTGATAGTTTGTGCAATAGCTTGCATGAAAGACCAACATGGCATAGGAAGCCTCGAGAACTCCAACCATATGGGAACCTTAAGTTTTTGGTCATTAGAAATGACAAAATTGTGAGACTAGTGCTAAAAAACTAGACGAGGGAACCTACCAGACCAGGGGCCTTGAACAAACACATACTCATCTTGGCTAGGATTGGCAAAGAGAAAAAGGAATAAACCTTTGGTAAGGCTTTGAGTACCTTCAAGGAAGACACCTTGAGGTGTCTAGATCGTGGAAACCCATTCTTGCAACATGCTTTCAGAAGGAGTATGACCCACAAAATACCCAATTAGGGTTTTTTGTTCTAGTCAAGTGCATGCACTATCAAATTCCTCAACATTCAAAATAATATAAGGAGAGGATTTATCTCATGAAACACCTTGGGAATGAACTTGCATGGGTGTTTGTTTGGTAGAGCCAAAAATGAGTACAATAAATACCTTTGATTCTAACATTAAATGTGAAATTTATAAATTTATTTATTAATTTAGTTATGTACTATTCTTGTATCAATATTTCAGGTACCACTCCATGATCCATTATCGAGATGAGAGATATAAATGAACAAAAGATGAAAATGATTTATTATTTTATAGTTCTCATCTTGACAATGGAATGTGGAGTGTGATACAAATATATTTTATTCTTTTGTGTCTCACATCTCAATGATGGATCATGGAGTGTGCTTCAAAATATTGATGCAAACAATACTACACACCTCAATCTAAAAATTAATTTACAAATTGATCTATGGACTATAGAAATCTAATCTTTTTCTATGTGAAATGTTATCATTTTGTTATGACCATTCAATAGTAAATATACATTATATTTCAAATTTAAAATTGTAGAATTTTTTATCAATATATTTTTCTCATTTTTATATCATTTGCGTTGACTGGAAAGTTATAAATTATAGAATTTATGGTTATCAAAAAAATATTTTGATAATTTAAGTTGAATATAATTAACATTTTAAATAGGAACATGATGTTTCTAACAATAAATGATGTTATTATATTTAATAGATAGAGATCCCATAATAAGGTTTTGGTCAAGTATTTTATGAAAAATAAGGACACTTATCACTAGATGAGTTGATGTAAATTTAAGATTTAAATGTTTGGTGACAAGTGTTTATAAGTTTTCTAAATATTTTAATAAAGTTTAAACATGAAATATATTAATTGAAATTAAAATAAAAAATTGTTTGAATGATGCTATATTCGAATTTAAATATAACTTATGAGTGACTAAAATTATCTCAGTATCTATTGATAACTATAAATAGATCACCATCTATAATCATTGTATTAAAAAAAAAAGTTGATAGGTGAACACAAAAATATTATTTTTTGTTATATATATACATGTAATTATTATTCAAATACAACTTATACTCAATGTTAAATAATAATGAAAATTTATGACAATCTTTTGTATATAATGATAAATTATAAGGTATTTATTGTGCTAACTTTTTATGGAAAATATAGTTTGAAATACTCCAATGTATATATATTGCTACTTATAGTTGTACACATAAGAATATATTTTTTTTCACAAAAAAGACAATCCTCGTCTATATAAGCATCTTATTTCATAAATGACTTGCTTCTATTGGATAGTGATGAAATTTCATATTAAGCTAAAACATATTTATTTCTTGTGTTAATTAATACATTTATATACTTTTAAAACATTGATAAATGTCAATATGTTCATATTATAATCCATCTTGACCAAATTCTAATCATTTGATAATTTAATTCTACATTAATTAAATTAATAATGTGTAGTATGAATTTGTTACAAAACTATATATTTTATAATAAATAAATAAAACCCAATAGTAATAGCCCATCTAAATATTAACCCCTTTATTGAAAAGTTTTCCCATAATTAGTATTGATCATTAATTGAGACATAATAAACAACTACTTAATTATTTTGTCCACATAACTTCTAGTTTTGAATTTTCACTTTCAGCATAAAATTGATATTAAAGTTCAAACAAGAGTTTGAGTTATAATTATGTTGCCTGGATTATTTTTTTATGAGAGAGTTGATTAAGTTAATTTCAAAAAGATGGAGGGAGAGAGAGAGATTATTTTTCACTATTCAAACATATTCTCTCTCCACATACTAAAATACTCTCTCACTATGTACTCTAACTTTTTGCCCTAATCCTAACCTCAGATTGCAAGAACCTGAATTCCTATATTTTCAAGAAAATAAAATGGCAATTCTAATGTAGGGCAAGCAAATGGTTGACGAGTAGTTTCAAAGGCATGGAGAGATGTAATTACTGGTTTGAGGATGAAAAACTAGAGCATATTGATCATCAATCAAAAGAAGTTTGTTCACTTACTCATTACAATTCATTCAAGAGATGGTAGTATTCAAAGCCTTAACAACAATACAAAATCTTCGAGGCATTGCCTAGGTTATCAGAAATATTTGGAATATAGACTAATCCCTCAGCTTGAATGAATGAAAGGAGAAAATGGAAGTATTAGAGCAGATGTGAAAACTATTGAGGCAAGTAAACTATTTTCCACTAGATACAAAACCCACATCACCAGAATTCTACATTGTGTGCTACCTTTGATGATGGAAATGGGCAAGAAAATTCATAAAGAGGTCACTAGTGGTGGATTTGAATCAGGTGTCTCTGCAAGGAACTCACTTGTTGCCATGTATTGCAAATAAGGTGGCATTGAGGATGCATGTTGCACATAGAGAGTAGAATAATGTGTTTCAAAACATGGTAAATATGACCATTCACAAGGCGCATAACTTGTTTGGGAACTATATAACTTATCTCTCCTGTTGCGATAGCTAATGGAACCACAGAGTAGCATGAGGATTGCTTAGCATGTTGGCAGTAATATGGTGTTGACTACAGAAAATAGGGCACGTGAACAGGCTGCAGGCAAGGAAAATTAAGAGCAGCGGTTGTAGTCCAAGTATTTGAGAAAATATTCTCATTCATCCTGGACGCAGTAAGAAGGGAACACTGATGCTTAGTGTGGGTGTATCTCTTATATATACCCATGAATGATGTTAAGACACAACTAACAAAACCATGGTTTGAATAAATATCTTAACAAGCCGCAGTTGGAGAGTGCACGTCATTTGTTCAACAAAATGCCTCAAGTGATGTGGGCAGTCTGAAACATAAATCAAGTGCGTGAATTGTTTGACAGAATGCCAAACCTGAATGTACCCATTTTCATCTAGTGGAGTTGCTGACTTGTTTGATCAAATATCAAGGCAATTTATCACCTCATCAAATGTGATGAATGCTCCTCGAAGGCATGGATATGCTTGGAAATGGTGGAATCATAAACAAAGGAAATATGTGAGGAAGGAGAGTTGTTTAATACTTCAAACTACAACAAGAAGATCATCGGTTCACACTGGAATATCAAAACATACACGTTGTGCTTATAAATAGCTCAACAAGATATATTCGCAGAACATGAGCATACATGAGTTGTAGGTCAAATGTTTGATAAAATTCCTCAACAATAGGTCATCACTAGATTTGCTATGTTATAATGTGAATGCTTAATAAGGAAACAAGGGAGATTAATTGGTCAAAGGCCTGCATATACCTAAGAGCTTTAAAAAAAAAGAAAACATTAGTTGAAGTGGTTTTTCAAATCAAGTAGTGAATTTGAGCTAGAGAGAGAAAGGCATGTGAATTGATTGGCATGATACTTTAAGTGAATCCATGTGCCTTAAAGTCAATAATTGGAAAATAAAAAGTTGAAGGAACATTGATTAAGGGATTTGGTAAGAAATACTATGAGGTACAAATTTCAAGGTAAAGAGCCTCCCATAATACTAACAAGAACGCTTCTCAAGATATTAGATACAAAAATGGGACATATAGAAATTGCATACTTTTGGAAAATGATGAGCAGAGAAGATAAATCACCCCTAGCACAATCAATGTTGGAAAGTGGTCTAGCCCATGCAAGAGGAAACCCACTTGCAGTTCAATGTGCGGAGTTAGTTTTAGAATGTATCAAAGCATATGATTGGAATTTTAGGGACATCAAGACCTCGAAAGGTAATATCATCGTGAGGCTAGATTCAATGTTTATCTCCATCATATTCAGATTGCCAGTAAGAGAAGAATTCATAGAAATATCTAAAGAAGGTGCCCAAGGATACTTCCATCAGAATAAGAAAACATGTCTAAATGTCATTGCTAGGAGTTGGCTGGATCAACCTAGATGAGGACAATCACAATTACCAAGAGTGTTACATAGAAATATCTTTAATGAAGACATTTCTAATATGATAATTCTTCTCAATAGAGTGGTGGGAAATTAGACGGTTGAAGATTTTCAAGATTGGATGTTTTTGTACATTAATACCATCACCACTAGAAAACAATTTATAGATTGGGGAGAAATAATTAGTGATGCTCTTTGTCGCTAGTTAACTGTATTTAATGCGAGTCAAGGGTTTTACATGTCCTTGTACCCAATGTATGCAATTGCTAGTATGAAGTCATGGCCTTGTCTTAATCCTTATAAGGAGTATGGCTTAACCATATGAATATATAATTATTACCCTAATGCACACTTTCGAAGGGTGAATGATGCTTTTTCCATACTCACAGCCAGGGAGCTACATGGAGATATAGGACTTCTAATTGTAGACATCTAAATTTGATTACACTGCTTCGGTAATCTTAATTTAGCCATCTCTAAAGGCATCATTAATTAAATTCTTATTTAATTAATCCTTTGCCATCCTTAGTTGATTAATTTAATTAATCATCTATAGTCCTAATTGATAAATCAAATAATCTATTATTTATCAATTAAATCCTTTTCTCCTATCTAATTCTAAAAATCCCCATTTATTAAATAAATCTATTTGATAAATGAAATCTTCAAATTCAAAAACCCCTAACCTATCTCTAATCCTCCATTTAGCCTAATCCACCACATCCACCCATACTAACCAAGCTTAGCCACTAACTCACCCACCCTCATTAATGCCATCCACTTGCACATCTCTAACATTCCTAATCTAATCCTAAACACAAGCCTAATCCACCCCCTAATGTTGTCACATTCTTTAAACAAGTTTAAGACTTTCCTAATCCAATCCAAAGTCTCCCCTCAAAAATCTCAACCACCAAGTCATGAGTGCTCTTACAAACCATAAAAGACTCTTACAAACCCACTCATGACTCTTACATCCATCTTCCACACTCTTCCCTCTTCCACACTCATTCCTCTTACATCCCTCTTACATACTCAACCCCACTCATCATGCCTTTAACCAACCCTTTACCCTACCCTCTCACACTCAGTCTCCTTGTGACAAGTGTCACCTTCCCATTGGTGCTAAACAAGCACAATCCATGTGCTCCCCTTTGAGTGCATCTTAGCCCTCCTTAACCATCTCCCCATCCTTGCATCTAAGCCCTCCATCCCTCAAGCCCTTAGCCTATAAATTGAATCTCATCCCAAGCCATTTCATCAACAATCTTTGAGCTAAAGTTACCATGCCCTTTTGAGAGCCAAAAGCCATACCCATACCCTTATAATGCCAAATTGAGAGCTCACAAAGCTACCAATTTGCTATTATCCATCTCCACCATTGAAGCAATTTTGAGCATTTGAGCATACATCCCCAATCTACACATAGACACATCTCAAAAATAAGAGAACAAATCTCATTGAGAGAGTCTATCCATGGCTCACATTCTCATTTGAGTTTGTCTTCTCTTTGTCTCTCTTATATGTTATGTTAGTTTAATGTGTAAATGCTTTCATTGAATTAGTATTTCTAGCACATTAGATTAGTGTATACATTTTGGCATACCCGGTGGGACCCCGCTATGGGTCATTTAATCATCCATTTTCATCTATATGTTGTTTTTTCTAACCATCTAATGATTGTTGTTGTTTGAGTGTGTTGTAGGGTGTTTTTCTTGTTTTTGCAGGTTAAAGAATGCACTTAGGAAGAAGAGATACCCTCAAAAATCTGAAAACAACTAAGAAAACAAAAAATTCTGAAAAAAACCCGCGTCCATCGGTTCACTTCGTGCAGTGTCGTCTCCGCCTGTCGTCTCTGCAGTTTGGCGTCTGTGCCTGCAAATTGTCATCTTCGTCGGCTACTTTGTCGTCTATGCATCCTCAACCGTCATCTCCGCAGATCTGCGTCTCCGCCAGCTACTCTGTCGTCTCTGCAACCTGTTCTGTCATCTCCACCGCCGCCAACCCAAATCGTCGTCTGCAAAAATCTGCGTCTGTGCAAATCAACATCTCCGCCGTCGCCAATCCAAATCGTCGTCTGCAAAAATCTGCGTCTGCGCAAATCGGCGTCTCCGCTTGTCACCTATTTTCTGCGCTATAAATCTATTCTGTCGTCTCCGAATACTAGTGTCTCTGTATTTCAGCGTCTTCGCAGTTTGGCATCTGCGCTTGATGAACTGTCATCTTCGTCTGTCACTGTTGCCCTTTTGCTTTAAAATCTTTATTTCTGCACTTTGTAGTTAAAATTATTAAAAAAAAAAAAAAAAAGAAAGAGTATAAATCAAAATTTGACTTTTAGTGGTTCCGTAGGATTTAGACCATTTTAAGCATTTTTACGCGTAGAAAAAATAACAAAAAAAGTTAAATTTTTTTTTCCCATAGTTAAGCTTTCCTTTTTGAAGATTTTGGTGACTAATCAATTTCTTTTTTGTCTTATTGCAGGTTGGAGCAACTTTTTGGGTGACTAATCATGTTTTTTAGGTTTTTCATGGAATGAACCTGAATGGTTAAATACATTTTCTATTGAATGAATGTTGCTAAAAAACACACTCTTGAATGCCATGGGTTAAAATCAAATTTTCCTTGAATGCATGATTAAAACAAAAAATCCAATCTTGAATGCCAATGATCAATTAACCATTGCAATATCAAACACTTCATTTGGAGCTTCTAAAAGTTGAACAAAACAAATCTCTTTTCCACATGCAATCTAGGTAAAGTTTGATTTTTGGACATTTAAGAAACTTTGTTAAGTTAAAATACAAATTTGCAAAAATCAATTTGAGTAGTTCCTTGGACTCACCTCATTTCTAATCACCCATCAAACATTAACCATTGGTTGCAATCTCAGCGCCATTTATGGGGATGGGTCTACTTGAAAAATGTGTTAAATGTTCCACAATCTAACTAACTCACTTGGTCTTTGAACGTTTGCTTTAACTTTATCAAAATTCTTAAATGGCCAAAACTCTAGATTAAATCGATCACACTTCAAGTTTGGGCACTAAAATTGAACAACAACTGACGTGGAGAGCCTCCGGGCGTGCGCTTGAAATCAAATCTCACACACTTTTGTTTTGGGCTTAAAACAAACTCACACTCAATCTTGAATGCCTTAAAGAAAATTAATCGATACTTGACGTGGAGGGCCTCCGGGCACGCGAGTTTGCTTTTTTTGACCCTAAATCTCCTTATTGTTTGCATTCTTCGATCGATTTACTTTTGTTGGCGCTTCAAGTTGGAATTGAACATTGTCTCTTAAACATGAGTGTTTGCAAAGTCTAGATTAACACACATAAGAGTCAGTTGGTAAAAAAAAAACAAGCGTGTATTTTAGCCCAAGGTCATCCAAGTCTTCTCTCCCCTTGTCGTCTTTCGAGGCCATCTTGGGTGCATAAGATTAGGATCCAAAACTTTGTTTCTTTTTAGGAGGCCTACTTGGGGATTTCATCACCCCTTGGATGACCTCAACTCCAACGTTCCGGCAGAGTATAAGAATCGGGAGGTGAATCGAAAGACACCTCTCTTGGGATCAAGATTTTGTCATTCAGGCTAAGCCTCAAGGAACTTTATACCCTTGAGAAGTGAAAGAGGAGAAGTGGGTTACCACTCCTCTCGGCTGTGTGACATCCTTTTGGTCTCATCTACAGATTTGGGCCTCACGTACCTTGCGTATATCGAGGATTCCCTAGCTAAACCAACTGTCAGCCTTGCAAAAAACTATCTAGGATGTTAATGTGTTTGGAGTGACTGATCGAAACATTTGTAGAACATACACACTCCTCAGCACAACTATCACATTCTGAGAACCACAAACTTCTATCTGGGTGTTCCTATCTATTGCTTGATTTTATTTTACTTGTTGAATGAATTTTTTCCAAACTTGGTCAATCCTAGCTTAGGGCACACTTAGCGTAGTCACTGCCTATTTTAGAAGTTGAACAAGTTGAAGCAAAACAACCAGAATCTCCCAAAGCCAAGAAAATTCAGGAATTTATGTCGGAACAACCCAAACCCAAACAAAAGTTTCACAAGGTCAAACTCAAGCCATCTCTAGCATACCAAGAACTTTTAGCCAAGAGAAAAGAAATAACACCAAGCCCACGAATTGCCAAACTCCAAAAAGCAGAGGACAAAGCTACCGACGAAGCACTTCAAAAGGCTTGGTTAGAGCACACCATCAAATTTAGCCAACATCTAGGAGTTAATACTACTTATGCCTTACCAACTAGGCATGATTTATATGATTAGACACCCTTGTTTCTCCACATCTTCTTGGATAAGCTTCACTTTAGAGTTATCTTTGTAGAAAAGCCAGCCATCTTAGGTTATCCCCTTAAGCATTATTAGCTCATCCATCTCATTTAGAATCAAACCATCTAGCCAGCAATCAAAAATTTGCACATCTAAGCTTTCAAAATTGTTGTCACCTTGCTAAAATTTTGCCATTCCTAAAATCTTCCAAATCCACCAATCTCACCAAGGTTATCCCTTTGACAGAGCTTTGTCTAGGGTAATCTAGCTTTGTCACTTGTTATCCCTCATCACCTTGAGCTAAAGGTTGGGATTCGCAAGTGGTCAATCTCGTGTTCTTCCTAAAGGATCATCAGTCTATCCTTAAGTTGACACAATCACCACCAAGCTTGCACATAGGAAAGCAGACCTTTTGTGCTTTGACAACATATCTTTGAAGTTAGAATCCCCAACCCAATCCTCCTTAGGTTTTGTCATATAGCTTTGCCTCAACCTAGGAAATCATTTGCATAGAGAAGCCTTCCCCCTTTTGCATCCATCAACATTATTGCATCTCATCCCTAGGAGCATTTTTCATGCCACCCGTCACTCGCTTAGCCAAGAAGAAAGAAACAATGGAGCCCTATCATTTGGATCGAACAGCCTCATCCCCCTTGAGCACTCAGCCATCCTTCAGCCCAGAGAAAGCTATGCCATCACCTACTGACATTGAAGCTTTCATGAACCAACCAAGGAATGCAGTATTGGTAAATGCCATTATAGACAAGAACAAAGAGACAATCATGGCTAATTTTCAAAGGGAAAATGTAGGAACCTTTGACTTTGGAAGACCCCCTCCATTATCAGATCCATCTCACCCATTTTTTGGGCAGCTGCCACCACCCATAGGCTCTTATGATCCAAATTATCCTCAATATATTCCAAAAGAAGAGCCTTCAGCCAATCCATATGAGCCAACAGACCCAAACATACCATCATCCACCCAAGTTGAAATCTCCATGCCGCAAGCCAACCCAGCCACCACCACTCCATCCTTGGTTCATATCTCTCTGCTCTAAACCCCCTTTACCCAAAACACCTCACCGTTCACCCCCTTCACTATTGCTGCTGCTCCCCAACCCAGCCTTCCAAATCCACCCATCTCCCAAATCAGTGCTAGCATCTTTGGCCAACCTCAGCAATATACAATAGGGATGCCACCCATGGGGCCAAGTAATCAACCTTTCATCGCCCCCAGCTTGTTCACCACAGCCCAAAGCACAATCCCATCATTTCCATCAGGTCTTGGGAGCTCAATACCATCAGCCACAAATCCACAAGCTACTACCCTCACTCCACAAAGCTATCAAATCCCACAAGCTACTACCAATTTTCTACCAAGCTCTCAAGTGACCCCAACCCCTGCCACCACTCTACCAAGCTTCCAAATCTAGCCACAAAGCTATCAAACCCCATCAATTCCATTCCCAAGCTTTCAATTCCCACCACCTCCACCACCAACTAATCCATTACCTCCAATTACCAACTACTTTTCAGTGCCACTTCTAGGAGGTAATCCACCCCCCCAGCCAACCACCAATTATTTGCAGATACCATCCCAAATGGGGGCACAACCCACATATATTAGTCAAACCCCACAAGCCCCCCGATCCTTTCCCCAAGCCTCACAACCATCTTATACCTTACCTCCACAAAGCAATCCATTTATCCCACAGCCAGCTTATGTTCCTCAATCCCAACCTCAAATCCCATATCAACAGCAAGCCTCGCAGCACATGCAGCAATATGCGCCACCTCCCCCCTCAACAACTCGTCATCCACCATGCAGCTGCCCAAACAATGTACAATCCCTATCAGAAAATCCCTCACAGCCATCCATATTCAGTGGCCCCATCCAGCACATACCTACCTCAAGGCACTCCTACATTGGGGGCACCCCAGCCATCACCTATCAATTCAGAATGGGAGCAAATGAAGACAGCTCTGAAAGCCATCCAAGAAGGGAATGATCCAAAGACATTCAAGTTTGAGAATGTGTGTCCTTACCCATTTGACAGAGCCATTACCATGACACCATTTCCCAAACACTTTGAAGTACCCAAATTTGACAAATTTAGAGGAAAAGGAGACCCTGTCACACATATCAAAGAATTTTACATGCATTGCCAGGATGTGGCATACAATGATGTCTTCCTCTTGCGCCTTTTTCCCAAAAGCTTGGTTGGACCAGCTCTTGAATGGTTTTATAGAATCCCCTATGGCACAATTAAAAACTTTGTTGAATTATCTGAGGCATTTGTAGCCCAATATGCCCATCTTGTTGAAACAGAGCTATCAATAGTTGATCTTGTCCACACCAAGAAAAAAGGTGGAGAAAGCCTTGCCGAATACCTGCAAAGATGGCAAACCCTTACCACCCACATATCCTGCACCTTGCCAGAACGCCATGTGGTGAAAATGTTTATTGACAATGCACATCCCAGCTTGGCTCACCACATGACCATGAACTGTTTGCAGAACTATAAGGATATCAAAGAGAAAGGAATGATCCTTGAGCAAGGACTCATCAAAGATGGTGTGGTAAAGATTTACAAAGAGGCCAACCAAAATCAATCACATTCCAATGACAAGTCTAGGTATTGGAACAAAAACAAGCATGTTGCAACAGATGGGGTTACTGACACCAGACAGGTGAATATCGTTGGTCCTTCCCAAAATCAGTCTAACCCACCATATCAAACAAAAAATCAACAAGCTATCAACTACCAACAACGGAATAACCAAAGCTATCAAAACCACAATACAAGACCCAACTTTCAAGGGTCTAACAATCAAGCTAATGCCATCAATGTAGCTGCAGGGCAAAAACCCAAATTCCAACCCGCACCTAGAAACTATACACCCCTTAGTGAGCCATTGGATGTCATTTTTGAGAAATTGGCTAAGGAAAACCTCATCAAATTTCCTCCTACCCAACAAATTGATCCAAGCCAATCCAAAGCTGCATGGTACAAGGACAATGAGTGTTGCAAGTTCCATAGGGTAAATGGTCACACCACCCTCAGATGCATGAAACTGAAAGATTATGTGTAGGACCTCATTGATCGGAAAGAAATCACTGTTGGTGCCCAAACCTCTCCCAATGCAGGCTTACAGATTTATCAAAATGCTTTTCCTCCACACAACAACCAAAATTCTGGAAAAACACCTATCCAAAACAACACCAACAACCGCCAGCCAAACCAACAGCATGGAAAGAACAATGACCACACTTCATCCTATATAGACTATGGTAGCCTTATAGGTTGTATATCTGGGAAAGAGCCTTCTGTCAATGTTATCAATATCTGAGGACCAGACAATGAGTGTGCAGTCACCACTCGAAGAGCGCGATTTAACATCGCAGGCCCACCAGTTTCATCAGCACCATCAGCTCCATCAAAAAGCCGATACAATATCTTGGAACACCTTGGGAACATGCCAGCCCAAATCTCCATTTTAGACCTTCTTCGCACTAGTCCTGTGTACAAAGACATCCTTGACAGTGCTCTCATAGAATCCCGTGTCCCTTCTGATATCAATGCTACTAATTTTTGTAATCTTGTTGGACACCTTTCATCCTCATGTGCCCTATCTTTCAAACCCACCGACATACCCGCGGTTGAGCTAGATCACACCCTTCCGCTTTGCATAGCCATCATGGTATCCAATTTCACCGTGAAAAGAGTAATGATAGATAATGGATTAGCCTTGAACATTTGCACCCTAAAATTCATAAAACAAGCTAGGTATACTGAGGCAAATATGATCAGTGAAGTTATCACCATCAAAGCTTATGACAACTTGGAAAGAACCACAGAAGGGACTATTTTGCTACCAATCAAGGTTGGGCCAATCATCCAAGAGACAGTTTTCCATGTTGTTGATCTAAACCTACCATTTAACATCCTCCTCGGTCTCCCATGGATTCATGCTATGAAGGCCGTTCCATCCACCTACCATCAGTGCATCAAATTTCTGGATCAGGGCACTGAGGTAACCATCCATGCCGATCCAGAACCCTTTGCTTACTGTAATGCAGTTGAAGCTTCATATACAAACCATTTCCCTGGAATAGACATCGACACAACCATCGCCAACTCATCCCACACTTTTAATGATGCAGAAACCATCCTCACCTCCACCCTATCTACCATAAAGATCAACAACAAAGGTTGTGGAGAATATAGTCTATCAGATGCATTTTTTGTCGGAGCAATCCCACTTGATCCACATACCCATGGATGACCGACATATCACAAAGCTAGGGAGATTCCACCTCCTTGATACAAACAGTTTGTCCCAACCACCTTTGTGTCCTCAAAAACCCCTCTTCATGAGGAGCTCACTCCAGATATCAACAATTGGTTACATAAGGATGCACCTCCAAGAAATCAAGCACGCCTTGATCACTTCAGCCAGAAGTATCCGCAACAACATAAGCTCATCACTAAAAAATGGAACTATCAAGGAGGTGGACTAGGACCAGAAGAAAGGGGCATGCAATGTCCCATCGAAGCACATAATTGGGAAACGAAGTTAGGTCTTGGCTTTGGCATACCCACAACTGGGGGCACCAACAAGAACGTTCACGCTTTTTTGAACATCCACCGTGACCTTGTCAAAATCGAAGACATTCCTAAGGAAGTTGAAAAGAGAGCCTACGATGATATCCCAGACCAAATCTTCCTAGGAGACTCTGTTCTTCGAGAACTATCCATCCATCTCATTGACCTACCACTCGCTCATCCACAACTCATAGATTGGGACCAACCAAGTGTCATACATATTGATGAGTTTGCATCAGAGGAGGCGCTTCTAAGATTCATGGGAGCCAAAACTCCTCATAAGAAGAAAAAGTCAGATTCTGCCTACATCTACAAGCTAGATCCCAAGGGGTATTTTGGAGAAAATCCCCAACCTAGTTTCGATACACCCAAAACTGGAACTAAGGTAAATCTGGGACTAGCTAAGGAAGCGAAGAGAACCCCTCAGCAAGAAAATCCAGAGCCACAAGCAGAACATGAGGATTTAGTATTGCCTCCTCAAGATAACCGACCAGAGGTGTCTTCTATTCTAATAGAGGATACTAGAGAAGTCAACATTGGTTCTTCAGAGATCCCTAGACTTGTTCACATTGCTGCATCCCTATCACAAGACCAAGCTGACCTCCTCTTTGAGGTTTTACGAGAGAATATTGGCCGATTTGCATGGTCATATTAGGACATGCCAGGACTTGATCCAAAGCTTGTAGTTCATCATCTTGCAGTCGATCCAAAGATCAAGCCCGTCAGACAAAAGCTTAGAAAAATGCACCCCAAGGTGGCATTACTGGTCAAAGCTGAATTAGAAAGAATGTTAGCTGCTAAGGTTATCTGACCTATCGACTACTCAGAGTGGATCTCCAACATGGTCCCTATCACTAAGCCTTCCGGTGACATCAGAATCTGCACTAATTTTAGAGATCTAAACAAAGCTTGTCCAAAGGATGATTTTCCGTTGCCCAACATAGATATGATTGTAGATCTTACAGCTGGACATGAAATCTTGTCCCTTATGGATGGATTTTTTGGGTATAATGAGATCAAGATTGTAGAAGAGGATCAGCATAAGACAACATTCACTACCCCCTGGGGAACCGTTTGCTACACCATGATGCCTTTTGGCCTAAAGAATGCTGGGGCTACCTATCAAAGAGCAATGACAGCCATTTTCCATGATCTTATCCATAGCATTTTGGAAGATTATGTGGACGATATCCTAGTCAAATCTCACACCTTCATGGATCATCTCGCTGACCTGGAGAAAGTCTTTGATAGGTTGGCCCAATATCATCTCATGCTAAATCCCAAGAAGTGTGTCTTTGGGGTCACATCTGGCAACCTTCTAGGCTTCATAGTTTCTAAACGAGGTATAGAGATTGACCCTAAAAAGGTCAAGGCTATCTTAGACATGCCTCCTCCCCAGACACTGCGACAGCTTCGCTCTCTTCAGGGAAAACTTCAATCTGTCCGGCGCTTCATCTCCCAACTTGTAGATAAGTGTACACCATTTTCACACTTGCTAAAGAAGAATGAGAACTTCAAGTGGGATCTTTTATGTCAGCGCAACTTCGATCAGCTCAAGCAGTATCTCACCAATCCCCCTATCTTGGTTCCACCAGTTCTTGGTCGTCCCTTGATCTTGTATATATCAGCAACACCTACTGCTCTAGGGGAACTTCTAGCACAACATGATGATTATAGAAGAGAAAGAGCCATCTACTATATCAGTAGAACCCTAGTTGGTTATGAACTCAATTACACTCCTATGGAAAAAGCTTGTTTGGTAGTTGTTTTCTCAACTCAAAAGATTCACCACTACATGCTAAGTCATACCATCCAACTAGTCTCCAAGATAGACCCTCTCAAGTATATGCTCTCCAGAACAGCACTTACAGGCCGCTTGGCCAAATGGGTTATGCTCCTTAGCGAATTTGACATCCAGTATGTGAATAGAAAGGCAATCAAAGGGCAAGCTATAGCAGATCACCTAGCTGATGCACCTCTAGTAGATGCATATCCTTTGCTCACAGAATTCCCAGACGAGCATATCTACCTAATTGAAGAACAACCCCCATGGAAGCTTTATTTTGATGGCTCATACACATCTCATGGATTAGGGGTAGGAATATTATTAGTTACACCTCAAGGAGATTATATTCCAAAAGCCTTCAAGCTACAATTCCCCAGCACCAACAATATAGCAGAATATGAAGCTCTTGTAGTAGGGTTAAAGATAGCTGCAGAATGGAATATCACTGAGTTAGAAATCTTTGGTGATTCCCATCTCATCATCAAACAAGTCTTAAATGAATATCAAACCAAAGATGAAAAGCTATTACCCTACAAAGAGCTAGTTGATCAGCTGACCCAACATTTTACAAAGCTTCAGTTTACACAAGTGCCACGAATGCATAACAAGGCAGCAGACGCCATGGCCATTATCGGCTCATTCTTGGAAATTCCCCAAGAAGCTACACAGTATGAGTTTTTAGTCGAGCAGCTCCTCACACCCGCCTATGCAAATGAGGATTCAAACCGTGTTTGTATCTTGGTTGGCCCCCAATCCCCTTGGTACCATGAAATTCATGCTTACCTTAATGATGGTATCATATCCCCTCACCTCACACGTACCCAACGCCAAAACCTTATTCAAAAATCATCCCGCTATGTTATCATAGCCAATACCCTATATCGTCGGGGTTATCATGATACCCTCTCTCGATGTTTAGAAGAAAATGAGGTCGCGATGGCATTAAAAGAAGTACATTCTGGACTTTGTGGTGCCCACACGAGTGGTATTGTCCTAGCATGAAAAGTCCTTAAAGCAGGCTACTATTGGCCTACCATTGAAGAAGACTCCTATGGATTTATCAGAAAGTGTCTCCCATGTCAGCAGCATGCAAATCTTGTGCATGCTCCAGCACAAGATCTATAGCCTATTGCACCACCTTGGCCTTTCGCTTGTTGGGGCCTTGATCTAGTTGGAACTATCACACCTCTCTCATCTGATGGACATAAATGGATAATAACAACTACAGACTATTTCACTAAGTGGGTGGAAGCAGTCCCACTAGTCTCAGCTACAAGAGTTCAAGTCTCCAAGTTCATCTTGTACCACATTGTTTGCCGCTTCGGCATCCCATCCACCATCTTCACTGACCACGGAGGTAACTTTGAAAATCTCAACATGGAAGAATTATGCACTTCCCTCCACATCCATCACCACTTTTCTAGCCCATATTTCCCACAAGGTAATGGCTAGGCAGAGGCAACTAACAAAACCCTTCTCAAAATCTTAAAGAAAGTTGTCAATGATTCCGGCCGTGATTGGCACCTTCAAATAAATCCGGCTCTATGGGCCTATCGAACTTCCTTCCGTACATCCATAGGCACAACTCCATACTCCCTAGTCTATGGTGCCGAAGGGGTATTACCTATAGAAGTTGAACTTCCCTCACTACGCATATCTTTGCGAGGGCAAATCTCAGATGAAGAATATAGAGTAGCTCAGCTCACCCAGCTAGATCTCTTAGATGAGAAGAGACAACAAGCCTATGACCATCTCACAGTCTACCAAACTTGTCTCAAAAGGAATTTCAACAAGAAGGTGCTCCCATGACACTTTCAGCCAGGTGACATGGTCCTCAAAGAAAGTATGAAAGTCCAAGCAGATCGAGAAAAGAAAGGCAAGTTTGAACCTACATGGCTTGGTCCCTATGTGGTCACTACCTCCTTTGGCTCCGGAGCCTATCAATTATCTACACCAGAAGGAGAACTCTTGAATGATTCCACTAACATCATTCATCTCGAGAAGTTCTATGCTTGAAGATCTTTGGTATACCCAGCTTTTGAAAAATACAAAAAAATAGTAAAGAGAAATAAGCATCCAATGGTGAAAACTTGGCAATTCAAGCGCCTTGGATAGGTACCTTGGTGAAAACCTGGTAATTCAGGCGCCTTGTGTACTAAAGACTAATCCATTATCTATCACTATCCTATCCCTCATCCATCCACCCACCATCCCATAAAACACCTTCTTGTTCCCTTGGTGTTCCAATCAAATATCCAAAATCTGATGGAGCTTGTAAATACCTCTTGTACAGCTTGTAAATCTTGTACCAAAGCTTGTATTATACCTTATAAATCTTGTACCATACCTTGTATATCTAAAATCTTGTCCAAAGCTTGTACCATATTCCAGCTTGTAAATAATCTTGTATCCTAGCTTGTAGCCTATCACGTGCACACAAAGAATCCCATTTTCCTTAAGCTTTTCACAAACCATCTACCTATCCACCTATCAACTATTATAGACATCCCATCTGTCACAAACATTTTCATCTCACAAAAAACAAAACATGAACAAACTTGTACATTTGTAACATATCTCGGTCCGTCAGCTTGTACATCCTCTTTAGCTTAGTATCATTGTATCTATCCAGCTTTCGTGTTAGTTCATCCTTGGTCAACATCTTGCACACATCGCACACCTTGGTTAGCTATTCCAATGCATCCTTTAGCTAGATCTCCTATCACCAAAGTGTTATCCTTCTTAATTCAGCTTGCTAGACACATCACTCATCCAAATCCACCAGTTTAGGTGATCTCCGATAGATCCTTGCAGGATATAGCTTTTCTCATGTCTGATCTTGGTCCGTTAGTACCTCATCCTACCCATCTCATTGGCAAACAGTTCTCTTTTGGATTTTCGCTTTCTTTTGATTTGAGATCTTCCCTTTTGGGTCTTGAAGTATCTTTTCCAAGAAATCTCCTTGTTCCCTCCTCAACGTTTCCACGATCTTCCATATCATGGTATGCTGCAAATGGGGCAATCAGAGCGTAAGGTCTTGATCAGGTCTTTTGCTTGTTTTCTTTTTCTGCTTGTGGGTTACCTAGTGTCGTTTCCATGCTGCTTCCTCTGGGATTCATGTGTGATACTGAGACAATTCTTGCGTGTTTTTTTCGAGTCAGTTCGTCAGTCCTCTGGACGGTTGGTGAAAAGGCCTTGATGTTCTTGGTAACCTTGGCAATTAACCAACAATCCTATAGCAAATCTAGTGCTCAACTACATGGTGGTACTTCTCTTTGAAGTATCCCCCGCTCAAAAAGCTTCAATGGATTTCCTTCATCTCCATTATCCCCCATCCATAGCCTACATCTGTCACTCCTACCCTAGCTTATGCATCAGTATCTCTTTGAATCACTCCTCACACTTAGCTTTAGGGATCCACAATCCTAGTCTTAGGGATCCACCAATCAAATCAATCCACCAAGCCTCATCTTTCAAGATCCACAATCCTAGTCCTAGGGATCTCCAAAACCCATCTTCCGCCAATCTGACTCTTTGAAATCCTGTTGCATCAACTTTATCATTCTATCATCCATCTCCCTACCACAGATTCCTTTTATAGCGCTCTGCTCCTCCAATCCTAGAAAGTCTTAAGCTTGCTTTACTATTGTGTCTCTGATTTCCCTTTATCATTCTCCCGTAGTGAGAGTTTGAGCTAATTCAACCCCTTCTCTTTGCCAACATGTGTCTCAACTCATCTCAATTTCTTGTATTTTTCAAGAAGTCATCGAGCCTCATTTCTCTCCCCGCCGCCTTCTTGAGGGGGCATCATCTAAGTCTAGTCTCTCCTCTTCTTATTCGAGACTGGGGCAACCTCGTTGCTAAAACATCTTCCTCGTGTCATCTTCATTCGAACTTCTTTGAAATAGTGTTGTCTCAACACTATGTCAAAGAGGGGCAAAATGTAGACACCTAAATTTGATTACACTGCTTCGGTAATCTTAATTTAGCCATCTCTAAAGGTATCATTAATTAAATTCTTATTTAATTAATCCTTTGCCATCCCTAGTTGATTAATTTAATTAATCATCTATAGTCCTAATTGATAAATCAAATAATCTATTATTTATCAATTAAATCCTTTTCTCCTATATAATTCCAAAAATCCCCATTTATTAAATAAATCTATTTGATAAATGAAATCCTCAAATTCAAAAACCCCTAACCTATCTCTAATCCTCCATTTAGCCTAATCCACCCCATCCACCCATACTAACCAAGCTTAGCCACTAACTCACCCACCCTCATTAATGCCATCCACTTGCACATCTCTAACATTCCTAATCTAATCCTAAACCCAAGCCTAATCCACCCCCTAATGTTGTCACATTCCTTAAACAAGTTTAAGACTTTCCTAATCCAATCCAAAGTCTCCCCTCAAAAATCCCAACCACCAAGTCATGAGTGCTCTTACAAACCATAAAAGACTCTTACAAACCCACTCATGACTCTTACATCCATCTTCCACACTCTTCCCTCTTCCACACTCATTCCTCTTACATCCCTCTTACATACTCAACCCCACTCATCATGCCTTTAACCAACCCTTTACCCTACCCTCTCACACTCATCCTCCTTGTGACAAGTGTCACCTTCCCATTGGTGCTAAACAAGCACAATCCATGTGCTCCCCTTTGAGTGCATCTTAGCCCTCCTTAACCATCTCCCCATCCTTGCATCTAAGCCCTCCATCCCTCAAGCCCTTAGCCTATAAATTGAATCCCATCCCAAGCCATTTCATCAACAATCTTTGAGCTAAAGTTACCATGCCCTTTTGAGAGCCAAAAGCCATACTCATACCCTTATAATGCCAAATTGAGAGCTCACAAAGCTACCAATTTGCTATTATCCATCTCCACCATTGAAGCAACTTTGAGAATTTGAGCATACATCCCCAATCTACACATAGACACATCTCAAAAATAAGAGAAAAATCCTCATTGAGAGAGCCTATCCATGGCTCACATTCTCATTTGAGTTTGTCTTCTCTTTGTCTCTCTTATATGTTATGTTAGTTTAATGTGTAAATGCTTTCATTGAATTAGTATTTCTAGCACATTAGATTAGTGTATACACTAATTTCTCCTGAAGTAGCTTGTCTTGTTAGTACTTATGGTAGCTTCTTCATAAAGTACCCTTGATTCATGTACATCCACATTGGAGGTTTTCAAGATGACAGGATGGTGCTTTTAGAAGTTTGCAGGCAAATTGGTCAGGTAAACAAAAAGTACAAGGACAAAAGATCAATTACTTTCCCAATTGGCATTGGGCACTACAATTTTCTTTCTTCTTCAGATGTTCAAAATATCAAGAGATCCATGGTGAACATAACTTTGCAATCTTTCTATAGTCACTTCCCATTTGATGGCAGTGGGTATGTTAAAAATAACTTGGCACTTGGATCAGGCTATCTCCATTTCCCTACAATGGAAGATTATTGGGCGAACTGTGAAAATGATTTTGAAGTGAGAAGAAGGCACTAGATGAGATTCACAATACAAAAAATAATTGATTACAAAATGGGATGGGATGTGATAGGCATAAAAGAGGATAGGTCAGCCTTAATTGATCCTTTCTTCTTCGAGTGGATACAGTTGTTAGAATTGCCATATATTAATTGGTCTTTGCTGAATTGAAAGACTTCAAGGAAAGGACCTTCTTTGTGATTCAACAAACTAAAATTTGGTTAAATAATAAATTCAAAGAAGCCATGACTACTAGATCAATAGGTAGAGGTGGTGCAAAGAAAAATAATAATTCTTAGGAAGGTACATCGATTTCAGCCATTGTGTCTTCTATCCCTACTTCCTCAGGTTCTTTACATAGCACACAAGGTGGAGATGATGGTGAAGATCTAGATAAAGGAGTTGATCTAGTTTCATCATGTGAACTCAATGCAGTCACCAGAAAGAGGAGATTAAAATCGAAGGAGAAGACTTTAAAACCAATTCAAAAGATAATAGATGAAGCTCCTAAGATGATAGGAGAATGCCAAACTTATGGTAAGATGGTGAAAGCATGGATAAAATGCATGAAAGAACAAGCATCAAGCCTATTTCAGGAGGTTAAGGTTACATATGCTAAAGCAAATCATATACAACAAAACATTCAAAAAGAGTTAACAACTTTCAATAAACAACAAACATTACGGAGAGAAATTGATGCTAATTTATTAGAGATTAAAGGAATAGACAACAATATAGTCAAATCACTAAAGTTAATTACCAGTGGAGAAGAAGAGAAAATTGACATATGGTTGGCAAACATTGGATGGAAGATTGATAGCATGACTCAACAATTGGAAGAACGAGAACAATTCTTAAACTCCCGCAAGCTACTAAAAAAGAAGGCCTTGGGGAATATACTAGTGATTGTAGAAGGTATCCCTATTAGTGAATAGACTCAAGTTCCACACATACCTTCCATTTTGGAATGCATAGAAGTAAAGATCAACACAAACTTGGTAGTAAACAAAGTTTAGATGCTAGCATTATGACAAGATTGAGCAATCTCTCAGCGGTGTTGGACTGCTGTATTCAAAACTTACTAGGTTACGTCCTAGAGTTGGATGAAGTTAGAAAGAAACATGAACTATGCAAGCTGAAAATGCAAAGTTTAATCATCATCAAAACCAAGGCTTTCACATAGGTCATCAAATCATTTAGAGCATATAGGGAAAACTTGACTTAGCTACTAACAACACCTACAGATCAAAGAGCAAGCTCAGGAAATATCAGTAAATGTAGTTAAAAGTTAGATATGTCAAAAGTTGTCTCAAGTTTTTGTTTATATATTTTGTAAAGAGGTCAACTTTAGAATTAGTTTTTGTTTTGGTCAATGACCTAACTTTTTTCTAACTGTAGTTGAGCATTGAAAATTAGAGTTAGCTATGAACTATCTTCAGAGTAGTCGAAACTCTAATTTTTTGAGTGGTTACAAACCCAAAAGGTTAGTTATTCTAGAATAGCTATAAATTTATGAACCTCAATCTAATAAGGGACTTTTTTTGGGATTTTAGAATAAGGGAACATTATGCTAAAATTTTGATTAGGAGACAAATTTTAGAAAGTATGTACAACTTTTGTCTTTGAAATTGGAAATCTCTATTATGTTCTTGGTGCAAGAAAATAGAATAAGACATGCATTCGATTTCTTGTTCTAAAATCTAGATTGTTACAGCATCAAGCTGTTGATTCCTTTTGTAGTGAATGTTTTCATAGTATTGTGTGAATGTTTATGAATGATGAATCAGCATGGTAATAATGATCATTTTCAAGCGTAGTTCTTCATTGTTTTTAATATCATTTTATGTTGATTCAAGAAAGCTATAAAGTTGTGTGGTGCATTCATCATGAATGGCTTTCTATTGATCTTTAAAAAATTAGATTCTTTATTTGAAAATCTTTAAAATTACATCATACGAGGGAGCTGCCCCTCTAAATGCAGAGGACGGCCATATCAAGGGCATATCTAATTGTTGGAGAAATCGATTTGCCACACACTTCATTGGGCTAAATTGCGTATTTTCTAAGTGAGAAATTTGTTTGCAACAAATTACAAATATGCAAGTGAGATATAAAGAAAGAGTGAAAACTCATTTGAATGATTTATGTAGAATTTAGGACTAAATAATAGATATAGAATCTTTACAAAGATTCTAAGCACTTGAAGGTCTTTTTGATATTTTCTCTTTCAGAGAGGAGAACAAAAGAATCATTTACAAAAGGGTAATTGATGAGCACCTAGTACATAATGAGATAGAAAATAGATAAAGCTTCTATTATTAAGTACAAAATATTTGAAGACAAAAGATAGGATCTAGATAGGAGGCTAAATACATAATAAAGTATAAAGATATTTGGTAAGATATGATAAGAAGAATTCATAAGTGTTTGTATCATTTACATTATCTTAGTGCATTATATACATCACATATTCTTGTATAAAATACTTTATATCTTTTAATATATTCATCTAATATATATTCTTTTACAATCTTTTGTATATTTTTATTTTAAGTATATATATTTGCCTTTTAAATTATTATACTAAAATTAAATTAAGAAATTTATAGCAATTGGAAAAAAAAATTGTTGCTAAAATAATATCAGAGTGTAATCTAAAATATTGTTTATATGTAACACAAATAATTTGTATATGTTTTGATAATTGTCATATGAACTATAGATAACCCCCCAAAAAAAAACTATTTATAGAAACAACACAACGATACTAAAATACAAATTATATTTATCTATAAATAATCACAAATCTTTTGATGACCTCTCAAATATATTACTACCCAAATAATTGTACACATAAAATAGTAATTTCAACAAAATACAAACACTTATTTATATGAACATCTTATCTCATAAATAACTCAACTATATTCAATATTATGAAATATTATATAAAATAATAATGTATTTATAATTTTTAATAATATTTTTAGATTTTAATACTATTTTGTCTTTGAACAAAAGTTAATTTAAATAAAAATTAATTATTAAAAATATACAATATAAATCTCTTGCAAAACTTATAATCACAAACTATACACCAACAATAAACCGAACCAAATATCTCCCACAATACTCATCCTTAATTGAGGCGTAGTTATTTTTTTAATCCGAATATACTCTTCACAGCTGAATACACTTTCACAGGCTCAAATTTCAAAGGCATGGAAATCGACATTCAAATTCAAACGAATGCTTATAATTACAAAACTGAAGGTGAGATCCAATAGGAGAGAAGAGTGGGAAAATATTTGAGTTAAAGCTACATAAACACTTGAAGATAAAGAAACAATAATCTGTGGGATTCTAATTTGAGACTCTTCACAAAACAAACAGATCTCATTGGAGTTAGAGAGGACAACTCACAATGAGATATACAAGGACCATCGTTTTCTTTGTAGATAAACGTTTATTTCATGCATAAACTAACAATACCATGAAATATGAGCTCATGGCTTCTCATTTCTGTCCTCCAAAAAGATATCCAAGAGAAGAATCTCCTCCTGGTACGCTCTGCACCTTTATAGAAGTCTTCTGCACAATAATATCAAGCTCAATCTATTATAACAATTTATCTGTATTCCTTTTCATAGAAATGATTAGATGCAAGCGAAAATAATCATCTTACAGTGATGGAATTCCTTCTATTTTGTGTATCTGTCATGTGGGCATTTGAAAGAAGCTTGCTGTTGTTATTGTCATTGTTTGCAGGACTATCATTAGCTGGTAGAGAAGCTCCTCCAAAGAGGTACCCCAATGAGCTTTGTCCTCCTGCAGTGCTGCAAACACCACGCCCCATTCTCACCACTTCGATTCAATCTAGACAAAATTTGGATCAATAATCTAATCTCCTCAAACAATTCTCATCCACATTGCATGCCTCATAAATGCTTTCCCCACAAATACTATACTGAAACAAATCTTGTCCAGGAAAGTTAAGGCAAATCATTTTAAGTATTAGCACACACGTAATAAAGAAAGGGTATCTAACTCCAAAGGTGACGTTGAATTTGACAGGCTATTTTTCTTTGATTTTAGAATGTGCATGGTGCATTTTACATCGTAATGTTCAGACAAAGATGGCTTAGCAATCATTTCAAAGATGTGGCCATTGTTGGTGAGAGTGTAATTTGGTGTACCGGGCGTAGGGCAATCATCATCATTTTCATTCATAAGAGATGTCAGTTTTTCTCCAAATTCTGTGGGCGCTGCCACGCCCAACCATAACCCTAGAGCAAAGCAATGATTTTGCCTTTTTTAAAGGATAAAAGTAGTAGCAAGTGGGCATGTGCTCTCCTTCTGGTTGGTTTACAAGTAATAATTAGAAGTTCAAATATCAATTTTGTTGGTAGGAGTTTTATATGAAATCTATTTAAACTTTTAATGTCATTAGTATTAGAATGAGATCTTTTTTTGAGATTCAATTATAAAGTTGTCAAAGTCACACCTCTTCCTCTAGCAAATGAAATTTAAACATTATTAATTTTCTTTAAATCTAATTAACTATTACATTTTGATTTGCATCTTATGTGGAAATTCTACTAATCAAAGGGACTTAAAATGAGTAAAACTTTTATGATGTGCTAGAATAGAAACATAAATTAGTTGGTGAACATAGTTATATAGTTTATGAAAGATAGATTTTATGACGTGGAGAGTATGGATTGAATGTTGTGTAGGTCTACTTTGAAGAATGTAACGTCAGTGGCAAGGAAAGGTCCTAACCCTCACTTGGGTAAAAGTAGCATGTAGAAGTAGAGCTTGAACTTTGTTTAGGATCCAACAGAGGATAATCTTAGGCCCTTTCTATTTTTTCTATAGTTCCTACCGACGTACAAACACTGATCCTCTTTATTACTAAAGGTTGTAGGAATCAAGGCAATCCATTCAATACATGCAACAAGTTTCACATGGATCATAGAGTATAATCTAAAGTGTTGATCCTAAAACTATAGACACAATCAAAATCGAAAGGTCTTGCATTTCCTCATGTATTTCATGAAGATGTTCATGTAGGGCACCAACCTCTTGTTCAGAGATGAAGAGTTCACCCACTTTCTCTTGTAGGGATTCTTCTACCATTTTCTTAGCTTCTTCTATAACTTTTCTTGCTTTAATCTCCTTACCCATATTAATAGATAATACTTATAATTCCCTTTGGATGCTATTCTCATCTTTTTGTAATTATTAATTTTCTTGAGACAAGACTTCTAGGGCTTCAACATAATCATATTTACTATTACAATAGGCTTCCAACTAATCACACAACTCTTACCTCTTTTCAGTAGAGTGTGTCACATTATGTTTTAACCTCTTGATAGCTTGTTTTTCCTCTACAAGTTGGTCCTAAAGACTCTTCACATACCATCCATGTTTCCTTTAAGGATTCTCTCCAAGCTATTAGGGCTTCTTAAGGGAGTTGTTCTCTAATACCAATTGTTAATATTAGGAAACACCAAGGAAGGGGAGAGATGAATCAATGTTGTTGCTGATCTAATCAATTTCACCATCAACTTATTGGGATAAGGTGACTCAGCCTTACCATGTTTTATTGCTTTATTTGTGCTTTCTTGAAAAGTTGCTAAATGAAGCTGGATTCTTCCACAAGAAAAGACTTGGAGTAGAAAAATAGAAAGCTTTTTTCTTTTGGTGATTTATTCTCTTATGTTTTGTTTTATGCAAGAGTTGTGCATAAGGAAGTTTCTAAAATAATTTATACATGTGTTGAATGTAGACGCTTTAGAACTATTTCCTTTTGTATGAGAACTCTATAAGTAAAAGCATTATTGTAGAGAATAGAGGGAGAGATGAGAAGTTATTTGCACAACGTTATGCTATGAGATTTTCTCTAGAATGGAGCAAGATGTAAATCTCCATGTGAAGGCTGAAAATGTATTGTAACTTGTTGCTGAATAATACATTAGCTTGATGGTTTGGAGGGTGGGGTTTTTACCTAGAAAGGTTTTCCCCACGTATATTTGTGTTCTCTATTCTATCTCATTTTTCTAGTTCTATGATTATAGAATAATAATTTGTATGTCATAATGCTGCTGAATTTTGTTTAGATCAGTAAATTGCAATCACTTTCCTTTAAGGTTTTAATTGTGGGAAATCAACTATGTATGTTTCCGCTTTTATGGCATAGTAGTATGCACTTGTATTTGCTAAGTAGAAGTTGTACAAGGAACTACTGTATACATGATGTGCATATTGATCTCATATGAATTTCTGGGATGCTCTCACTTCCCTTCACAACTCACTTAATATGAAACACGAATATGAATGAATAAGTAAATTTTCAAACATTCATACATTGAACACTTTGACACTAGTATTTTCACATTAAAACCCTTAGTTAGAGGGGAAACCCATAATGGGAATTGTCACCCATAAATATTCAATATTATGGTGATAAATTCACCTTATTAGGAGTTTTACATTCACTTGATTAGGGTTTCACCTAGTTAGGAGCGTTAAGCCTTGTTACAATCTTTACAAATAAGATATGGTAGTAGTTACCTTGTTAAGAGATTTATAACTTCTTCTAAAACCTTGTTAGAGGATTTCTTCTTTAGACCTATTAGGATCTTTCACACCCTATGATGAGTGACCATGTTACAGGATTTTCCTTTTCAACCTATTAGAGTTAACAAGTATGAGATGACATGGAAGTTTCACTTATTGCATGAGAAGTGTTTTATGCTCCTAATCAGTTCTCACCTCTAGACTAGTGTAAACACACTATTCTTCAAGTATTCTTTACAAACTTTACACTTCATATTTTCAACAATTGTCTCACATTTATCTAGAATGATATCAATTAGACATAAATCATTACAATTACAATTCTATTCCTCAAGGATTCCTTCATGTCAAGGGTCCAAAGTCTAAAGTTACCAGTCTAGGGTAACTAAATGCTTGAGAGCCTAGAGTCTAGTAGGAGACTAGTCTAGGGAAACTCAAGTAGTTACTTAAATTGATAAGATGTCATTTATTGTTGATGGTTGACTTTTATTGAGGATTATCGGTTATTCATTGATAGTATATTTATTGTTGATGATAGTTATTTATCTATTGGCTATTGTGCTTTTAGCATTTAGGCATTTGATTTGGAAGTGGATATTCTAAGTTCAAGGTTGTATCTCTTTAGTTTTGATACTTGTTTTGTACTTGGTATCTTCTTGTTGACTTTTCTATGTGATGTTGGTATTGGTCAATTTTCTTTTTGACTTTAGTTATTCTTTCTTTATGATAAGTTGTGTTACCCTTAAGGTAGATTAAGCTATCAAGATGTTGGCATAACTGATTTGCAAGTTATTGATAACATGAAGAGAGTTATACATTGTATTATTCACAAGTTATACTATTTGTCATTGATGTCAAACAATTGACTTATTATTTTTTTATGTTACCATATCTTAAGAAAGTTTATTGGTTGAAGGTACTAAGAAGAAATGGGGAAGCACCTTATTAAGTAATAGTTGGAATGGTAGATGAGAATAGTTTTGAGTGATGGGTTATCTCACTAGAAATAAGAATTTTATCATCTAGACCTATGGCTTATTGCTGAAGTTATCTTTTATCAATTAAGATAGAAAGAAAAGATAAGTTTCTAGGTTAAGTACTATGAGATTGTTCGAGAAGTTTCTACATGGATGGAGAGATGTCTTTGTGATCATAAGATCAAGGTTTAGGATTTGTAGAGCATAGAAAGGATGTGAAAATAGATAGATAAGAAGGAAGGGGAAAAGGGAATAGTAGCTTAAAAGAGGAACAAAGCATCAAACATCCCTCATGCAAGCATGCACTCATAATTTTCCTTTTAGATCTTGTAGAGCTATGGTATTGCAAATTAACATTTGTGATCACAATGAAAGATCATTGCATCAAATGAGAACAAGAAATTTCAATTCTCTAATCTAGCCTCTCCTAACTAATAATACACTTTCAATTTTATTTCAAATTCATTTCAATTTCAAGGCCAATATTTTACCTAGGGAAACCCTTTTCAACCCAAATTTCTCTCTCATTTTAATGTGTAGGTAACATGTGGAAAATGCATAAATTTAGACATAGATAGTGTTGGAATTAAAATAGAAAAAGTAAACTCTTTGGGGCGGGGGGGGGGGGGGGGGGGGGGGGGTCGGTGGGGGCGGCGAGAATCAATGCTTCAAACCTAGGGAAACCCTTTTCAACCCAAATTTCTCTCTCATTTTAATGTGTAGGTAACATGTGTAAAATGCATAAATTTAGACATAGATAGTGTTGGAATTAAAATAGAAAAAGTAGACTCTTTTGTGGGGGGGGGGGGGGGGGTGGAGAATTACTGCTTCAAACCTTTTCCCATCAAAATCATTCAGCTCACATCCATCTCACAATTCAACAAGTAAACTGAAATACCATATTATGCATTTACATCTAAAGCATGTAAATAAGTAAACATTCACACATATATGCCACATGATATGATTACCCAAAAACCCTCCAATGAGAAGGTAAAAATGGGGTGGGGATGACACCTACAAATCTTCACTACTATAGTTGTAAAGTGTATCCAATTAAGGTTACAATTGTTTGACCATAAAATATAATCTACCTTGTGAAAGGTTTGCCCTATTAAAGGTTTACATAGACGGTTAGGTCTCACCCTGTTAATGGATTTTAACACCCTATTATAAGTGTGCTTGATTAGAGGACTTCAATTCACAAGGGTATGTGTAGGATCGTGGTCAACTAAACTATGGTCTTAAGTGGCAATAAAAAAATTAGCAAATCAAGGTTATGTGAACTAGACATGCAGTTTAATGCTTGTTATAAACTTTATATCAAAAAGTTGAGAGAAAAGAATATCTAGGAAATTGAATTTAGTTTCTAAACTACTAGGCCTTATCTAAAAAAAGATAAAAATTGATTAGTCAAAATTTTGAATTTTAATGCAATAGTACAAAAATTCTAAGACAAAAATAAGAAGTAGACGTATGTCTGGCCACCTTAATCAAAATCAAATGATAATATTTTTAAGTAATATTCTAGATAGAAGAAGTAGAATCATGCTTGGATGTGCCATATATTTTTGGGTATTTTTAATCTAAATAAATAAATAATTATTAATTTTCTACTTTAGTATTTTTGGATTAAAAAGACTCTCGTGCATGACCACCTTAACTAATTCAAAACTAGGCAATTTTTAATTTTTAATTTTTTTTCCTTGTAGTAGAAGTACAGAATGTGATGCATCTTTTGGATTTCAAAAATGTTGTACCATTTGAAAGTTATAATTTTTTTCAAGTTGTGTGTCAATCAACACTTTATACTAACTCAATTAGAGAATAAGTAATAATTACTTACTAAACTTGTAATTTGACAAAACTTACATTTTCAAAAAGCTAAGAACATTCTTAAGAAACCCTTTTCATTTCATCAAATTTTGGTGGAAAAAAAGTCATCAGCTACATGTTTGAAGTAAGAAATACACAAGAACAAGTCAAAAACAAAATTTTGGGACATTTTTACAGTTTACCATATAGGGTTCCTATCAAAAGATATAGTAGGCCTTATAAAGGTATTAATTGTTGTTGTTTAGTATCAGGTTGGGTGGGAAAAAAGTTGGAATAGATTTTGAAATGCTTTGAGGCATTTCAAAACTACATATTTTTCAAATCACCACCTTTTGGCACACCATGATCCTACACATACCCATTAAGTAAGCACCTCATTATAGGATTTCAACATAGCCTATTACAAATACTTTGTTAAGAGATTTAATTGATTCACCTATTAGAATGTCTTAATAATGATCTTTTGGTTAGCACTCTACTACTAGATAACATATCACCTCTTTGCATGTATCCTTGATCCCCCTCTAATCAGATTTCTTTGTTCTTTCCTTTCACTTCTTCCTATGTTCTTCTCTAACTAGTTCTACAATGTAAATCAATTCATAACTCCTTAATCACCATGAATGCTCTGTTTGCACACGCAAACTTCTCTCTTTGCTCCTTAGCATTCTTAGAAAGTTTAGGTTTTGTCTTCCTGGAGAAGACCTAGGTGACATAGGGTTAGGTATAAATCAACAGTTGTGATTCACCCATGTTGACACTTTAACCTTCCCTTTTTTTTTTGAATGGATGCATTTAATGCATAGGGATTCATGTTTAAGATTCATCAGGTTATCAACAAAGATTGTTAAAAAATCTTTAAGTCAACTAAAAAATGGTTTACTTAGTAGTTTGTGTCAATACAAATAACTATGTCAAAATTGTATTACTTGACATTTTAAGTCCCTAGTGCTTGGCACTAACTATAACATCAATGCTATCACTCGGCATCTAAATTACTTAGCACTCACTACTTACTTGGTACTTGAATCACTCAACACATACTATCTACTTGGCATCTAAGTGACTTGGCACTTGAGTGGCTTGACACTCACTATTTACTTGGCATGCTCTATCTTATATGCTATGCTCGACATATATTGCTTGTTTGGGATGAACTAAGTAAATGAATTATAATGAGTTAAGTGTATATACACTCACTTGTCAAAACCAATCTGAGATCAACAATCTCCCCCCTTGACATGAGTGTCAAAAACACTTGGTCATGCATTAATGATCTTATCCTTATGACCATAACTTAGATATCTAATATCTATTCGACTTCTATACAAAATTTCAAAATATCAAAATTTTGCAACACATGACTTATCAATCATACCTCAAACTTTCATAAGTCCCCTTGAGTTGATTGTTGTGTTCTATACTTTGTATTTGAACTGAAAATCTTTATCCTACTGAGTAGATTTACATAAGCTGAGCTAATACTCTATTTTTGTTTGTTTGTCTTTGCCTCTATCTCCCCCATACTCTTTCTCGTTTCTTGTTCTCTTACTCCCCCTTTGCTCTCACTCCCCCTTTTTGACACTTATGTCAAAGGTTTATACACTAATAGTATAATCTTTAGAGATGCATCCCAATTATCACAAGCTACCTCCAATGACCTAATTTGTATGGCCAGCTCGGTGCCAAGGTGTACTAAGCCTTCAAGTGTAGAAAGATGAGGATCTTTCTTCATCAGAGTTTTAGTGTCAGCTAGTTCCTTGTATAGTATCTCCATGTTTGGAGTCAATGTAGATTGAATGCATATTAGTTTAGCCCTGATGTTGGCTTCATCTACATGTAATGTTACTAACTGACTTTGGGATTGTAGAAGGGTGCTAAAGTGTTTCTCACTTTGGGTAGGAGACTTTGGTAGAGTTATGCTAGATGTTTGCATAATACTCTCCAAGTTTGAGATATGACTCCTAATTTCCCTTGTGAAGAATGTAGTATTATTCAATTTGGTAGACAAAGAGAAAATATTATCTAGTACCTTCTTTACACTCTCTATTTACCTTCTTTACACTCTCTATTTAGGTTGTTAATTCAACCTGTGATAGTGCAATAACACTTGATATATTTTTATTAACTTTATTTTGAAACTTTGTCTCAGACCATTCAAGTAATTTTATATTTATATCTAGGTCTGTATCATTAACCTTCTCCACTATATTGTTTAATTGTTCAATTATTGGTATGTTTTCCTTTAGAGCCCACAGACTAAATGCATCAAGAAAAAACTCTTTGATATCAATCAAATATTTTCTCTACCTATGCTCTCTTGTGAGCAATTCTTGATTTTTCTTCTTTGCAAGAGCCCCTTAGAGAATGCCCATCTACTCAATTGTGATGGTTACAAGATCAAATTTAAGCAACACAATCTCTTCATCTAAGCTTACATTATGATGTTACCTTCTCTACCTTAGATGTGTTTGGACTTGGCCTTGAGGATTGTAATGGTGTAGCTTCTATGCTCGGCCTCTAAAGAGCTTGACTAGGAGGAGTAGTAGATTCTAGTAATATTACTAGTGCTTGTATTGTTAATTTCTCCTCTGGCTTTGTTTTCAAACTTGACTCTTCAGTCTTGACCTTCTATTCCTATGTATTACTAATAACACCTTGATTTTGTGTTGTAAGTGCAGGAGTATCTACCTGACCTATTAGAGCTTGGGTTCCTTTATTCTTTTCTATCTCATCTTTGTGTTCTCCAACTATCTCACCCTTATCATTTTCATTTTCTTGTATATTAACTAAGACTGGAGTACCCTACATTAATGCATTGATAGTGGAAGTTGTTGTCTCCTTCCTTTTATATACCACAATAGGTAATGGCAGTTGTACAAATGTGAATTGAGGGGTTGTAGATGTTACTTGTGTTTGTACTTCATCCCTTATAGATGCCTTGTCTACCTTCTCAATTTCATCAATACTCACCAATATAGGAGTTTTACAAAGTTTCACCTGGGAAGTGGATTTAACTAGTATCTTCTTCAAGTCATCCTCTATGAGGGGATTGATGTTCTAAGAAATAGTCTAAGAAACATCCTTAATATTAATAGTGTTAATGATTGCACATGTGTATCTGGTACACTCTATTATGTTTTTTGGTCATCTACAACTAGTTCTTGGGTATCTATGTTCATGTTCATGCCTCCCTCAACTGTATCTTGTTCAATGTCTTCTTCTTCTTCCTCACCTACTTAAATAGGTGTTTTCACATCTTCCTCAGATGTTGATAGTCCATATGAAAACTTCCATATTTGTTTGGATTTCTGCAAAACATCTTCAATGTCATTTTGCAATATATTGAATTCCCTATACTTTGGAACAAATCTTCCAGTATATCTCTTAATGGATTTTTCCATTGCAGCCTTACTTAGTTCTAGAATTACATGTGTGCAAGTGGTGTCTCTCTTATTTTTCTTCTAGTATCTACACAATAATGCCACTTCTTCTCAACTCTATCATATAAAATTTTGTGTATGTAGTTGGCAAGTTCAAGAGAATCATTTTCAAATGTTGTCATCATGGCATATACTACCTCTTCAACTTGATTATTTTTAATCTTCTCAAGATTGTCAAACTCAATGTGAGAGAATCAAGATAAATCAACATTATTTCTAATATTCTCACATAGATTATCTAAATCTGAAGAAGAATAGTGACTTACCACTTAAAATTGGTTGTTGTCATCAAATTCAGTCTTCTGTTCATTAGATTCAATTGGGGAAACATATTTTCACCTTGGCCTCTTCTTAGACTCTTCATCCTTCCTAGCTTGACTAGCTCTCTTCTCCTTTGGCTTGGCTATAATTTCCTTAGCCTTTTGTGTAGTGGGTCTTGTGCTAGCCTTTTTTGTAGGTACCATAGGCTGAGTAGGTTTTGCAAGCTTCTTTTCTTTTCTCATTGCTAGTGTTGTAGCTTTTATTTTCTTTATTTTAGTAGTTGTAGGTGCTTCATTGGCTTCTTCTCCCTTGACACCTTCTACAATTTCTACTTCCTCTTCTTTTTGGTCTTTTCCTTGACCTTGGGTTTTGGCAAGTGGTGCAGTCTCTTCTTCTTCTTCATCATCTTCTTCTTGTTCTTCTGCCCCTTCACCAAATTTCTTTTTTAGTTTCTTCACCATCTTATTCTTATTCCTAACGACTAAAGCAATCTTCAAGTCCATGGTGATTTTTGACTTAGCCATATCATATTTCCCAAAAGCCATAGTCTCTTCATCCACTTCTTCTACAAGTACTATTGTGATTGCTATAGAGGCTTCATCAACATTGATTTCATATCCCAATGGTCTTAACCATCTAACTCTAGGATCTGCTACCTATACATATGTAAAGTGAGTGTTAAATGGGAAGAAAACATCATCAAATTATGTGTCTCCACTAGTGAAACTAGTATCCTTAGTCTTTTTTTCATTGATTGCTTGAAGACTTCAAAGTATCTTGTCATAACTGACTCAAAATTATCACCTAGTTGCTCAATGAATTTACCTATTTTCATTGCAATAGGTCTTTTTACCTTGTAACTTTACCAAAAGTAGGAAATGTACTTTGTACATACAATAATAGATCCAAATTTGCATTGTCCACTTTTGGTCTTTGTTATGGCTCCCAAATTCTCAGTCAATTGTTGCAATTACAACTTAGCAAGATCATAAGTATGATCTTTCTTCACTATCTTGTATCCCATGTCAACTACAATACATGGTACACAATTGAGTCTATTGGATTGAAAAAACTTGTGTGCAATAATCCTTATTGCAAAAGCAATTAAGGGATCTTTGATAGTATCTATTGTCATCCCTCATTTATTCCACACAACCCTTGTATTCTTTTCAATTACCTCTTTTCCTTCACTTCTCATTGTCTTGGGCAATACCTCTTTTCCTTCACATACCCTATAACTCTATGCACAATATTCTTGGTGATTTTCATCGATCTGTTTTCTAACTATACAAAATTTTCATGTATTCTACTCAAAACAATCTTTAAATCCATTCTATCTTGAAGATGTTGGGGAAATCTAGGGCATGTGTTCACCCTAATTTTGTATTCCTCCTTCAACACTCCATTTTCATGCAATTTCCCATATGTATCCCTAATCTCCATGTCTCCTATGCTTCCAACCTTACATGTATAGAAACATCTAACATCTTGAATCATTAAAACTTTTAGTGGTATCATTGGCAATACACTGGATAGATATTATTTATAAGCTATGTCTAGAATAGATCTAAAATTGGGTTGTTTGATCTCATTTTTTATCAATTGCACATTTAAAACTTCCTTTCCCTCTACAAATTTGGCTACTAAAGAACTAGACACCATTTCATATGACTAGGTTTTGCAAAAACTTAAACTGCATAGCTTGGCACACGATAAATACCTTTTCAATCTTGCTACGATAGTGTTGAACAATTGTTTAATTTGTTTGCAAATACTCAAAACAATTTCTTTAGTTTTCCTTTAGCTCTTCATGTTGTTCTCTATCTGAATGATGTTAGATAAGAAAAAATTGATCAAATAGCCCTTAAAACATTGCATTCAATGCTAAGTGATTACACAGCTGTAAGCTCGGCTTCAACAATTTTTTTGGCTCACTCAATATCCATGTAATATTCCATATGCTCAACATCAACTATCATTTAGCTTGACAACCATGGTGAAACTTTTCATGCTTAGCAGTAACATGAAAACTAACAAATCTTAAAGATTTCTTCTAGCTTATAATCAATACTTTGCATCTTTATTCATGCATATATAATGTTTTCAAAACTAAATCCTTGGAATTGATGTATACTATATCCTTTTAAATATCAGTCCTGCATATCTCTTGGTTGCTTAATTTGAGGAGGTGTGATCACCTGACCCATTGGGTGAAATGATCCCATCTACACTTGATGTGGTACAATCTTTCTTTCTCTTTCATGTCTTGTTCATTTCATCTCTGACATTCTCAACATTTGTTTTTCCTTTTCCTTTGTTGAACTCACTACTCAATGCATTTGACCTTGTTGGACAAGTCCTACTTATGTGACCAGTCTTCAAATAGCTAAAACATGTGGTTTGACTCAACCATCTACTGTAATTAGTTCTAAAATGTGTTCTAATACAATTCTCAAGAACATGTCCATACTCTTGACAGTAATGACAACTATACATAGTATTATAGTCCTAGTTATAAGGGTTTCCATTGTGCTTTTCCTTTGTCTACTTGTTTGATGACTATTTAGGCTTGGATCTCAACTCATATGCTCTACGTCCATACTTTTGATAGTTATAGTAGTATCCTTCAAATATTTGTGTGATGGTGGTCTTGGTTCTATATTCATGTGTTTGATGACCTTGCTTGTTGCACTTATGGTAGTGACCCATGCTCTTCTACTTAACATTCTAATTTGCAGTCTTGCTCCTACAAACATTAGCAGTATATCCCAACTTTCCACAATTATGATAGGTGGCATTGGAGTTCTTACCATTGTTACTTTGCTCAACAGTTTTGGATGATTCTCCTTCTTCATTTCTGGTGTAGCCTAATCTAGTAGTATCATCATTAGATCTAGGAGATCTCGTTAGTTTCTCAAAGTACTTGATGTCCTCACTAGGTTTGTTAAAATTTTCAAAAAACTCCTTTTCCCTTTTAAGATCATTGCTCAATTGTTCATTTTGCAATTTTAATGTTGTGATCTCAAGTTCTTTGCAATTTAGCTCATGATTGGCAATGATGACTTGATTCATTATTTCCAATTACATGCTAGAGATTCTCTACACTTTTGATGTTTTCTCCTCCAATTTGTTAACCAATGTCCTCTTGTCATCTTCAATCATGAATTTTTCTTCTATGGATTTCTTTTTCTATTCATTGACCTCACAAAATAATACTAATTGGACTTCTTGTTCTCTCTTTAGATTTCTGACTTATTTAGTTAGGATTCTATTCTTTTCCATCATATTTGCATCTATTGCATCAAATTCATTGGATTTTCCATTTGCAAATAATTTAGTAGAGTCAATCTCTTGGTATTGTGTGCCATTTTCTTCAATAGAAATTTCCTTCCTTCTTTTCAATGATACCTTTACTTCATTCAATTAACGTAGAATGAGTTGTATATCAATCTTCTGGTTCTCAATAAGCTTTTCCAACTTGTTGACTTTCATTTCCAATATCTTTCCTCAAAGCTTCAAAGCTTTCCTTTGTAGAGAACAAATCTCTTATACCAATTGTTAGAATTACAATAGGAAAAGTAAACTCTAAGAGGGTGGGGGGCATAAATATGTGCTTCAATTTTTTTCCCATTAAAATCCTTCACCTCACATTCATCTCAAAATTCAACAAGTAAACTGAAATACCATATTATGCATGTACATCTAAAGCATGTAAATGAGTAAAAATTCACACATATATGACACAAGATATGATTACCTAGAAATCCTCCAATGAGAAGGTAAAAATGGGGTGGGGATGACACCTACAAATCTTCACTACTGCAATTGTAAAGTGTATCCAATTAAGGTTATAATTGTTTGACTATAAAATATGATCTACCCTATGTAAAGTCTATCCTGTTAAAGGCTTACAAAAACTATTGGGTTTCACCCTGTTAATGAATTTTAACACCCTATTAGAAGTGTGCCTGATTAGAGGACTTGAACTCACAATTAAGTAAGCACCTTGTTAGAGGATTTCAACACAGCCTGTTAGGACTACTCTGTTAAGAGATTTAACTTATTCACCTATTAGAATGTCTCAGCAATGATCCTATGGTTAGCACATTGCTGCTAGATAATAGATCACCTATTTGCATATATTCTTGATCCTCTTTTGATCAGATTTCATTATTCTTTCCTTTCACTTCTTCCTCTATTCTTCTCTAATTGGTTCTGCAATGTAAATCAATTCATAACTCCTTAATCACCATGAATTCTCTATCTATGCATGCAAACTTCTGTCTTCACTCCTTAGCATTCTTAGAAAGTTTAGGGTTTGTCTTTGTTAAGAAGACCTAGGTGACTTAGTGTTAGGTATGAATCAACGGTTGTGATTCACCCATACAATGACTTAAGCCTTCCCTTTTTTCTGATTGGATACATGTAATGCATAGGGATTCACATTTAATATTAATCCTTATCAACAAAGATTGGAAAAAAATCTTTAAGTCGGTTCAAAAATGCTTTATATAGTTGTTTGTGCCAATAGAAATAACTGTGTCAAAACTATATTAGTCAGCATTTGAAGTCCCTGGTGCTTGGCACTAACTATAACTTCAATGCTATCATTTGGCATCTGAATGACTTGGCACTTACTACTTACTCAACACTTGAATCACTCGACACATACTATCTTCTCAGCATCTGAGGGACTCAACACTTGAGTGGCTCAACACTTACTATTTACTTGGCATGCTCTATCTTATATGTTATGACTGCCATCTATTACAAGTTTTCAGCATGAACTAAGTAAATGACTTAAGTATATAGAGACTCACTTGTCAAAACCAATCTAAGATCAACAGATAGAGTGTAAGAATAGTTATGGAATGCCCATATCAAAACTAAAAATGGTGGGACCCAAGCACCTTGGTTTTCTATGTGCCAAGATCCAAGAACCTTTCTTATTTAAGTCCCTCAATTTTTTTTGGAATTTAAACCATACACTAGTAGCTAATATTTACTTCCCATACTATTTTCTAAGATTAGTTAACTATTTTCTATTATTCCATACATGTGAAAAGTCATCATTTTTTTAATACTTTTACCTAGATCTTACATTAATCTTCAACAATCACATCAACATTTTAGCTTATTACAAGGCACTATAAAAGCCATCTTGTGCCCAACATCTTAAGATAATTGCTTCAAAAGTAATTTCAAGTAGAAATTTATCTAGCTTTCTTATAGTTTTCTGACACAAATTAGAAAACTCTATTTCTTCACATTATAGGTATCATGGAGAAAATTGTAGTTGTAAGTTATAGCCATCATATGTTATATTACCAATATCATTTAATTTAGAATGTTAATGAATACAACTACTTATTTTAGATTAGCAAGTCATTATGTCTACCAATTATCTTCATAGAGTGGATAATTAGGGTATTTTGGTTGGACATTAGCTTTTTCATCATTATATCATGAATATCTTAACATTACACTTTAGTGTAAATTTTTGGTAGTGAGATTGTTTCTTGTAATGAGATGGTTATATTCATATGATTGAAGATGCTAATTTGTGGTTTCAAGATATGTTTTCTATGGTGGACTCTTCATTCTAGATTAGAGTTCAGTATCATACAAATTCTCTAGACAAATTATGCTATTTGGAGTATTTGGTATTTCTTAGTGGAACTGTTAGAGCACATTAGCATGTTGTGTTCTAATTTTATCTAGACATGTAGTGGGAGTTTTATAGTGATCTATGTAGTTCATTGGTCATTAGGTTGGAGAGCTTCATGAGGGTGCATAGAGATGTTGAATATGTTAGAAATATGAATTACTAAGAGGGGTGGGGGTGTGAATTAGGAATTTACAAACTTTAGTCACCAACTGAATATTATTTATTACTTTGAACCATACATAAGAAAGTAAAAAAGTAATGTTGAACAATATCCATGCACAAAGATGACTCATTTAATACCATATTTTGTTAATTAGGAAAACCATGGCCAAGGAAAAATCCTAGAGGGGATGATGCCCACTAGATAATATACTGATATATATGTTCCTTGTTAGAGGATGGACCCTAGTAGGAGTCAATGAGTGAATTTAGTATAGAGAGTCCCTATTAGGAGACTTTGAATCCATGTTAGGAGATTCCAAACCTATTAGGAGTTGTATTACAGTAGATGCAAGATGAGCCCATTTCCCAAACATGCACTCCCAATTAAAAAAAGAGCTCATTGCCCAAACAAGTAATTAGTCCTCTTGTATATAGGTGTTGTAACTTCTTTGTTGACTAATCTTTGACCTCAGCTAGATCTTAGATCACAAAATTAGGTTCTCAAAACTTTGCATAAATTGCTTTACAAAAATTTTCATATCATAATACAATTTCTCAACAACAAATCACTTTCACATTTGAATTCAGAAGATGTCCTTTGCATAAATACGATGCCTTTTCACAAATTGTTGCTAGGTTGGCTATGACCATAATATACTTTTCCAACTTAGAGTAAACATATAAGATGTTGGCCCTAATTGGTCAAGTAATTATTTTGTAAATAAAATAATTCCTTTAGCTTTAATTTTGTTGTTTTGTTTCACTAGTAAAATGTGAATATCTTTGTTTTGTACAGTTTGTACTAATGTCTGAGGTTATACATGTCATCATAAACATGTATACTATCTCCATCTAAATTTCTTAATCATAATATGACTTCAGTAACAAGTTACATACAAAATAATACATTGCTACAAACCAATTTGGTACTTAGACAATTTTTTGAGTACCAAAAGCTAAGTATCTTTATTTGTAAGGTTTTATAAAAGAATGTACATCACGTGTTTCCATAAATGACAATAATTGCATATCCTTATTAGCCAATTGTCAATAATCTCCCCCTTTGACATTGATGGCAACAAAATTGGGAAAATTGGCTAAGTATCAAAAACTTGTCAAAACATTAAAGTATTAATACATTAATCATTTTTTATAACTTATCCATATTACATATGCTCCCCCTTTCAATATGATTTCATACCTTACCTTATTTACAATTTTCTTATGCATCTTCTCCCCCTTTGACATCAATGACAAAGATTAGAATGTCAAAAACTATAAAAAATTGTTCATCTAATGTCAAAAATTGTAATCATCTACCTTAAACTAATAATATGCTCATACAATTGTCTAAACTTGCCTTAAGACTACTTAAACCTTCTATCCATGTATCCTTGGTTGTTTCAAAAGAGGTGAGAAATGTACATAGGGCATATGATGCAATCTCAACTGCATTAAGATCGAAGTATAAGAAGTTTGAATATGTCTTCTTGGCTTTGACACACTCCTCCAACTGTCTCTCAACAATAGATACTTTCAAAGCAATAGACCCTTTGAATTTTGATAATCTCTTCAAAAAAATTTCTTTTTGAAGTTCTAGTTTCTTGATATCATTATGAACAATTTCCACTTGTCCTTCAAAGTCATCAACTTTGTTATAAGGTTGTTGTATTTGGTTTGATAGAGCTCCTAGCTTACTCAACTTTCCTTCAATTACTGTCAAGATCCTTGGTCAACTTATGAGATAAGGTACACTTAACGTACTATACCTTACCATCTTGTTGACATTTCTAAAGTTCCTTGATATAAGTATCAAGACTTAGAAAATCATTCATGAATTTTTGAAAAATGGTGCTAAATAGATTAGCATAATGTGAAATCTAGGTCTTTGACTCTGCAACATTTAACAAATTTGTAAGTTATTCATCAAAATATTTCAACACTACTCGTGTTTTCTATTGAGGATCTACCTCTGTATGCTTGATTGCCAGAGTACTGAGTAATCTATCAGTTACCTCCATTAAGGTTCTTTGTAGGCTCTTAACTTTCTTGTTCTTCTCAATAAGTTTTGTCAAAGATGAGATCAAGTTAGTTTGATCATCATCATCACTTGTTATGCTAGCAAGAAAAAGTGGAGTAGATTAACTAGATGGTTTAGATTCATCTTCCCTTTGCTTCTTCTCTGCTACCTCTTTAACTCTTCTCTCTTCTTTCTCTTTCTCTTCATTTTCTTTTCTTTATTTCTCTTTCTTTTCTTCCTCCTCTATTCTCTTCTTCTTTTCTTCCTCTATTTTCCTTTTCTTTTCTTCCTCAACTCTTCCTTGCATTTCTTCTTTAAGAAAATTCTACGTCTCTTTCTTCTATTTTTCTCTTTTCTACCTCTAATAACCTTTTCTCCTCTTCAATTTGTTTTAATTGATATTGAATAACCTCAGCTTGAGATTTAGGCTCTTCAAAAATCTTAAAAGGGTTAGTGTCATCAATTTTAATAGTAACATTGGTCTAATCAATTTACATTTTGCCACCACTTACTAACACTTCTAAAGTTCTAGGTGCTGGTGAAGGTGCTTCCTTAGAATTTTTCATCATTTGACTGATAGATGTAGCTATTTTACTTCTTATTTTATCCTTCTCACACATTGTAAATAGAAATGATCTCACCTTGTTTCTCAAGTAAGGTGCCAAACTATTCAATAATTTCCTAACTTCTTCCTCATCATCAATTTTGCATATGGTCCTTAACATAGACTTCCAAGTTCTATATCTTCTTCTTGAGTTGGTGCCTTCTTCTTTATAAGTCTGTCATACACTTTCTAATTTACTGTACCTTCAATATCCTTAAGTTTTAGATTGTTAGCAATTATGTATCTCACAATAGAGATATCAATCTAATCTTTCTCAATATCATTATAAAAATAATAAAATTTGTTCATTTGAACAAACTTATCTTCATTAGCAATGGCTGAATTTATCTTCTCAATCTTTGGCTTCCAAGGTTGCCTTGCTTTTCCTGTTGTCTGTTTAGAAATGATAACTCTCTCTGCATGTTTTGCTTCTTGTTGTTGTTCTTTTGTTATACCGGCCTAGTCTAGTATCTTTTCGCTTGACTCTTTTAGTCTTGGTAGTCACAACTTCCACTAGTATTTCTAATTTTGCCTTTGGCTCACTTGGCTGGTTAGTGGATACTGCAACATATGGAATGCTTTGTCCTGATGATATCTCTACAATAGACACTGATAAAGGCTGCACATACATTATTCATTATTTCATTATCTGCCTAATTTCCTGCGACTCACTTTCTATCATATCGGCCTCAGTTAGAGTTTTCTTTTGTCTCAATATTCTTGTGAGATTCTTTCTCTAAGGATGCTTGATGGGTTGATTGGGTAATTTCTTTATAAGTCCCAAATCTATACTCAGCTTGATCCTTCTTGAAGTTCAACAATAGATCAATATATCCAATTGCTACATCTTACTTAATTCATAACCTAAGGGATCAAGGAATGTTTCCTAAGGTTCTACTACTTGAATATGAGTTAAATCTATATCAACCATAATGCATATATCATTTTTGAATATTTCTACAATTTCAAGTGCAATTTTGAATCTTTGTCTCATCTCATTCTAAAATGTTTTCATTATTAAATTTTTTCTATCAAAGATTTTATCTACTCGATGTCTTGTACATACATATGTAATATTCTTCATGGTACACTTCTCATTACTCATAATCTTTGTAACTGATAAGTATGGAAATCTCTTAAGTACATGAAAGAATATATAATTGATCAATGGTTGAAAGCTGAACACATCATTCTTGGTCCTCTTGATTTTCTCTAAGTTTTCAAGAAGTTGCATTCTTAGAATTTCATTAAGGTTAACTTGTTCATTCTCAACACAAATCTTATAGGCTATATAGATGAATCCTACTGATAATTCATCAATCTTAGAACTTGCATGAATAGAGTAGGCAATGATTCTACTCATGAATCTTACATCATCTTGTTTAATGGTACTGATCACCATGGCCTTCCCATTATAAACTGCTTTTTTGTAGCTTTCAACCTTCTTCTTAACAAGTTTCTCACCTATAGGTAGACTGCCTTGTTTTCTAAGACCAGTTACCTCATGAATAAGGTCGGCTGAAATGCCAACTACATTGTCTTCCATCCATAGTTTTCATCATGAATTCTACTTAGTATGATCTGAGTCCATTCATTGGTGTCCAATTCTTTGTAGAAGTATAGTTCTTTCAAATGTCCAAATCTAGGCTTCATACTCATATCATGGTTAAAGACAATTTCCATATCTTTGTTCATATACTTGCTCCCAATAGTTTCAAACTTGCTATTAAGATAACTTCCTACATCTTCCAAATACATTACATTGTTCAAAGTAATGGATAATGCTGAATTAGGGTTTCCTTCTACGGATTTCATGGAAACAACCTTCAATTTTGGTCTTTCTTCATTCTCAACATTATGAACTAATGACATATCCATGATTCTATCAAAAAAAAATTTTATCAAAGAAATTTTGTGGAAAAATGATAAAATACCTCCTTCCAAAAATAGGGTTTACTTCAAAATCACCTTGTCAAGTCACTTCTAAGTGATCTATGCTTCTAATGTAATCACAATGAAGTGATAATTAAGTCTATACTCTATTTTATTCATTCAATTTGAACTAGCATTAATTATGCACTTTGCATACACGAAAAAGTTGTCAATTACATTCTAAATTTAAATATCTACTCTAAATCTTTGTTCAATCTTCAAATGCTACCCAAAGTTTAGCATAACTTCCTTGCATCATAACAATTCTCCAAGAAGCTTTGCACAATGAAATTCTCTGTAAAAACATAGTTTTCATCTTTTGCCACATAATTAACTTTTTCTATAATAATAGTAACTCTTAATTCCTTTGCAAAAAGTTCTGATAAGCTCCAAATTTTAGGTGAACTTAGATACTATCTAAACATATCTTGATTTACCTTTTCCCAATTTTTCTACCCATAGTTCGATCTCTAAATGAAGTTTCAAATTAGGTGCTATGAACAAGCTTAATTCAACTTAGTTGAATCAAACTCAATTACTAACTTTGATCTTCTTGTCTCACCATCTTCTGACTTTTCTTTTGAGATGTCTACTCCTTTTATGAATGCCTCATTGAGTTCCTCTCAAAGCTCACTGACTACATTTCTTTGTTCCTCATTATCTTTCTTAGTTTCAAAGTTCATTGCATGGTTCCTTCTATCATTTCTGATGTTTCTTCCATCATTCCTTTTGTTTCTGAAGTTTCTTCCATTGTTCTTTCTATCTCTGAAGTTTTTGTCCATTCTACAATACTTTGATGTATGTCTGAAGTTGTTGCATAACTAACATTATGGTGTTTTTCTTCTAGGATTCTATTGATCAATAGATGCATGACAATTCTAAGCTATGTGTCCAGAGTTGTTACACTTATGACACATGATTTGTCTTCTTTCTTCATAAGTTCTTCCTTCTCTCAATGTCCTCTCATTAGATCATCTTCTATCTATAGGGTTAGTATTTCTAGACATTCTACTATTCCTTCTATCATTATCATATTTAGGTTTCCTATAATCAATTGCTCTATGACCCATACCATGACAATTATGACAATAAAAATATGTAACATGATTAAATCACTTATTCCTACAATCTCTTTTCATAAATTCATACCTGGCTTCTTTAGGAGATTCTGCTTGCTTTGGTTCATCCAATATCTCTATTTCCTTGTCTTATCTAATTTCTTTAGGTTTATCAAAAGATTGACTGGATTCAATCTTATTATTAGATTTCTCTTTCTCTTTTGGATCTTATCTATTTTTAGGTTTCTTTCTAGACATGTTAAATAGATAAACAATACCGATCTTATCATAGGTAGGTCTTTGCATTGACATTGAATCATCAATCTTTTCTCTATTACAATAAAGCTTTTCAAGTTGTTTCTTGCACTGAGCTAATTTATCTTTCACAATAGTATTGTACTTAATGAAGTTCTTCATGATCTTCTTTCAATGTTTCAAATTCAAATGTCTTCTTCACCAAACTCACTCTAAGATCTATATTTTCAGTCTTCAAATCAAATTCAACTTTCCTAGGATCATTCTTGAAAGTCAACTTTAGATTGGTAATCTTTAATTCATGCTTCAAGATCTTGTACTCTATCTTTAGCTTAGAATAATCATCATCACTAGTTTTAGATTTAGTAGATTTAGGCTTAGATTTGAGATGTTCAATCTTGTCCTTCAATTGTCCAATATATACTTTGGAGTCTTCATATCTATCCTTCAGCTTATCTCTTTTTTCAATAAGGAGATCAATTTGATCAATTTCCTCTTCAAGATTCTTGATCAACTATTCCATATCCATAGGGATCTTACTCAAGCTATTAAGCCTCTTCTAAGTACCTGTGCTTTGATGCCAATTGTTAGAAATAGGAATTACTAGGGTTGGGGAACGGGGGGGGGGGGGGGGGGTGTCAATCAGTAATTTAAAAACTTTAGCTGCAAATTGAATATTATTTATTACTTTGAATCATATATAAGAAAGTAAACAAGTTATACTAAACAATAACCATGCATAAAGATAACTCATAACACCATATTTTGTTAACTAGAGAAACCCTAGCCAAGGGAAAACCCTGATGGGGATGATACCCACTAGATAAAATACTGATATGTATATATGTATGTATGTGCATATATATGTATATGTATGTGTATATATGTATATGTGTGTGTGTGTGTGTGTGTAAAACTAGATAATATACATACATATATGTATATGTATATGTATATATATAACTAGATAATATACTGATATATTTATGTACACATATATGTGTGTGTATATATATATACATATATATACATACATATACATACATATATATATGTGTGTGTATGTATATAAATGTATATATACATATATATGTATGTGTATAAATGTATATATATACATACATATATATATACATATATATAGACACACACACACACACACACACACATTCCTTGTTAGAGGATGGACTTTGTTAGGAGTCAATGAGAAAATTCAGTATAGAGAGTCCCTATTAGGAGACTTTGAATCCCTGTTAGGAGTTGTAGTACAGTAGATGCAAGATGAATCGACTACCAAACATGCACTTCCAATTACAAGAAGAGTTCACTACCCAAACAAGTAATTAGTTCTCTAGAATATAGGTGTTGTAACTTCTTTTTTGACTGATCTTTGACCTTAGCTAGATCTTGGATCACAAAATTAGGTTATCAAAACTTTACATAGATCGCTTCACAAAAGTTTGCATATCATAATACAATTTCTCAACACAACACATCACTTTCACATTTGAATTCACAAGATGTCCTTTGCATAAATACCATGCCTTTTCACAAATTTTTGCTAGGTCAGCTAAGACCATAATATACTTTTCAAACTTAGAGTAAACATCTAGAATGTCGACCCTAATTGGTCAAGTAATTATTTTGTAAACAAAATAATTCCTTTACCTTTAATTCAGTTATTTTGTTTCATTGGTAAAATGTGAATATCTCTTTTTTGTACAGTCTGTACTAAATTCCAAGGTTATACACATCATCATAAACATGTATACTATCTCCATCTAACTTCCCTAATCATAAAATGATGTCAATAACAAGTTACATACAAAATAATACACATCACATGTGGCCATAAATGACAAAAATTACATATCTATGAGACTTGGCTAAGTTTGGAGTTCTCTTACGATAGAAGAAAATTTGTTGAGATGGTTAATCTTTGGAGTTCTCAAAAAGTAGACTTGAGAGCTTACACCTAATGATAGACATTAGTTCATTATGGACCTAAAGGAGATTGTTCTTAGCGAGGGTGGTGTAGGAGCATTTAGGGATTGCCTAGAAAATCTATTGTTTCATGTTTTTGGTATTTGGGTGTAAGCCTTAGGGAATTTCTATGTGTTGGACATAATGTCATGTTGACCATAGTAGGAATACAATAGGGCTTTTTTTCATAGGGTCTTAGAGCCTTTTTACTAGGTGCAAGTAGCAGCTAGCAAGTTATAAAGCTCTTTAATTTGCCCAAGGCATGATGATGATGTCATCATGAGGTCAATAGGGTCTACAAAGATTTAGGGAAATTTTTTTACCTTAGTTAAGGTTTGTGGTTAAGTTTGGAAAGATATGAAGATCATTTTACCAAATTGGGGAAAAGTTGTATTGTGCAACTTCGCAAGTTTTAAAAGTTTCTTAAGCAACTATTGTCAAGAAAGTGGAAAATCATTGGAGAGAAGTCCTAAGGGGTAAATAGCCACCAAATAACCCTATATAAGCAATGAAAATACCTATGAGTAGGGTTGGATGCTCATTGTACAGATTGAGTATTTTTGCAATCAACATTTTGAAGCAATTTGAGAGCAATTTCTTTGTTTTTGATGGAAGTAGGTAGTTAGGAGTTCAAGGTTCATACTATCACTTGTGCATCCATTAAATGACATGTTTTCTTGATTCTTTGTGTTGGTAGATAGAGATTTTGACCAATTTGTTTTCCTTTTGTAAAATTAGTTTGGTTTCACATTGTCATTGGTTTTGTCCAAGTAGTTTATGAAGATGGAGCTCTAACTTAATTTTCCATTGTCCAACCTATATGACCTCTTAAGAATACTGAGTAGACCCCATCTATATAATGTGTAAAAAAGCTAGGGTCCTCAAATGTAGAGAAAGTAAATTTAAGGTCTTTCCCTAGGTGAGTTTGTGGTGAATCTGACTAGGGAAGACCATATAGAATTCAATATTTCTTGTAGAGGAACAAAGATAGAGTCAAAATTCCTTTTGGAAATGGAAGAAGGAAGTCTCATCAATCCTAGAAAAAGCCCAAAATAATAAATATTGTTGAAGCAACTTGTAAAGCGTAAAAGTCTAATTTTTACCTAATTTGGGTTAGGGCAATGGACGGAAGGGTATGAACTGAAGAACCCAAAAATCCTTAAAGGAATGACTAATGAACCAAGAAACCTAGAAAATATTATAGGGTTCTTCTGGAAAGCATAGGATAAAAACCCTATTTTTTCGCTATAGGAGACCTAATTGGGGCTACTAGACTTTTAGGCCTATTTGTGAATAAATAAAGAAATCAGATGGGGAAATGAGATTGATGGGACTTCTAATACACCTAATTAGTTGAGTTGAAGTGTTTAACAATACTTCTACACCTCTGCAAGGCCCAATTCAAGATTTTTGGGTTGAGAGCCTTTAGGTTGATTTAGGGGCTAGGATGGATGAAGTGAGAGTGCATCAAGTTTTGATTTGATTGAGGAATATTTCTTGGTAGTCGGGTTGGCTAGAGTGACCAGGGGATCCTTAGGTAGTTAAGGTCCTATAGGTGATAAGTGGTGCATAAGAAACAACCTAAGAGTCTTGTAAGAAGACAAAGAGCATGAATCAGTGAGTAATTCATCCAACCTCCCTATCAGAGGGTCATTGTGACTTGGTGTATCTTGAAGGATCATTCTCACTCACTACTAGATTGGTCTATTTGTAAGACTTATGTTTGAATATGAGATGTTTATTATATTGATTCATATCTCTAGAATCATTTTCAGTTTGATCTTTCCCCATGAGCACTCAACTTGTATCCATGTTTCTTAGGTGTTTCTAATTTGTTCAGTTGGGGAGGTAAAACAGATCAACTTAGCAATTGGTCATGTTGAAGGATGGGATATGATTTACATGTTCTATGTCGAGGTCTCTTATTCATTGGTTTTTAGCCATCTTTTTTTGGTTTTCATTTTTTTCTAAATAAGTAAAGAGGGTGAGGGCCCAAACCCATACGAAAAACTTAAAATCAAGTCATAAAGAAATAATGTCAAGGCCATGAGAAGTGATGCTTATGAATCAAAAATAAACAAAAAAATAAATAGCTTAAACTAGTAGACAAAAATATGGAATAACAAAATAGGTTGGGAAACCAAAAACAAAATTCCCAGCAAACGCCTAGAAGGCCAAAAAATAGACCAAAATGTAACCAAAAATACTAGCAACATTGAACCAGTTGAACCAATGATCACCAACTAGAAACACTCATGCCAACTATTGCAAACCAATGAAAACCACTAGTAGGAAAAACCCAAAACTATCAGACACCAACTACTGAGCACCTAACACATGTCACCTCAAGGAAAAGATCAGAAGACTAGACCACTACTTCTGTAAATCTTTGAGTTGGTCTAGGAAGGAGTTTGTAAGTGGGTAGAAAGACATGTCCTCACTCATACCTTTGGAGGCCTATAGATTACTCCCCTCCTTACTTTCTATCTCCTCCCTACACTTTCTCTTAGCCAATCTTTCTTCCGACTGGAGCTTTAGGCCAATAATTGTAGCCTCCATCTTAGCCTACAAAAATTTATGGTAGGAAACCAAATTATTCATTTGGTCCCCCAATTGTTCTTCATTTTTTATGTAGTCATCAGGGATATTAGGATTTCATATATTCCTTCTTTTGAATGCATTTAGTTCCCAATATTCACCACCTTCTTCTCAAGCTTCTCCCAATTGTGTGAACTATCAACTAGCACCCAACAAACTTCCCACCAGACTTCATTCCTATAACCTACCATCCAATCTTTTGTTAGTGTAAATAATTAATTATTATTTACACTTTACTTAAGTTTACTTAGGTTAAATGCATTATTTTATTATTTATCATATAGACACCTAGGAGTATGCATAATCATATGAGTTGTCTTGTTGACAACAAAAGAGTTAGGAACTCATTTTAACACATGGTCTCTACAACACTAGAGTTTGCAAAATTAAATGAGTTTTAATGTAAACAACATAGTTTTTCACACTCTAATTAAGCACATGGTGTCTATAACATCTTTTTACATGACACACCTATGTAAGCTTCTCATCTCGTCATCGTACAAACTCCTATGCTCAATGGAGGATAATCCACTCTTGGTGGACATATGCTTAGTTGTGAGGCTTATCATTTTGCTAACTCCTAGTCATTCTAGAGGCCTTTATATATAGGCACTTCTAGCATACTTGTAAATTAATTCATTCTCATATTGTTATTATGATCATACATCATTTGGTCCATATTGTGCTTTGTTCTTAAGCTTCTTGATCTTGGCATCATTTTGTCCTAAGGAAAATTATTACATGGTATTAGAGCCATAGGAGTGTCATTTCATAGCTATTGGAGACCACTTTTGCTTCACCTCTCAAAGCACCATGATTCAGATCCGGAGAATCTGTAGCTATTGGGAGTGTCTAGAGAAAAAATAGACCTCAAAATTGCATTTGAAGTGTTGATTCGGTGAATTTTGACTATAAATTTGCCTACCCTAGGCCATAGTCAAAATTGAGGAATTTTATTTTTGCAAACCAGCACCCAAAGGCCTAATTTGAAAAATTTGATATGATCTTTTAGATCAGTGAATTTAATTTTTATATCTACATATTTTAATTTGCATCTCTACAATTTCAATTTCTCTACAATTATTTTTTGGATATGTATTTTTTTCAAACTCTGTGGAAAATTTTTGGAGGAGTTTTTTTTGCAAGATAACCAGGTGGTCAAATTCAGGCACCCATGGAATATTTCATCACAAATTCTTCATAGACCAGAAGTGGCCAAGCAATATTTCATTTACAATTTGGCATATTCCATCAAACTGTAGCAGTCAAATAACTGGAGGCCCTAAGCCGCTATATCCCTATGTCGTTTCAACTTTTATATATGTGTGACACCTTATATGTACCACATGTGGAACTAAAACCCATTTCAAACTCCCACCAGCCTCCACTTTTCAACCACTACTTCTTCCTTCAATAGCATCGACCGCTACACACTCACCTTTGGCCATCACCTACTGGCCATCATCCATGGCTCTCTCTGGTGATCTCAGACTGTCAAAAAGTCTTTTCCACCCAAAAGTGACATGTCATCACTGTCAATGTGAATCCACATCATGGACAGCTACCCCTTCAACTCATTGAGCCATGTCAAGTGAATAGTCGACAAGATACATCAGAATCCATATGGTACAGATCTGACACATCATTGTACGACTCTACCACGTTAGCCTAGCTAGCCTTTTTTCACTGAAAACAACATTTCATGAGCATAAATTTGATGGCTATTTGACTGTCATCGGTAGGCTAAATTGAACTATTGTGATGGTCATTTGGACATCAATTTTAACACAATATTTTGCTAAGCAAACCCCTCACCATATGCAGTTTTGATTTGATAGTCCAACTTTAGGAGGCCATATCTCAGTGATCTAGACTCCAAATCAGGTGCAATTTTTTTTTTTGGCTAGAATTTCTTAAAAATTTTAGTGGTGCTATTATTTTTGAGTGTTGGTGCATGGATTTGTCAGAAATTTTAGTTTTTGGTGATTGTACCTACCCAATCTTGTATTTTGAAACTTCAAATGCTCTATACAGGTTCATCTGAACACATGTTCAAGTTCCTTTTTTTTTAAAATGAATAATTTTTCATCTACTTTGTAGATTTGCAATCAGATTATAGGCTTGTGTGGATAGAAATGCCACTTTTAGAAATAGGTCCTTCTTTGCATTGTATTGCTTTGATCAAACTTCAAAATTGTTGTACATCTAAGCTATAGTGCTTAGTTCTAGATTTGGACTTCAAGAGGTAGTTGTAAATAGAATAATCAAGAGTCCACTAAGGCCTAAATTGGCAAGTGGCTATTGTAAACACACTGAGCATAAAGTGCCAAAATCATTCATTTGGGGGGTGAGGGGTGGGGGGGGGGTTTGATTGAGTGAAAAGGGGGGGTGTCTCTTGGTGTTGTATTCCTCTTTTCTTGTTGTTATCTTTCTTTCCTTGCATTATGGGAAATCTTAAGATTCCAAAATTAACACCACATAACTATGCCACATGGTCAATTAAAAAATGGTGTGAATTGATGAATGTAGAAGTTTTTTAATATGCACATGGTTCTTTTCCTAAACCAATAGGTGATTAGATATTCGAAAGTGAAATTTGTGCTTAGAAATGTAAGAACCCCAAATAGGCTCTATGCTGATCACTGTTTGTTTCCCTGAGTGTAATGATTGTTTTTTGTTGGTTCTTGAATGTTTCAAGCTGCTTCTGGTTTTTTTTTTTTATAAGTTTATAAAAGAGAATACAAATATTGAAACTAATTTACTCAAAATTATAACTCAAATCTAATTATAATGCTGATCGAACTCATTTATTCAGATGGCTCATACAATTTATACAATGTTTATTGTTGGAAGAATACATAAAAAAAATCAGCATTAATAGTTGAAAAAACCTGATTTTTGACTCCCAAAATGCAAACACGCTGCTGATTGCTCCCTCTCTAGGCAGCGCCTATCAAAATCTGCAATATTAAATCTCTGATTTTGAATTTACTGTAGCGCGGTACTGTTCACGGCACTGTTCACGTCACTGTTCACGGGCACTGTTCACGGTACTGTTCACGGCACTGTTCACGTGTACTGTAGCTGCTATTATAAATCTGCAAACAGATCCATCCAATTTTCTCCTACTGAAACACAATATTGACTTCTGGATGAAGCCAACTCACAGGCAAAATTCGGGTGATATTTCACACCTTCAAATTGCATCAACTCTGAAGAAACTACGTCCTCCATAGTCTGAATTCTTCTCGAATTTGTAGAAACCCTGGTTTTAAATAATTCTCATAACATGCTCTTGAAGGAAGACAAGGTTTGTTTATAAAGACTCCTCAACTCCAGAATGAGGCTCTATGCTCAATGTGGGATAAAATAATAACATAAAAAATGTTATTACATTAAAACTTAGAAAACCCCTTTTAATTTTCCCATAAGCTTGGACCCACAATTAATTGAAATATGGCCCCCTTTTATGATATCATGACCCTCACTTAAGTTATAATATAAAAACATATTATAACTTAATAATATAAGCTCAAAACCAATAATGTTTATTCTAACTAAATAAACATTAATATCTCCATTATTACTCAACATTTTTGAATGTCGTCTGAACCGGGAGCTAACATGATAGAGCTGCATATGACCATACCCCTTTTCTAAAAATAGCAGGGGTCCACCTTTATAACTCCAAAATTGCTAAAAATAGCCTGACCAAGCCAAACTCATAATAAACAAACTCTGGCAACCCAGAAGTGTACTCTTCTCAGGTCCTTGGAAGATCTCCACACCAAGGTGACCCTCTAACCAATCCTACTAGCCTACGAGGGTCTCTGATAGGCTAATCACAAGCTAAAGTGATGTCTCTAGCTAGAAGGGGACATCACAAGAAACAACAAATAGGAAAGCCTTAGGACCCATTAGGTTAGGGGTTGATGACAAGATTCTCTATTAGATCATAAAATATAATACATCTAAGGAAGCCTGAGATGCTCTTAAAAATATATATGGGAAAGTGACCGAGGAGGGTGTTTACAAGATTGAAGATGAACTTGTCTCCCTAGATCCTAAGAGCTTTGATTCTATCCAGGATTTTATCATTAAGGTGAATGAGTTGAGAACAAAGCATACTAATTGTGGTAGTCCTATTAAAGATGATAGGTTGATTTATCTCATTTATAATAAGTTGCCATCTCAATAATCCATATTTGTCTCTTCTTTCAACACCACAAAGACTTCCTATAAGAAAATCACTTTTGATGACTATACTCAATTGTTAGAGGATGAACAAGCTAAGTTGATAACAATGGGGATTCTCAAGTCTTCAAAGTCTAAGGCATTGATGGATAACAATGAGAGCTCTAAAAATCAGCTAGTGAAAGTTCAAACAAAGGAAAGGGAAAAAAGAAGAAGTGGAAAGATAACAAACAAGGGGACACAAAAAAGTCAACACCTAATTCAAGTCAACATTAAGGAAAGTCTTCTCCTAATACCAACAAAAAGGGTGACACTAATCACGAAAAGAAGAAGTGTGCCTATTGCAAGAGAACAGGTCATGATGAACATTAGTGTTATCACAAGAAGATTGATGAGTTGAAAAACATCATGAAGAAGCACAATGTTCCATTGCCTAATGCTTATAAGGAGAAAGGGTCTTCATCTTTAGATTCTAAGAGCAAAGGGAAACCTTTACTCACAAACACTATTATTCAAGTAGAATGGATTATTGACTCAGGTGACACACATCACATGGGTACTTCAAAGAGAGATTTTTCTTCCATAACACATTTAGAGGTGTATATGAGCAATGTTAGTATGCTAATAGAAACAAAATTTAAATAAAGCTTCTACAAACTAAACAAAATTCATAAACTTCAAGATAGACTAAGATGAGCTCTCAATTGAAAATATGAGCCATTAATGGGCTCTCTCAATGAGAAGCTCTCTTGTTGAGTGGCTTTATCTAAATGGATAGGATGTATGCTCAATATGCTTCCAAAAGCTTCAATGGATGATTGTGGATTTTTGGTGTGGATAGATGGCTTTAGTATGGATTTGGCTCTCAAAATAGAATTATAACTTTACTTCATGGATTGTGTTATTTTGCAAAGGGGAAGGATCCAATTTATAGGCAAGAGGCTTGAGGGATTGAGGGCTAAGATGCAAGGATGGGAAAAAGCTCATGGAGGGCTCAGATTGCATGAGAGGAGAGCACATGGATTGTGCTTCCTTACAGCCAATCAAGGAGTGACACATGTCACATGGTGAGAGGATGGAGGAAAGGGGAAGGATGAGTCAACAAAGGAGGCTCAAGGGATAAAATCTTCATAAAGACCCTCATAATGACTTGTAAGAGCAATAAAAGGGCTTGCAAGAGTCATTTATGGCCTAGTGGGCTTCATAAAGTTTTATGGTTGAGATATTTTGAGGGTGATGAGAGCAATTTCGAATTGGACTTGATTAGGAGGGTTTTAAGCTTGCTTAGGCTTGTGCAAATGATTAGAGGATGGATTAGGATGGTTTAGGATTAGCTTAGGGATAGGCAAGTGGATGGCATTTAATGAGGGTGGGTGAAGGAGGAGATATTTGTTAACTTTGGCTTGGGTTAGTAATTTTTAACCCATGTTTAGAGAATGTGACAAGGTTAGGAGGGGATTAAGATTAGGTTTAAAGACATCTTCTAGAAGAGTCTAGACTTTGGATGAGGATAAAGACTTTCTAGAATAGTCTAGAATTTCCTAGGATGAGGATGAAGACTTTCTAGAAGAGTCTAGAACTTCTTAGGATGAGGATAAATTAGATTTTTAAGAAATAAATAAAGATTTATTTATTTCAAGGGTTTGGGTTGAGGGGATATTTATTAAAACTTTTTTAATAAACATGAGGATTAATATTTAATCTTAATTAAATATTTTGAGTTGGGATTAGGGGTAGGAAATGATGGGATTAGCCTTTAATTAAAATTAAAGAAGGATTAGAAGATTTTGGAAGAGGTTAGTGGTCTTAAGGAAATTGGCCAAGTTTTGGGCAAGAAATAAATTTTTTATTTATTTTGGGTTTTTTGGTCAATTTATTAATTAAATAATTAATAAATAAGGATATAATGTTTAAATAAGATTTAAACATTTTTGGGAGGGATTCCTTAATTAAATATTTTTAATTAAGATAAAGGGATTTAATGGCATAAAAATTAATTAATTAATTAATTAAATAATTAATTAATAAATGATGATGTCATCAGGACTTTTTCAGAAAATAAAAATACTTTATTTTCTAAAGGTTTTTAGGTGTCTACATTTTGCCCCTCTTTGATGTGATGCCGCAAGTGGCATGGCATCAAAGATAAGAAAATAAGATGCCCAAGGCTAGAGCAGAAGAGGGGAGAATGGACTGTGAGATGCCCCCTCAAGAAGGTAGTGGGGAGAGAAAGCGAGGCTCGATGGCTTCTTGAAAAGTACAAGAATCTCGGATGAGCAAGGAAACTCAGATTGGCAAAGAGAAGGGGTTGAATTAGCTCAAACTCTCACTATGGGAGAATGATAAAGGATAATCAGATGTAGAAGAGGAAGCAAGCTTAAGACTTTAGGGAAGGTGGAGGATGAAGGAGCAGAGCGCTATAAAAAGGAATCCAGGATAGGGAGATGGATGAGGGGATTATAAAGCTGATGCAATAGGATTTCAAAGAGTCAGATTGGTGGAAGATGGGTTTCAGAGATCCCTAGGACTAGGATTGTGGATCTCGAAAGATGAGGCTTGGTGGATTGATTTGGATTGGTGGATCCCTAAGACTAGGATTGTGGATCCCTAAAGCTAAGAGTGATGAGTGATTCAAAGAGATACTGATGCATAAGCTAGGGTAGGAGAGACGGATGCTAGATATGGATGGGGGATAATGGAGATGAAGGAAAACCATTGAAACTTTTTGAGCGGGGGGATACTTCAAAGAGAAGTACCACCATGTAGTTGAGCACTAGATTTGCTATAGGACTGTTGGTTAATTGCCAAGGTTACCAAGAACATCAAGGCCTTTTCACCAACCATCCAAAGGACTGGTGAACTAACTCAAAACAAACACGCAAGGATTTCCCCAGCATCACACATGAATCCTAGAGGAAGCAGCGTGGAAACGACACTGGAGAACCCACAAGCAGAAAAGAAAAACAAACAAAAGACCTGATCAAGACCTTACGCTCTAATTGCCCCATTCGCAGCATACCATGATATGGAAGATCGTGGCAACCTTGAGGAGGGAATAAGGAGATTGCTTGGAAAACATACTTCAAGACCCAAAAGGGAAGATCCCAAATCAAAAGAAAGTGAAAATCCAAAAGAGAGTCATTTGCCAACGAGATAGGTAGGACAAGGTACTAACGGACCAAGATCAGACATGAGGAAAGCTATATCCTACAAGGACCTATCGAAGAGCACCGAAGCTGGTGGATTTGGATGAGTGATGTGTCTGGCAAGCTGAACTAAGAAAGATAACACTTTGGTGACAGGAAATCTAGCTAAAGGATGCATTGGAATAGCTAACCAAGATGTGCGATGGGTGCAAGATGCTGATCAAGGACAAAATGACACGAACACTAGATAGATACAATGGTACTAAGCTAAAGAGGATGTACAAGCTGACAAACCAAGATATTTACAAGTGAGCTAATCAAGATATGGTACAAGCTAACTGACCAAGATAGTTACAAGCAGGAAAAAGCTCAGGATGATAAGATAGCGGGATGGTTCGATGTTGTGCAAGATGCGAAAGCTAAGGGTGGGGTGATAGCGAAAGATATGGATTTGGCAGGATGCATCCAACGATGATGAGAGATTTTGTGACCAAGGATAGCTAGAGGAGCAGGATGAGATGGCTGGATAGGATGGTAGATAGCTAAGATTATGATGGATATAAAGAGATGACATTGGGTTTGCATGAGGATAGCCTAGAGCTAGATACCAATGACAAGGGAGGATGGACAAGACAAGATCTCCAAGGAATATAGTGCCCCCAATTAGAAGATAACATGCGGAAGGAGGTCTTATGATGGATGTGATAGGATTGAAGCTAGGATGGAAAAAGCTGAAGGGGCTAGGGAGATGGTTGATAGCTGAGATGATTGGCTGAAGTTGCATAAGATTAGTGGATGGTGTGAGATGGAAGCTGGAGGATGGAGGATAGGTGGATAGATTGGAAGATGGAGTTGGATGTCAAGAGATGACCAAAAGCATGAGGGTGATAGGCTAAGCTGGGGATGGCAGGATTACGCATGATGCTTGTTTGCCAAGTTTTCATCATGGTACTTGTCCAAGGCACTTGAATTGCCAAGTTTTCACCAGTGGATGCTTTATTTTCTTTTCTTTTTTGACTTTTTGACTTTGGACTTAACTGGAATGATTTTGGCTTTCTTCAGCTATTTTGTCTTTTTTGGGATTTTTCACTGGCTATTGGAATGTTCAATTTTGTTGCTAGCTGTTGGTACACCGGATGTGTGATTTATGCAATAGATCGGATTAGATGGGATTGATGGTAGGAGATGGAGGGATGAAAATTCTAGAAAGGAGCATGAGATGGGGATGCTTGCAAGAGCAACATTGGCACATGTTGGAACATGTGTGAAAAGAGCATATGGGGGATAGATGGTAGATGCGGGCGCGATGGAGGATTTGTGGAAGCGTGCTTAGGGATATAGGCACCCAAGATGGAGTTAGGAGATGGGGAACATGAGTCACTAGATAGGGGATTAGCAATGGTGGAAGCTATTATGCATTGGGTTTCAACTTTTTTCTTGGGGATCCACATGGTTTTGGATTTTTTTTTCATAGGCTCTTGCATTGTTTTGCATTCTTTGATTGGATTTTTCCTTTTTGGAGTATGTCTTTTAGAATAGACATATGATTTCCTAGGATGTGAATTTTTAGCTTTATGCATTTTGAAGTTGGCATTCACATTGCTGTGGTAAGCTTTGGGAAGATGGTTATGAGAAGCTTTGTGAGATGGAGAGGATATGAAAGAGCATGTAGGGGGATGATGATGGATGATGTGCCCTGATATGTGCCTTTGTTGATCTTGCATAGAAATGGATGGAATAGGATTTTTATGATGGCTGATAGGAGGATGGAGGATGGTAGATTTTGGGACATAGGGACCCAAAATGGATTTAGCGGATGAAGGGGGGGATATGGTAGGTTGTTTTGGGTTGCAAAGATGGTGGAGGGCGGATGACATAAGATTTCTTGAAGGAGTGATGGGAGGTTGGCATGGTGGGCTTGGAGATAGGCTTGGTTTGGGGGTGTGGTGTACCAACACCTTTTGATGGTGAGCCTTTGGATACATATCCAAGACCATGAAATCCTAGATTTTTTTGTGCAATAATAGGCTCTCTGATTCCTTGCTCTTGTGGTCCTAAACCTTGACCTTGATAATGCCATCGATTGATCATTTGAACAAGCTGAGGAAACTTTTTTCTTGCAAAAAATGGTAGAAGTGATTTATTAGGTGTATTGCAATGGGGAGATACTGTTCTTAATTCTTCTGCTGAGAGAGGGCCACCATGGATGAATATAAGTGAACCAAGAGGGTAGATTATAGATGGTGGAATAGCTTGGATAGGTGGTAAGATGGAAGCATGAAGCGGGGGAGATGGAAGGATAGGATCTTGATGTAGCTGGTGGGATGACAAGATATCTTGTAGTGGAGGAGATATGGCTCGAGGTTTTGGAGATGGAGGAGATGGTGACTGCACTATGGATGGAAGACATGGTACGATGATATCTTCATTTATTCTTTGGGGGATGTCAACATGCTTTTGGGTAGGATCTTGATAGGATTGGTTTGGAGTGGATGGTGCGATAGGAGGTGAAGGGATGGATTCTTCAAAGGCAGCAGATGGATAGATGGGAGATTCAATAGTGGAGAGGGTGAGTAGAAGATGGATGCATAAGGGTCATTACGAGAGATTTGGGAAATGCTTGGAGGTGATGTGGATAGGATTTGGAGGGATTTGACAGGTGGTGGGATTTTGATGCTTGCCAGAAGTGGAAGGATTTTAAGCAATTTGATGGATGGTATGGGGATGATAGCTATGGGAGATGGAGGTGATATTATAGATGGGGAAGCTTCATCACTGACTACTTCACATGGTTGGATTAGATGACATGGCTTATCAACTGTTGGAGGCAACTTTTCTTGTATTTCCTCTAGGAGATTCCTTGGAGACTCATGTGTTGAAGGTGGAGGTGGATTGACAGGAATAGCTAGTGTGATGGGGGTGGAAGATTGGAAGCTTGGTTGATGGGGTGATGGAGGGGAAGCTGGAATATCAGATGGCATGACTAGATAGTTTGGAATAACTCTTGGATTTTGGGGGATGCTTGGGGGAATGTTTCTAAGGCTTTCAATATACCCGTCATAGTCAACAAGATTTTCATCATCATTAGAATAGGAGGTGGTGGGAGCAAGGACAATGCAACCAAACATATCATGATAGGATTGGTACTTCATTCTTTGATGATGAGTTTGATGGGGATGGGGTCTTGCGTATGGATGAACACGGAAGCTCATGGTTGGATTTGGGTTAAGCATAGATTTTGGATTGGCTGATGAAATATTTCCTAGGGAGAGTCAAAGTTGCATGATAGACCTAAGGAGGATTGGCTAGAGATTTTTGGCTTTCCTGTGGATGGAAGACTTCAAGGGCATGCTGTCAAAAGGTGAGAGTTTTTCTTTCCTATGCGCTAGATTTGGTGGTGGGTGTGTCAACTTGAGGATAGACTAATGATCCTATGGGTATGACACGAGATTGACCACTTGTGGATCCCAACCTTTAGCTCAAGGTGATGAGGGATGCAAGTGACAACGCTAGATTACCCTAGACAATGCTCTGTCAGAGGGATAACCTTGGTGAGATTGGTTGATTGGTAGGATAGATTGATTGGATAGAAAATTTTGGTAAAGTGACAACAACTCTCTAAAGGCTTGGGTGTGATTTTGGATTGGGTTGCTAGCTGGCTAGGGGGGGATGATTTGGAGAGACTTTGGATTTGGGATTGTTTTAAGGCAAAGAACTAGATAGATTCAGTTGCAGCGGGGGAGCTTGGATGATTTTCTGATAAGGCAATGACTACGCTAAGTATGCCTTGAGCTAGGAGATTTCTATTTTTTTGGGATTTCAACCAAAATTGGCAAATATTCATTCAAAAGCTATGAACAAACAAGCAGACAAAAGTTTTCAGCAAGCACGTCAAACACACCAACATCCTAGGAAGCTTTCTACAAGGATGAAATTTGGTTTAGCTAGGGAGTCCTCGATATACGCAAGGTATGTGAGGCCCAAATCCATAGATAAAACCAAAAAGATGTCACACAGCCGAGAGGAGTGGTAACCCACTTCTCCTCTTTCACTTCTCAAGGGTATAAAGTTCCTTGAGGCTTAGCCTGAGTGACAAAATTTTGATCCCAAGAGAGGTGTCTTTGGATTCACCTCCCGATCTTTATACTCTGCCAAAATGCTGGAGTTGAGGTCATCCCAAGGGGTGATGAAATCCCCAAGCAGACCTCCTAAAAAGAAACAAGGTTTTGGATCTTAATCTTATGCACCCAAGATGGCCTCGAAAGACAACAAGGGGAGAGAAGACTTGGATGACCTTGGGCTAAAAAAAACACGCTTGTTCTTTTACCAACTGACTCTTATGTGTGCTAATCTAGACTTTGCAAGCACTCATGTTTAAGAGACAATGTTCAATTCCAACTTGAAGTGCCAACAAAAGTAAATCGATCGAAGAATGCAAACAAGAAGAAGAGTTAGGGTCAACAAAAGCAAACTCGCGCACCCGGAGGCCCTCCACGTCAAGTATCGATTAATTTCCTTTAAAGCATTCAAGAGTTGGTGTGATTTTGTTTTAAGCCCAAAGAAAAGATGTGTGAGACTCGATTTGTCAAGCGCGCGCCCAGAGGCCCTCCACGTCAAGAGTTTGTTCAATTTTAATGTCCAAATGAAGTGTTAGCGAGCCTAATGTGTATTCAAGGAATTTTCTAAATTAGAAAAACTAATAAAAACACAAGTAAGTGAAGTTTGATCTTTGTGGAGCACTTAACACCCTCTTAGGTAGACCCATCCCCATAGATGGCATTGAGATTGCAACCAATGGTTAAATTGATGGGTGATTAAAGAGGGTGAGTCCAACTACAAACTTACTCAAAGTGTCTTTATTAGTTTTTATAACTTAAAATGTTGATTCTTTTTATGTCCCAAAAGATGATTATTTGATCTATGGTATTCAAGATTAGATTTGTTGTTTTAATCATGCATTCATAAAAAAAAAAAAACTCGATTTTAATCCATGGCACTCAAGAGTGATTTTAGCAACATGCATTCAAAGACAAGTGATTAAACATTCAAGTTTTTTCCTTTGAGCATTCAAGATTGAGATTTTGTGTGTTGTTTTAAGAACTTTGAAGTGCTTTGTTTTAACCTTAGATCATTCAAGATTGTTTTGGACTCAAAAGTGAAAATGACTCTTTGGACTTTGCTTTTCATTCAAGATTTTGTGTTCTAGTTTGCATGCTTTAAGCCCAAAAATGATATTCTTAGATTGTTTTGATGCATGAAAAACCTAAGAAACATTCAAGATTTTGCAACAAGACATTTGTTTGGAACAAATAACAAAAGTTTTAGGACTCTTAGTTTTCATGAGATTTTTAAAAGAACTTTAAAATATTTTCAAATGAGGTTCATTTTATCCTTGATTGATGCTTTGAGTTTGATTTAGATTTTAGTGTGCACTTAGTGTTGATTTTGAACCTTTTGAAATGGAAACTTGAAGTTCTTTTCAAATTCCCAAAAATGAAGTGTTCCTAACTTTGCATGAATGCATCTAAAACCTTGATGTTGCAAGGATGCAAATGATTAGATTGGTTTAGTTTCACTTGTTAAAAGATTTTTTTTTTTTTGCAAATTTTTAATTTTTTTAATGGATTTAAGTATGATTTGGGGGTTCATTTTAAGCACTAAAAAGAAGTGTGTATGATTTTGCTTCCTTAAAAAAAAAAATGGTCAAGATCTCCCACAAGAAGAAGAAGAAGAAGTAGATGGAATAAGAAGAATATAGACAAGAAGAGGAAGAAGAATTCCAAGTGCTTTGTCCACCTATAGGCTTGAAAAATTTGCAAATACTATGAGATAGACTATGAGTTCCTTTGTCTTCTTCATGCTCATGTGGACCTACAAAACCAATTTATACAATCCTACCAATCACAAAAACAAGCAAAATTAGCCAAAATCAGCAAATGACATACAATACTTGACTAAAAAAGCTAATGAAGATGACCCATGCGGGGTCCCACCGGGCGTGCCAAAATGTATATGAGCAATGTTAGTATGCTAATAGAAACCAAATTTAAATAAAGCTTCTACAAACTAAACAAAATTCATAAACTTCAAGATAGACTAAGATGAGCTCTCAATTGAAAATATGAGCCATTAATGGGCTCTCTCAATGAGAAGCTCTCTTGTTGAGTGGCTTTATCTAAATAGATAGGATGTATGCTCAATATGCTTCCAAAGGCTTCAATGGATGATTGTGAATTTTTGGTGTGGATAGATGGCTTTAGTATGGATTTGGCTCTCAAAATAGCATTATAACTTTACTTCATGGATTGTGTTATTTTGCAAAGGGGAAGGATCCAATTTATAGACAAGAGGCTTGAGGGATTGAGGGCTAAGATGCAAGGATGAGAAAAAGCTCATGGAGGGCTCAGATTGCATGAGAGGAGAGCACATGGATTGTGCTTTCTTACAGCCAATCAAGGAGTGACACATGTCACATGGTGAGAGGATGGAGGAAAGGGGAAGGATGAGTCAACAAAGGAGGCTCAAGGGATAAAATCTTCATAAAGACCCTCATAATGACTTGTAAGAGCAATAAAAGGGCTTGCAAGAGTCATTTATGGCCTAGTGGGCTTCATAAAGTTTTATGGTTGAGATATTTTGAGGGTGATGAGAGCAATTTCAACTTGGACTTGATTAGGAGGGTTTTAAGCTTGCTTAGGCTTGTGCAAATGATTAGAGGATGGATTAGGATGGTTTAAGATTAGCTTAGGGATAGACAAGTGGATGGCATTTAATGAGGGTGGGTCAAGGAGGAGATATTTGTTAACTTTGGCTTGGGTTAGTAATTTTTAACCCATGTTTAGAGAATGTGACAAGGTTAGGAGGGGATTAAGATTAGGTTTAAAGACATCTTCTAGAAGAGTCTAGACTTTGGATGAGGATAAAGACTTTCTAGAATAGTCTAGAATTTCCTAGGATGAGGATGAAGACTTTCTAGAAGAGTCTAGAACTTCTTAGGATGAGGATAAATTAGATTTTTAGGAAATAAATAAAGTTTTATTTATTTCAAGGGTTTGGGTTGAGGGGATATTTATTAAAACTTTTTTAATAAATATGAGGATTAATATTTAATCTTAATTAAATATTTTGAGTTGGGATTAGGGGTAGGAAATGATGGGATTAGCCTTTAATTAAAATTAAAGAAGGATTAGAAGATTTTGGAAGAGGTTAGTGGTCTTAAGGAAATTGGCCAAGTTTTGGGCAAAAAATAATTTATTTATTTATTTTGGGTTTTTTGGTCAATTTATTAATTAAATAATTAATAAATAAGGAAATAATGTTTAAATAAAATTTAAACATTTTTGGGAGGGATTCCTTAATTAAATATTTTTAATTAAGATAAAGGGATTTAATGGCATAAAAATTAATTAATTAATTAAATAAATAAATAATTAATAAATGATGATGTCATCAGGACTTTTTCAGAAAATAAAAATACTTTATTTTCTAAAGGTTTTTAGGTGTCTACAAGAGGTGCCCCACTTCTTCTTAGGGGATGATACTAAAGTGGATGTTGAAGGAAAAGGTGACGTTGAGATGGAAAATGGAGTGTTTAAGGATGTTCTTTATGTTCCTAATCTTACCTCCAACCTTCTTTCAATCTACCAAATCACTCACTATGGAGGTGGAAACAAGGCTGAATTTCTTCCTGATTCAGTGGTAGTGAAAAGCATCAAGGATGACTCTATGGTTGCAATAGGTGAAGCTAATCATGACTCAAGGATTTACACTTTTTGTTCCTTTGTGCCTAAATCAAATGCACAAGCCTTGTTAATCCATTCAAATATAGAAAGCAAACTATGGCATGAGAGATTTGGACATCTCAACTATAGGTATCTTCAATAGCTTAGTAGCAAGAACATGGTTCATGGTCTACCTCAAGTCTAGCTTTTAGATGATGTTTGTTCAAGTTGTGCACTTAGGAAGCATCCAGAAATTTTTTTTGACGAGGGAAAGTCTTGGAGAGCATAATGTGTTCTTGAACTAGTTCATAGTGATGTGGCAGGCCTATTTTTAGTGCCATCATTTTGGAAAGTCTCGCTATGCACTCACCTTCATTGATGACTACTCTCACTACACTTGGGTATATTTCATGGGTTATAAGAGTGAAGTGTTTGAAAGATTTCTCAGCTTCAAGGCTCAAGTGGAAAAGCAGTCAAAGAAAGCCATCAAGGTCCTTTGAATAGATAATGGAGGGCAATATGTGAATTCAAGAGTTATAGACTTTTGTACTCAAGAGGGTATTGACCTTAGACATTCAGTACCATACACGCCACAATAGAATGGTGCTACGAAAAGAAAGAACAAAACCCTCAAGGAGATGACCACTTGCATGCTACTATATAAGTCTCTTGATCAAGTCTTTTGGGTATAAGCAATGAATTGTGCTACCTACATCCAGAATAGGAGTCCTCATAAAGCTTTGGATGGAGTAAGTCCTTTTGAAGCTTGGAATGGAAGGAAACCTTCTTTAAAGAACTTTAGATTCTTTGGTTGTCTAGCATGGGCACAAATACCTCTATCGAAACACAAGGCATTGGAACCTCAAAGTAAACCTTGCATCTTTGTTGGATATGTAAACTCTCATAAAGCCTACAAATTGATGGATCCAGATACACATGATATATTTTATGAGAGGAGTGTACATTTTGAAGAAAGTTGTCCAAGCTTTACTTCTTCAACTCCTCCTTCTTCCTCCTTCATTAAAATGAGTGATAGTGATAACAATGACTTGGAAGATCTTTGTCCATGACCCAAATAGAGGCATCAACTAGCTAAGGTTGAGGATATACCATCTACATCTTCTTCCACTAGACCTAAATGGGCTCAGCTGACATTAGATGCGGCAGGACCATTGGAAGGGAATCCTTTAGATACTAAGAGGACAAGATCAAACACAACTCACTTCCTCATGCTTATATTGTAGTTGCTTCTAATCCACAATCATTCAAAGAAGCTTCAGGTATTCTAGAATGGGATAGAGCAATGGAGGAAGAATATAATTCTCTTATGAGAAATGGTACATGGGACTTACTCTCTCTTCCTAAGGGAAAAAAAATGGTTCGATGTAAGTGGATCTATTAAACCAAGTTTGAAGCGGATGGAAGTGTTGATAAACATAAGGCTAGACTTGTTGCATAAGGTTTCTCTTAGGTACCTAGCATTGACTACACTGGGACCTTTGCACCAATTGCCAAAATGAACTCCATTCATTTAGCACTAGCTATAGCTACAACTCAGAGATGGGTTGTTCATCAGATGGATGTGAAGAGCACATTCTTGAATGGTGATCTTCATGAGGAGATTTATATGGAGTAGCCACAGGGATTCATTCAGGATTCTACCATGGTTTGCAAATTGAAAAATTCTATCTATGGAATATAACAAGCTCTCAGAGCTTGGTATGCTAAGATGGATTCTTTCCTTCTCTCAACAAGATTCACCAGATGTCATTCCGATGTGAATGTTTACATTCTTCAGAGGAATGATTCTTATTTGCTATTTGTGTTTTATGTTGATGACTTGATCATTATAGGGAGTACAACATTGATGTAGGAGCATCTAGAGGTATAAGGGCAATCTTGTGTCACCCAAAAAAAAAGTACCTAGACTTAGTTTTTGTTTCATGTGTTTTCATTTTTGGATACCCATTTGGGTCAAATAAAGGTTCCAACTCTCATAGTTCCACTATTAGCGTTCTGGGTTAGAGTTTTAAATCACCTTGGCATACACATAAATGCCAAAAAAATAGGAGTATGTAATTGAGCCATCATTTTGGTGAACTAGAAGGTGAAAATTGGTTGGATGATTGTCATTGTAATTTAGAGCATTCTAGAAAAAGAATCAGGTCAAAAGGCCCCACGGTTTGAAAGTTATCGTAGTTTTTCGATTTTTTGAGACCTTCTAAGAATGCTTCAAAGTCAGGTTAGGGGCATTAAATGACCTCGAACAGGGCCAAAAAAATGGGGGACGAGCACAGCTGGTCCATAGGGCTATAGAGTGCTTCGAGAGCTTTCCAAAAATGTAAATGGTTCGTCAATCGGAGCTACGATTCAAAAGTTATGCCTCTTGGAAGTTCGGTTACCATTTCTAAATTCTTCTAATTTTGTGCTGACTTCTAATGCAACTTCTAGAGCCTTCTATTTGGTCGGTGGATGCCAACTAGCACTTTCTAGAGTATTCCTAATCCTTAACCCTCCGAAGTCTATTTAAGAACATTTCTGACATTGTAAAAGGTAGTTCAGAGTGGAGTTTGAGAGGAGGTACTAAAAGGAGAAATTATCTCCAGATTTATACTATTGTAAGCCCTTAGGGCATGTTTTGAAGTCTATTTTCTCTATACTAAATGTATTAGCATATTCACATAGTTAATAAAATTTTATTCTTTCCTGTTGTGTCCATTCTGTTATTTGGCTTGACCCCATCAAACATCCATCGTTGATAGTGTCAAGGCTAGTTTGTAGGACATATTTTTTATGATAGACTTGGGTCTACTTCATTATTCCCTTATATCAAAATACATCGATATTCATTAGGGATCACATTATCACAACTCAAGTATGCTCCTGAGCTACTTGCTCAGTTTCACATGAGTGACTGCAAGGTTGCATCTACTCCATTTCTTTCAGGTGTTAAGTTAGAAGCAAAGTGTTCCACTCCACTTGTTGATGCTACTTTGTATAGATAGTTGGTTGGAAGTCTCATCTACTTGACACATACGCACCCTGACATCTCATTTCCAATTGGCATGGTTTCTCACTTCATGTAAGAGTAACATGAACTTCACTAGAAGCTAACCAAACACATCTTACACTATATCCAGGGTACACATACATATGGGAAATGTTATTCAAATGGTACTAGATTACAGTTAGTGGGTTATACAGACTTAGACTATATAGGAGATATTGATTTTTGCAAGTACACTTCAGGATACATGTTTCATCTTGGTTCTTGCTCCATTTGTTGGTAGAGTAAAAAACATAACACTATTACTCTTTTATCGACTAAGGCTAAGTATTGAGGAGTTGTAATTGCGGTGACAAAAGCTATTTGGTTGCAGAATATTCTGACGGAGTTTGGTTTTGATCTACCTAGACCTACAATCATACATTGTGATAATCAGAGTGCCATTTAAATCTCAAAACATGCAGTCCAACATCAGTGGACAAAACACATTCAGGTTCATGTGCACTACATCAGAGACCTTATTCATGAGCAGGTCATTGCATTGCACTATTGTCCTACAGAGCAGCAGATTGCCGACATCTTCACCAAGCCCTTCATTGAGGTCAAGTATCTTCATTTGCAAGATCTCTTGGGGGTGCAGGATTTTTCACCAAGGGCATCATATGAATCTTCTCTTCCTTATTGTACATATCTCTCTTTTTGGGGGAGGGTTTTTCCCATGAGGTTTTCCCTCTTCCTCCATTTTCAGAGAGATTTCATTGCATTGCATCACATTGTATGTAGATCATTGCATTTGTACATGGGTACCTAACATGGTCTAGTAGTTGGGACCCATTATGCATATTCATCATAGCTTTTGTGAGCTTAAGTACAGTTCCCTAAGTTACACTTAAAGGGGGGTGTTAATGTAAATAATTAATTATTACTTACACTTTACTTAGGTTAAATGCATTATTTTATTATTTATCATGTAGACAACTAGGAGTATCCATACTCATATGAGTTGTCTTGTTGACAATACAAGAGTTAGTAACTCATTGTAGCACATGATGTCTACAACATCTTTTTACGTGACACACCTATGTAAGCTTATCCTCTCATCATTGCACAAACTCCTGTGCTCAATAGAGGATAATCCACTCTTGGTGGACATGTGCTTAGTTGTTAGACTTATCATTTTGCTAACTCCTAGTCATTGTAGAGGCCTTTATATATAGAAATTTTTAGTGTACTTGTACATCAATTCATTCTCATATTGTTATTATGAGCATACATCATTTGGTCCATATTGTGCTTTGTTCTCGAGCTTTGTGATCTTGGCATCATTTTGCCCTAAGGCAAATTCTTACATCTCCAACCTTACAGTCAATTTTAGTAATGACCCCCAATCAATTAATTTTCTTATGAGAAATATGCCTTTGAAATAGAAGCAATTTGCCACCACCTTTAACCTATTATAGCATAAGCCCAACTCCATTGAATGTAATGCAAGAGTTTCCAGATCCACAAAGCCATCTTCCTTTATGGGCACAAGACCTAACAAATATTCTTGAGGATAGCTTAAATCTATGAGAGTGGAAGGGGGGACATAGTAGAACTAGGGAAAAAGGTTTTAAAAAACTCAAATGAATTCTTTGGGGTTCATTTAGTCTTAGTGGCCAAGGATGAGCCTTTTTCAAAGTCCTCTTAAACCTCAATAGTTTTTGCTTGGTGCTCAAAGGTCCTCTTTCTTATTTTCAGCGTTGAGGGGGTCCTTTGTCTCAATTCATATTTTTATAATTTATCTAAAAAGTAAGGATCTGAAATATCAGTTCGCATTATGAATTTGCACATTTTAAATCTCTTTTGAAAAAGATTTTAGATTTCTCAAATATTGTATGAACGCTCGGTCTACGAATATATTGTAGCCATTGAATATTTTATCGAATATATTGAAAACAATCCGGGATGCCTGACAATTATTGCCTCCAAGTCCTTTCGTTGCTGTAGATTTCTAAGTTACCGTAAGGGAACGTACAAACTTATCATCAAGTAGGCAGCTCAGCTACATAGTTAATTGGTACCCTGTCATTTCAAACAATAATAATCATTCCTTTTGCGGAGGGAAGTGTCAACTTGCTATTGTCACTCTTGAGTATCAACTTCATTTTTTAAGGCCAACCATAGAAATTTGCTGTGGAAAACCACTGTGCACCAGAAGTATATGACATCTTTAAAGCGATTACGAGGGAACTAATTGTGTCCTTTATTGTAAATTATTTAATCATTGCCTTTACAACTCATCAAATTTAGGTCTATTATTGTTGTTAGATGGTCCCTCTTCATTCCTTTAGTACAAATTATAAATGTTAATTCCTTTATTTGGTCCTCTCTGTCATTGGGGGACCCTAGTGGTCCTGATCACTTTAGTGCACTATTCATGAAAAGCATATTTTTGAGTGTCGGTTAAAAGAAACTTGAAGAGATGTGGTCTACAAGTGATAGATATGTGGGTTGAGAGAATTGTGGTTTTTAATTGATAGATGGGTTGAGAGAAGAGAATTTAGGTTTTGTTTCTAATTGCAGAAGATTTGAACTTAGCAGAGACTTGTGTTTAATCTTGTTTGAAGGTGAAGTGGTGAGAATGGGGCGTGGGATTTGTAGTGGAGGAGGGCAAAGCTCATTGGGCTACTTGTTTGGAGGAGAAGACTCAAAGCCCACAAAAGACATCCCCCAAAACAATGAAAATGAGAGTAAGAAGCCAATCTCTAATAACTACCATCGAGCTGATGGGCAGAATGTTGGGAATTTCATTACTGTAAGTTGTTCTTGGTTTCTCTTTTGATCATTTCATTGCACTTAATATATTGGAAAGCATGGAGAAAGAGCCATCCCCATGACTCTTGTGTTCTTGATCTTGTAGACTGCTTGCTATTGTGAATATTATGAAGAGTCTCTTTTCATTCTATTTCTAATGTTATTGTAAGCTGTTTTCCTTTGAAATCATTCGATTACATCAAAGACCATGGAGAAGAGTTATAAGAATTATATTCATGATTCTTCCAAATATGGCTTTTGATATTTTAATATTTAGACATGTTAGGCTAGCTGTTTCTTTTGTTTTCATTATTTCTGATGTCATTTCATTTCAGGGACGACCTTCGACAAAAGTGAAGAGTGTACCTGGTGGAGGGTCTTCTCTTGGTTATCTCTTTGGAGGGCAGAAATGAGAAAGCAACTAAATAATGATGTTCTCCATCTCATGGCTTCTTTGAAGATATATAGTTAGCTATTACCTCTAGTAAATGTGGCTTGTCCATCTCTCTCTAAAATAAAGGTTTTCCACTCTTATTTTTTCCTCTAAACATGCACATCTTCATGCTCTCAATCTGCTCAAATTTACATTGTATATTTGCCAAGCACTTTTAAAAAAATGTGTTTCTTTTCCTTGCAACTGCGACCTCATGAAAGAGTTTCTACCAATCGAGAATGCTTGTGTGATTAATGTATTATCCATCTGGATTGAGTTTACTAAAAACCATGCTAGTCGAATAGAGATATATAGGACTTTGTGTGAGGGAAAATATGAAGAGAGAAGAGAGAGTATATGGTTCTTAGTGAATTGGGGACCGTGGCATCAGCAGAGTAAGATTATTATATTTATTCCTTAAATAAAATTCGTTGCAAACCTTAAACCTCATTATGTGGTGTGCTAATATTTTCCCTGCAATATGGAGCCTCTCTTCCTTTTTCTTTAATGATTTCTTCTGCTTATTTTTGGCACTGGCAAATCTCCAGACAAAATGCACCAAAGATCAAATAAAGTCAAACATGTTTTTTTGTTCAGATTTGTGAAACCATAGTGATTTTTCCTCAAACTTTTTGCTGTTTTCGATCACAAATCATGCAGATCATGAAGATCAAATGGTGAATTTAAAAAAAAAAAACAGTGTGTTTTTGATTTTTTGGAATTTAGTCAAAGTACATTTTGTAGGGAGGATAGTATCCATTATTTTTTTCTTTAAAATAAATATTCATTCAACATTGCACATATACAATTTAGGTTGGTAAGTAAAGATATAACAAAGGTTAATTACATTTAAATAAGTCTAAAGAGTTAAAAATTACTAAATATAAAAATAAAATTAGTTTCAAAGTTGATATATATGCATGTGTTGATTTATAGGACTTATAATTTGTATATAAACATATTTGTTATAATAATATATGTGTATGGACAACATCTTAATTATAAAACTTAGAGAAATCTAATCATGCTATACACTTTTGTTCTCATGTTCTCCACCTATATTTAGAAAAATTGTTCATATTTATATAGATTAATTTAAAGGACGTAATCCTACTAACTTGAAGATCATGTTTCTTCATCTAGGCATCTCTTCTTTGGGTAGATTATATTATGCATGTAAACACAACTCTCAATCATTAGTGTAAAATTGTCAAAATCCTTTAACACACTATAGTTTTCCAGTAAAGAAGGCACGTAATGTTTATTCCACGTATTAAGATTTGGCTTTGAATCCTAATGTTGGTCGATCTATGAACATTCTAGTTACCAACTAAGCTTGAACTCATTTTTAGTCTATACCTCCTAGGTGGATCTACCACTACACTATGATATCATGATCTTCAACATGGGATGCATCATACAATATTTTTGGATTATGCAAGATTTCTCAAAGTTAGATTCTCTTTCATATACATTATAAGTAACATAATGTTGAATTGAATACCCACAATTAAAGAAGAATGAATTGTTGTGGCAAATACCACAATTGAAGCATTGGATTATTAGAAATAAATAAGCCATTTGCAACTCTCATAACACTGAACCAAAAAAAATATTCTTATATGTTGATTGCATTATTTACCTAGACTAATGCTCATAATTCCATATAACTAATCTTTAGATATATGTAAATCTTAATGTCTTTGTTATGGTTCTTGTGGTGAGGATACAACACCTTTGACTTCATGATATTGATATACATTAGCTATTCTAAACACCACTAATATGCGTAAACATTTTGATACAAATTAATATCATATATGTTTTCTCCATGAGTGTTTGTGCCAATTTACAAGGGAAAATGTTCTTTTACCTTAACTTATCATACATTCTTTGAGGTGATATTTTCCTTCATTTATGTACCTTGACTAATTCTCACCCTAATTAATTATTTTTTCATATGCATTCATTTTCCCTTGCCTTGTATTTAGTATTTTCTATTTCAATAAATATTCCATATGTGCATGAACTTCCCTCATATATTGTGCAAAATTATTAGAATTTTTTACTGCAACTTATGACAATAACCTCTAATAAACCTAGAACACCTTCCAAAGATTTCCCATACATAATTTTAATGGGCTTGTTTCTCGTAGATTAATATAATAATTTATGCAATGGAAATTTTACTTGTTGAACAATATATCCCACTATGCTTATTTGTGCCTCACAAAACTTCTTAGAGAATTGTCCAAAATTATTTAAATAAGTACTACCAAGTTAAAATTTATTTTATACATGGTATGTTAAATTAAATTTATAATGTCTCTCATAACATCTTCTATTACATATCCCAAAAGTGGCATAACAAATTATTATCTCTATTTATCACAATATTGTTTGGAAATTTGAGTCAGCTTACCAGTCATATACATTAAAATCAAATACAACCCTCATACCCAAATCTAATAATAATTTATATGATACATATTATAATCTAAAAAGTATAAAATTTATGATGCCCCTTTGAGTATACAAAAATGGTAATGTAAACATGGAGATATGGAATCTTACCAACTACACAAGTGTGGAACATATGTCCATGAAAAATGATGTGTACAATGTGGAGAAACCATATAGATAGTCTGTATTTTACTTTTCATAGTAAAATGTTGAACTATAATGAGATATTAAGCTTGATTTAAAAATTGAGATAATTTTATGCTAAAACATTGATTTTTCTTGATTTCTTATCTCCTATTAATTTGGATAGTTGGGTCATGAGTTGGTCCTAAGGGATTAGATTACTAAAGGGAGGGGGGGGATCAATAATCTATCAATTAAGCAACTTTTTAGCCACTCAAACCCTTATCATAGGATAATCTTAAAAATAGACAATTAAAGGCATCCACAAAATAATGCAACACTTGACATTGATATTTTTATCTTGTAGAAACCAACATGGGTGAAAACCAAGATGGGAACTAGTACCCGCAAATTGTGAACTCTTCTTAAGTACGCCCTATTATGAGCTTAATCTATATTAAGCTTAAGGGATCAGATTACTAAAGGCAGAGGGGGGATCAATAATCTATCAATTAAGCAATTGTTCAGCCACTCAAACCCTTATCATAGGATAATCTTAAAAATAGAAAATTAAAGACATCCACAAAATAATGCAACACTTGACATTGATATTTTTATCTTGTAGAAACCAACTTGGGTGAAAACCAAGATGGGAACTAGTACCCACAAATTGTGAACTTTTCTTAAGTATGCCCTATTAGGAGCTTAAATCTTTTAGGGGTTCACAAAGACACTATTAAGTGTCATCCAATCAAGAGATCTACATTTATCCTTATTAGGAGATCTTCTATATTAAGATTATCCTTGTTAAAGGACTTAGTAAATTAATTAAATTTCCACCCTGTTAAAGATTGACAATAAAGGATGTATTAGGATCCACTTGATTAAGAGATTTTACCACTACAACTCTTAGGGAACAAGAAGTAGAATGATCTACTAAATAGTACCTCATTTTCTTAATTAAATCTAATATGGAAAACAAACACTTCGCTTCATTCTCAACTATTATCTAGCTAGATTACACCTTTACACTTTGGTAACACTATGATCAACACTTCAATGATTTTGGCATCTTCAAATATATAATTTTTTTTTGAAACCCTAAATGTTCTACTACATCAAAAATCTCTTAATACATTTTCCTTTGAATTTCAAAACTATTGATCGTACACAACATACCTAAACACACATATTGATGTACAAAATCAATTTCCTATACTACATCATCCCATAATCAACATAACATTTGAATTCATAAAGAATAGTCAAACATATTTTGACCAAAAAAACCCATCTTATAGAATATTCATGACATGCTTACATATAACCTTTGAATTATATATCATTACCCAAAATCATTGAGATACATGACCAAATCATTTTCAGGTTGAGCGAGTTTACTAATTCATCCATACTAGTCATTGGTCATCAATCTTCCATCAGTAGTTCATGAACACATATAGTTTATTCATAAACTTCATTTATCATCATAATACCTACAAAAAAAATCATAAAAATGAGTTTCGATCATAACCATAACATCTAAAATCTATTTTCTTAAAAAAATCAAATGACCTACTACCCATCACTAACTATTCTAGTAATTGCACTTTTGAACTTCAAGTGATCATAACTTACTCAAAATCTCACATCAAGAGTAGTGGTCATATATTGGACTAGAAGAGACACTCCTAAGTCTCCCATAAGGATAGAAACCACTAACACTCACTGCAAAACTTCATTCATCATATTCATGCCCAACAAACTAGTAGGAACACTAGGTCAATACTTGACATTAATGACAACACAATAACAAATAATAATACAACCAAATTTGTATCATGAGATCTCCAAACATCTCCTACCATCACTACATCAGTTATGCCAATGTTGTGATTTATGTTTGGATAGTGGATTCATTTGGATTTAATAAACTTGTCATTATTAATCATATGGTGGAATTTCTCATGTTTAACTTGATTTGGAAGAACCACATTTTATATTGATTGTTAAACAAAATAAATAACTAAGAGGTATGGTGAATTAGTTCTTCCAAAATATTTCTTCAAAAAAATTAGTGATTCGATTATTGGAATTACAATAGCAGAGGTAAACTTTTGGGGGGGGTGGGGGGCGCCGAATCAGTAGTTTAAACTTTGACACATAAAACATTCACCACACATCCATCTCATACATTCAATAAAAAAACTAAAATATCATGTAAAGCATGTACATCTAAATCATGTAAACAAGTAAACATTCAGACATATATGACACTAGATATGATTACCTAGAAACCCTCCAAAGAAGGTAAAAATAGGGTCTGGATGACACCCACAAATCTTCACTACTGCAGTAGTAAAGTGTATCCACTAAAGGTTGCAATGTTTGATCATGAAACATGATCTACCCTATGAAAGGTCTGCCCTATTAAAGGCTTACAAAGACTATTAGGTCTTACCCTATTAGAGGATTTCAACACCCTATTAGAAGTGTGCCTTGTTAAAGTACTTTAACTCACAATTAAGTAAGCACCCTATTAAAGGATTTTAATATAGCCTATTAGGACTACTCTATTAAGAGATTTAACTGATTCACCTATTGGAATGACTCAACATTGATCCTGTGGTTAGTACTTTGTTTCTTGATAATGTATCACCTCTAAACTGATGTATTCTTGATCCTTCTTGATCAGATGTCTCTCTGTTGTACGCCATTCCCTTCCTTTTTTCTCCTTTAATTGATTCTACAATGTAATTTCAATTCACAATTCCTTAGCCACCATGAATGCTATCTTTTCACATGAAAAATTCTCTCTTCACTCCTTCCACACACATATGAAGTTTATGGTGTTTCCTCCTCAAGAAGATTTAGGTGACTTAGGGTTAGGTATGAATCAACGATTGTGATTCATCCATTTTGCCACTTAAACCTTCCCTTTTTCTGATTGGATGAATGTAATGCATAAGGATTCCAACTTAAGATTCATCCTTATCTCCAAAATATCATAATTCAATATTTAAGTTGGCTCAAAAATTGTTTACATAGTAGTTTGTGCCATTACAAACAACTATGAAAAATCTGTCTTACTCAACACCTAAAGTCTCTAATGCTTGACATATATTGTTTTCTATACTATGACTTAGCATCCACTGCTTACTTAGCTCCTGTATCACTTGGCATACACTATCTACTCAGCACATGAGTGACTTGGCACTCACTTTGGACTCGGCACCTCTATCTTATACATCATGTACTCGACATATACTACTTGTTTGACATGAACTAAGTAAATGATTTAAGTGTATAGACACTCACTTGTCAAAACCAATCTAAGATAAAAAATCTCCCCCTTTGACATGAGTGTCAAAAACACTTGGTCATGCATTGATATCCTCATAAGAATATCTCTTATTTGACTTATATACAAAACTTCAAAATTTCAAAATTTTGCAACAACTTATACCTTAAAATCTTGTACTCCCCTGAGTTGTTGAATTTGGTTCTGTAGTCAAAATCATCTTACTCTTGCTGAGTAGATATGTCTCAGCTGATACTTTGTACTCAAAATCTTTCACTCCATGCTATCTATGTTGTTCTTTTCTTGCTCCCCCATGCTCTTACTCTATTTTAGCTTGACTCTCTATGTGTTTACTTTCTCCCCCTTTTAATAAGCTCACTTTTCTCCCCCTTGTTCTTTAATGCTTTATTTCCCCCCTTTTTGACATTGATGTCAATGGGCTATAGACCAATAGTGTGTTTGTCCAAGAAAGATTTATGGACCTCTAGTATAATCTTAAGAACTTCATCCCAATTTTTACAAGCTACATCCAAAGATTTAATTTGGATAGCTAGCTAGGTAGCAAGGTGGACTAGGCCATCTAATGTAGAAAGATTGAGGTCTTTCTTCATTAGAGTTTATGCATAGCCTAACTCTTTATGCAAAATCTCTATGTATGGAGTAAATGTGGTTTGAATGCTAATCAGTTTGGCCCTTATGCTTCCTACTTTGAGCTAGAGTCATAGGAAATTTTACATGTGATGCATTAATTTGACTTTCCAAGCTCAAAATGTGATCCCTTGTCTCTTGTGTGAAGAGTGTGGGGTTGCATAGTTTGGTGTACAGTGAAAAAATGTTCTCATGTAAATTATTCACACTTTCTACCTTAGTTTCCAATGAAAATTTTGTAAGTGCTATGTCACTTGATATTTTCTCATTCACTTTACTTTGAAATTTCTTTTCAGACCATTCTAATAATTTTGCATTTGTATCAATGTCTGCATCACTTACCTTTTCTACTATATTTGTCAATTTTTATATAAGTGGCTTGGTTTCATTTGGAGTAGGCAAACATGAATGCATCTATGAAGATGTATTTAATATCCATCAAAGCTTGCTTCTACCTATGCTCCCTTCTAAGTAGTTCCTGATGCTTCTTTCTAGCCAGTGCTTCTTGTAGTATGCCCATCTACTCTATTGTTATTGTGGCATAATCATATTTTGGTAAAAAAAATTCTTCATCAAGGATTACATCTCCATAATGTATTACCTCTTCTACCTTTTATGAACTTGGACTCAACATTGAGAATTGCAAAGGTGTTGCAACTATGCTTGACTTCTAGAGAGTGTGACTAGAAGGAGTGTTAGATTGTGGTAAAGTTACTAGGGCTTGAATTGATGCTTGCTACTTCAATTTGGGTGTCAACTTAGTCTCTTTAAGCTTTTCCTTTTCTACCACAATGCCTTGAATTGTACCTTGAACTTGTGTTAAAGGTGCAGATAAATCTATCTGATCTGTTTGACTCTATGTTTCAATAGTGCCTTGGGTTTTTATTGTATCCTTTCTAGTTGTATCAACCTTTGTTGGTGTAGCTTCTGGTGCTTTATCTAAAGGTTGTACATGAGTGGCTTAAGGGGTGATAGTAGGTGGTTCTTGTGTTTTCACCTCTTTTGTTAGTCATTGATTTCTGAATTTTATCTACACCCACTAACACAGGGTTATCACACGATTTAGCCTACAATGTAGATTTATCAAATATATTTTTTAGGTCTTCCTCTATTAAGGGATTGATGTTCTGAGCAGTAAGATCATAAACATCCTATACTATTACTCTTTTAGTGTTTACACTTGATATTTTTTGAGGGATGACATTTGATAATTGTGTATCTTGTACACTCTATTCTTGTTGTTGCCTATTCATCTACATTCATTTGTACCTCCCTCAACTGTGCCATCATTTTTGTCATCTTCTTCATCATCTTTAACTTCAATGGGCTCTTGTTCTCCTTCTCTTACTATAGCAAACCCATATGTAATTTTCCACATTTGAGTGGTCTTCTTTACAACATGATCTTCAATATTATTCTGCAATATGTTGAAGGCTCTATATTTGGGAAAAAATCTAATAGCATATTTCTTTACTACTTTAGAAATTTGTGCCTTACTGAGTTTAGGCATAACTTAAGCAAGTGATGTCTCTCTAATTTTCCTTTCTAGGTTCAAACAATAATGCCATTTCTGCTCCACTCTTTCATATAAACTTTTAGGCATAGAGTTTGCAAGCTCTAGAAGGGCTTTCTTAAAAGTTTCCATCATGGCATATATTGCCTCCTCCACTTGATTCTTTTCAACTTTTCCAAGATTATCAAAATCAATGTGAGAAAATATTGTTAAATCTACACTATTTCTAACATTCTCACATAGGTTTTCTAGATCTAAGGCTAGATTGCAACTCACCACTTGGAATTGGCTATTGTCATCATATTTTGTTATTTCTTTATCTAATTTGGCTTGTTCAATGTATTTAATCCTTGGTCTTTTCTAAGCTCCTACTTCCTACTCTATAGGTTTGTTCTTCTCTTTTTCCTTTCGTGAAGTGACACATGCACTAGCCCTTGTCATAGGTGCTATAGGTTTGGGCTGACTTGGTTTGGTTACCTTCTTGGATCTTATCACTAGTTGAGCCTTAGCCTTTCTCTTTTTCTTATCAATAGGAGTAGGTGTTTCCTCAACTTCTTCTTCTTTGGAACCTTCTGCAATTTCTACTTCTTCCTCTTGTAGATCTTCTCCCATTTCTTGTGTTAATGTAAGTAGTGCTTGGATCTGAGTGTCTTCTTCCTCATCATCCTCTTCCCACTTGACACCTTCACCACATTTAGTTTTCAATTTCTTTATGAAATACTTTGGCATCCTTATCTATATCTTCTGGAAGTAATGTAGTTGGGTAAAAGCACAGATCTGTGTCACCGTTTGTGATACCAAAACCTATTTTGGTCAAATCTCATTTCTCTATCAAAACTCAATTTTTTTCAAAAACTAAAAATACCCTTTTATAGATCTTAGATTCAATATCATCATTATATAAATTTTTTAGTGTTTTGATTAGTTATAATATGTTATAATCTCAAAGTATTATAAGTCGATATTTGAACATTTCAGAAGATGCTCCCTCAAAAAAGGAAAAAAAATAGTAAATCATATCAAAAAAATTAGATAATTATATATATCTCTAGAGGAGAGAATCCTTTTCTCGGATATGTAATTTTTTTTCAAGAAGGTATAGATTTGATAGGAAAGTTTTGACGAGAGGAAAAAACTATTGGATTCTGATAAGGTCAAACTTGAGTACTTATAACAAAGAAAATATACATCAAAAATAATTATTTCTTTTTTTGTGCACTAGCTATACATGTCATCTATAAGATATTTTCAAATCAGAACAAAAAAAGATGATTTTCATATACTTGTTTGATGGGAACTACACCCTATATTTTTTACAGTTAAAAAAGGTACTTCAAAATAAAATAAAATGAATAAATTCTTACTCAAAAAAATTATAAAAATTATAGGCATTAAATTCTTCCAATTCTACACATTTCATCGGTTTACATCATCTTCATATTTTAAACACAAATATCATTTTTTTTGTGACTAATGTTGAACTGTGATATTCTAATATCACGTTTCTTTATAAAAAGTGGCATATTTTTGTGCTTTTACCTAGTTATTGCTATAGAGGCCTCATCTACATTAATTTCATAGCCAAATGGCCTTAGCCATCTCACTCTTGGAGTTGCTTCTTAAACAAATGTATAATCGACATTAACTAGTAGACAATCATCATCATACTATTTTTCCACTGATCATACTAGAATCCTCAATCTCTTTTTCATAGATTGCTTGAAGTCCTCAAAGTAACTTGTCATTATTGACTCAAAATTATCACCTAGTTGTTCAATGAACTCTCCTATTTGTACTACCAAAGACTTGTTTGTTTTCCATGCCATAGTGCCAAATGTAGGAAATGTGTTCTAAACATAGTAGAAGATACATATCAAGATAGATCCAATTTTGCATTGTGCACTATTTTTTTTCCTTATTGCTCCTAGGTTTTCAATCAATTGCTATAACTATAGCTCGGAAAGATCATATGTGTGATCCTTCTTGACATTCTTATAACCCACATCCACTACAATACAAGGCACACTATTCAATTTTCTTGATTAGTAAAACTTATGTGCAATTACCCTTACTGTAAATTGTATCAATGGATTTGAAATGGTGGAAATTTTCATTCCTCTCTTATTCCACATAGCTCATGTATTTTTTTAAATAACCTCTTTTAAATCATTGCTTAAAGTCTTAGGCTGATCTAGGGTTGGATACCCTATTACCCTATGGATTATTATTTTAGTGATTTTGATAGGCCCATTGTCTAACCACAATGAACTATTATGAATCCTTCTCAATACAATCTTGATCCATTTGGTTTTGAAAACATTCAAGAAATTTAGGGAATGAGTTAACCCTTTCTTTTCTACAATTTTAAATTCTTCCCTTAATACCCTATTTTCTTAAAGTCTATCATATGCTTGTCTAATCTGCATGTCTCCAATACTCCCAATCTTATAGTTGTAACATTTTCTAACATCTTGAATCATTAAAATGTTTAGTGGTATCATGGATAACACACCAGAGGGATCTTGTTTATATGCAATGTCTAGTATGACTTTAAAATTTAGTTGTTTGATCTCATTTCTAACCAATTGAAAATTCAAAACCTCTTTACCCTCTACATCCTTTGAACTAGATGTCATTTTATAAAACTAGGGTTTACAAAATTTTCAAACAACATAGCTTAGCACACAATAAATACCTTACAAAATCTCTTGAAATGGTGTTGAATTGTTGCTCAATATTCTGCAATCTCTTTAGATGAATTTCCAGATCATCTCTTGCTCTTCTTTCTCTTTCTCAATTTTAAAATGATGTAAAATGAGTTGAAATTGATCAAATACCCCTTTGAAGTACTGTAATTAATGTTGACTGCTTACACAGCTATAAGCTTGGCATCAACTAATTTTAGGCTCAGTCAGCATCCATTAGTCTTTCCATTCATTCAACAACCATTATGAGAGCTCGATATCCTCTAGCATTTCACTCAGCAATCATAGGAAACTCTTTATGCTCGACAATAATATGAAAAACATAAAAACAATTCTTTGATTCCTAATAACATCTTGCATCTTTGTTCATGCTTATGTAATCTTTTCAGTACTAGATTCTTTGGAACAGATTCATGATATAACCTTTGAATATTAGTCCCACATACCTCTTGATTTCTTAGTTTGATGAGGTGTGATCACATGACCCATTGGGTGAAGTGATTCGTTCTCCACTTGATGTGCTATAATTGTCTTTCTTCTTCCATGTCTTGTTCATTTCATTTCTGACATTTTCAATATCTACCTTTCTTTTGAAATTATTGAACTCACAACTTGGTGCCTTTGACCTTGTTGGATAGTATCAACTGATGTGACCAATCTTCAAACAACTAAAACATGTGGTTTGACTCAACCACCTTTTGTAGTCATTTTTGAAGTATGTTCTAATGCAATTCTCAAGAACATGTCTATACTCTTGACAATAATGAAACTATACTTTGTATTATAATCCTAGTTATAAGAGTTGCCATAGATCTTTACCTTTGTTTGCCTATTTGATGACCACATGGGTTTGGATCTACACTTAAAAGCTCTATTTCCATACTTCTAACATTTATAACAATATCCTTTAAATCTTTGAGTGTGCATGGTCTTAGTTTTGCATTCATGTTCTTGATGCCCTTGTTTGTTGCACTTATGGAAGTGAACCATGCTCTTATGCTTGACATTTTGATCTATAGTATTGCTCCTACACACATTAGTAGTATGCCCTTTCTTACCACAATTATGACAAGTAGTTTCTTACCTTTGTTGCTCCTTTCTTCAACACTTTTGGATGACTTTCCTTCTTCATTACTTGTGTATCCTAGTCTAGATGTATCATTGTTAGTTTTAAGGGATCTCATTAATTACTCAAAGTATTTGATGGGTTCACTTGGTTTATTGAAACTTTCAACAAATTCCTTTTCCCTTTTTAGATCATTAGGCAATTGCTCATTCTACAACTTCAATGTTGTTATCTCAATGTCCTTGACACAATTCATAGGTTGCATTCATCATTTGACTCAAAATATCCAATTACATGTTAGAAATCTTGGTTAGCTCTGATGGTTTCTCTTCTAGTCTATTGGTCAAAACTCTATTGTGTTCTTCAATCATGGCTTTGTCTTGCATGGCTTTCTTCTTCTTATAAATCACCTCACATAGTAGTATGGCTTGTGATTCTTGCTCTAACTTGACATTTCTGATTTCTTCATCTTGGGCTCTATTCTTTTCCATTTGATCTGCAATTGCTACATCAAATTCATTCAATCCTCCATTAGCAAATAGCTTACTATTGTTTATCTCTCTATACTGTGTGTCATTCTCCTCAATAGAAATCTTTAGGTCTTCTCTTGCTTCATTCGGTTGATGTAGAATGAGATGTATTTCAATCCCATGATTCTCAATGATCTTTCCCAACTTTTAGATTTCCATTTTCAAGATCTTTCCTCAAATTTGCAAAGCTTCTCTTTCAGAGAACAATGCTCTAATAATAATTGTTGGAATTACAATAGGAAAGGTAAACTTCTTTGGGGTGGGGGGGAGGGTGAATTAGTAGTTTAAACTTTGATGCATAAAACACTCACCACACATCCATCTCATACATTCAATAAGTAAATTGAAATATTATATAAAGCATGTACATCTAAATCATATAAACAAGTAAACATTCACACATACATGACACTAGATATGATTACCCAGAAACCCTCCAATGAGAAAGTAAAATTGGGGTGGAGATTACACCCAAAAATCTTCACTACTGTAGTAATAAAATATATTCAATGAAGGTTATGATGTTTGATCATGAAACATGATCTACCTTGTTAAAGGCTTACAAAGACTATTAGGTCTTACCCTATTAGAGGATTTCAACACCCTATTAGAAGTGTGCCTTGTTAAAAGAATTTAAATCACAATTAAGTAAGCACCATGTTAAAAGATTTTAGTATAGCTTGTTAGAACTACTATGTTAAAAGATTTAACTGATTCACCTATTAAAATGACTCAACATTGATCTTGCAGATAAAACTTTTTTGCTTGATGATAGATCACCTCTAAACTAGTGTATTCTTGATCCTTTTTGATCAAATGTCTCTCTGTTGTATGCTATTCACTTCCTCTTTTCTCTTTTAATAGATTATACAATGAAATTTTAGTTCACAATTCCTTAGCCATCATGAATGCTCTATTTGCACATGCACACTTCTCTCTTTGCTCCTTCCATACACATATGAAGTTTAGGGTTTGTCCTCCTTATAAAGACTTAGATGACTTAGGGTTAGGTATGAATCAATGGCTGTGATTCATTCATTTTTTTGCTTAAACCTTCCCTTTTTCTAATTAGATGCATCTAATGCATAGGGATTCCAACTTAAGATTCATCCTTATCTCCAAAATATCATAATTCAATATTTAAGTTGGCTCAAAATGGTTTACATAGTAGTTTGTCCCATTACAAATAACTATGAGAAAACTATCTTACTCAGCATCTGAAGTCTCATATGCTCGGCACATATTGTTTTCTATACTGTGACTTAGCATCTAAATGACTTAGCATCTACTACTTACTCAGCTCATGTATCACTTGGCATATACTGTCTACTCGACACTTGAGTGACTTGACACTCACTGTGGACTTGACATGCTCTATCTTTTACATATTGTGCTCGGCATATACTACTTGTTCGGCATGAACTAAGTACAAATGACTGAAGTGTATCAACACTCACTTGTCAAAACCAATCTAAGATCAACATTGATAAGAACATAAACCATTTCAAAAATTAACACTTATAAAATCATGAAATCATATGAAAAATGGACACCATAACACTATATATCACATGAAAACCAAATTGGTTGAAACCATGTTTAGAATAAAATTCTAATGAAATGAACATAAGTTAAGGTTACCAATATAGAAGAACTTATTGCTAGTTTATTGCTGTAATTTGGTGTTCTTATGGTCATGCAAACTATCATTACATAAAATTTGTATTACAAAAAGGGCATCTCACTAAAAAAATGCAAACTTATATGATTGAATCTAAACAAGCATGAGTAGTTCCAACAATAAGAACAATTATTCTATTAGGAGACAGTCTAGATATAAGTCTTATGCAAATATCAATAAAATAATTCACATATGCATTTTCATCTTAGACACATATCCTCAAAGTATTCATTATTATTACCAAAACACTTCTCTCTCTATTACCTTCTCTCACTCTCTTCACACATTCAACACTTTAATACAAAATGATGTATTCATTTATACAAATATCTAATATAACATATTTTAGCCAAGAAATTGTTTAGCCACAATATGAGTTATATTAACATATATTAGCCAAGAAAGATTTTGACCACAATATGAAACATATTATAATTATATTTAATAGAGTAGCACCAAAACTAAATATAGGCCATACATAAGAATTATTTTCTCGCCATGTTACCACAAGACTTAAGAATAGACCTATCACACTTATAATACATAATTTATATTGCATTTTACTAAAATATAATTGAATTATGAACGCCTAATTGTTAGAATTCTTATAAAACAAATAAAAACTAGAATCTAATGAAAGACATAGATTAATCAAGAGGAAATAATATTGTTAGAATAAAAATAGAAGAACAATCTCTAATGTAAGTACTCAAGAGCATAATAGCATCAATAGTTTCTAATATGTAATTCATAAGAGCTAGCCTATTTATAAAGAAAAGAGATGGAAGGATACTTGGACAAGATTGACACAAGTTTCTCAACTTGGAAGAAGTAGAGCCCTAGTGGAATCAACCATCTACCATCCACCTACAATATAGAATTTTGGTGTCCACATGGGAATTAGCCACATGTGATATCTTAGGAGTAGTTGGAGTCAAAATGATGACTAAAAATATTCTCATAATAATAATATCCAAGAATATATAATTCATCCTAATTTATGAGCTCACCTAAGTAAACTTTATATAAGAGTGAAATGGAAAAGAACCATTTGCTCTAACACCCCCTCCCCCCCAAGTTCAACTTAGGGTGTACTATAATGCAATAGATAGATAATGGGTCTTGGCATCAAAGCCATGTTAGGTACCCATGTACAACTAAAAAACATCCTCTCATAAGAAGAGAAAAAGGAGAAGCCCTAGTGGGACAAAAATCTTCTGCAAAACAAAGAAGAAATTAAGATAAAAAACTCTAGAAGAAGACACCTATCAACCCCAAGAAAGAGATATAAGTGAATGAAATTTCTCTCAGTGATGGGTTTAGTGAAGATGTATGCAATCTGATCAGATTGTCTAGTAATACTGAAGGTTAAGGACCTTCTCATGGATTGACTCTCATTAGATATAGCACATGTAAACCTCAATGTGCTTGGTCCTTTGATGATGGAACGGATTGTGAGAAATATGAATAACACTTTTATTGTCATAGAAGATGACTATTGGCTTTTGGAAAGGAATGTCAAACTCAGTAACGATGTGGTGAAGCCAAATAGCCTCACTAGCTATATTAATTGCTCCTCAATACTCAATTTTAGTGGATGAAAGAGAAATAACCGAATGCTTCTTGCTTGACCAATAAACTAGACTAGAAGAAGGAATACATAGAAGTAGACTTATGATCCTAAGAATAAACTTCCTAATCTAAATCTCTAAAACCCACCAAATCAATATCCACACCCACTACATAATGAATAGCATAATTGTGATTACCCTAGACGTAATGAAGAATCTTCTTAGCTTCTTTCCAATACATCTCATTTGGTTCATGCACAGACCTAGAAACCATGCCCACAACAACTAAAATATTAGGACTTATGTGAATCAAGTATACAAGGCTTCCAACTAATTGACTATACAAGGTAGCATCAACCAATGGTGAAAAACAAGAAGCCTCAAGTTTGATTGCTAACAGAAATGGAGTTGGTGTAGACTTGTAGTCGGCCATGTGAAATCTAGAGAGAATATCAAGAGCATACTAAGGTTGGCCAATAAATATATTGGAAGGTGATTGAGAGATCTAAATCGCTAGGAAGTAATGAAGAAGGCCTAAGTTAGATATTAAGAACTAATCCTAAAGGGTCATTTTGATTGTCATGATGTGAGATGTGAGATGTGAGATGTGAGATGTGAGATGAGTGACTCCCTATGTAGATGTTCAAATCATAATGACACCAAGTGAATCCAACTAATATAAGGAAGGTGTCCATTTTAATATACCAAGCTCACAGAGCTTGTTTAAGGCCATAGAGGGAATTTCAAGGCAATATACAAGTGTAGGATCCTCAATGAACTTTTGTGGTTGCTCCATATATATCTCTTCCTAAAGATCACTGTGAAGAAATGCACTCTTCACATCCATCTGATACACTCCCAAATGATGGGATGCAACAATGGCAAGGAAAAGTCAAATAGAATTAATCTTTGGAACTAGTGCAAATGTATCAAAGAAGTTAATTCTAGGAACCTAGGAGAATCCTTTAGTGACTAGGTGAGCCTTATACTTATCAATTGATCCATCTTCTACAAATTTTGTTTGATAGATCCACTTACACCAACCAAGTTTTCTCCCTTAGGTAGATGGGCTAAATCCAAAGTATGATTCCTCTCTAAAAAAATAACTCTTCTTGCATAATAGTATCCCACTCAGGAACACTAGAAGCTTCTCAAAATGATTGTGGATCAGAAGTTGTAGCAATAAATAGGTGTCAAGATTTCTTAAACTGATACCTTATTCTTCTCTCATATAAAGGATCACCAACCCAATTTCTTTTTTATTCTAATGTCCATTGAGTTTAACGAGGCCCAATATCAAGAGAATCTAGAGAATATGGAGGAGAATCATTTTTTAAATGATTACTAGGGGAAGATGGATCATCATCATCATTTGAAGTAGAAGAAGATTCCTCATATGTATTAGGAGGATCAAGAACTTTAGAAAAAATATTATCATGAAGCTTGAATGTCTCCATAGGAATGGATGATGGAGAAGTGATAAAAGAATAACTAGAAACCTATCTTCCTCAAGGAGAACACTCCTCTCAATAAAAGCTCATGTGTAGTGGGATGAAGAAGCTTATAGCCTTTGACACCATCTGGATACCCAAAAAATATACAAGGTCTTCTTTGTGGATCCATTGTGTTGTATTTCTCTATTGGAATATGGGCCCATGTAGGAGAACCAAACACTTGAAATTTGTTGACTATAGGTTACTAACTGGTACACAATTCAAAAGGAGTTACCCTCTTTATAGCTAGATGAGAAGCCTGATTCTAAATTTAACATGCATAGTTGATGACCACTTCCCAATACTAAGGTGCCAATGATTTTGCATGGATCATACTATTAGCCATTTCCTTTAAGGATATATTCTTTATTTCTATAGCTCTATTCTACTATGGAATGTAGGGAGCTATGTGTTGAAGATCAATTCCTTCAAAGATACATAATTTCTCAAACCTTTGGTTGAGATATTCCCCTCATTATTTATATGCAACACCTTGATGACCTTACCAAATTGTTTCTTTGCAAAATCTTTGAACTCTTAGAAATACTCAAAGAATTCAAACTTCTATTTGAGAAAATATAAAAATGTGTATCAAGAAAGATCATCAATGAATGTTAAAACATACTTGGCTTTGCTAAAAGAAGGATGTGGAAATGGTTCGGCCAAATCAGTATGTACTAATTCCAAGTGTTGTGCAGATCTCTATACTTTTCCTTTATCAAAATTATCTTCAAAATGATTTCCAAGAATGCACCCTTGACAAACTTCATTAGAAAATAGAATAGAAGGAAACCCTATAACTATATCATGCTGATTGAGTTGTTATAAGTAGTGGTAGTTCAAGTGGCCAAACCGTTGATGACATAAATGACTCATTTCATCAAAGTGAGTGAGTAATGAAAGTGAAGGTGAATAAGAAATAAAGTGAGATAAATGATACAATATTGATTGATGTTCTACCTTTCCCATTGCAATTGTTCACCCATTTCCTATCTCACTAATAACCACTATGTTTGGAGTAAATTCAACCTATTTTCCAAAGCCTATGTGAGTGATTTTATAAATAGATAGGAGATTAGTTGACAAAGAAGAAACAAATAGAATATTATGAAATTTCCCTTCTTTGATGCCAACAGACCCTCTCCCATGTGCTTCAACAAGGGTTTCATGACCCAAAAGAATGGATGGAATAGAGCTTGATTTCAATGAGGAAAAATACTCTTTTGATGAATCCATGTGGTGTAATGCACTCAAATCAATAATATATGAATTTACCTTTTAGGAAACAACTATTAGGGCCTTATCCTTTCCTTTTCCTTAGAAGTTTCTTAGGATATATTTGACTTAACTAAATCAAGCACTTTGATATTGTTCCTTGAAAAAATATGGGATAAGTGATCAATTTGCTTCTTTAGACATTTATTTCATCATGACCTATTTCCTTACAATAGGAACATGTTGTTCTCTCCTTCTTGGACTTATTTATTTTTTAAAAAGATGCATCATTTTCTTCTCTTGGAGTAGAAAACTTATTTTCTTGATTTTTTTCTTCTTGGTACTTTTGTTTTTTTTTCTTTCTTAGGAGGCCCTCTTTGTTCTCTTGTGCCTTGATTTGTAGTCGATGGATGAGAATTAGATGGCTTTATTATGCCCATATGGATCAACTTATCCTACTCATTTGTGAGTTCATTTTCAAACTAATCAAGAGAAGATAGTGTGTAGTTGTTTCCTAAGGCACTTTTAGTAACATAGAAGGTGGAGAAAAATATAGAATATGTAGGACAAAGATTGGAAAGAATACTTAGAATTAGTTGTGAATCTTTCTTCTCAATTCCATATTCTTTCAACTGTAATCTTAAATATTTCAACTTAGTGAAGAAGTCTTGAATAGTATCAAAATTTATATGGATTTAATTCTATCAATTTATTCTCTAATTGATGGCCCCTTAATTCATCTTTCTTTCCACATAATCCTTCTAAAGTTGTCCATACATTATTAGGAGTTGTAGATGATTCCACATGAAAGAGAAGATATAGAGATATAGCAATGCATAGGGTACCATATGCTTCATTACATTTGTTGTACCATTTCGGATTCTCTACAAGTAATGTTGGTTCAATTTCAAAACCTTTTGTAACTCTATAAAAACCTAACTTCTCAAGATAGATTGTCATTTTAGACTTCCACTCATAGTGGTTATAGGATGCGAGCAATAATATTGTTGATTGATCCATTTTTAATGAAGAAATAAAGATTATTGTGCAGAATGCAATTGAAGCAAGGTATAAACAAGAGAGTAGTTAGAGTACAAGAGAGTACATACAAGACTACCCCCCTTTTTTACTAGAAAAAAAATCACCCCCCAAGATGCAATGATTTTGGCACTTTATAATTTAGTGCATGTACAATTGCCACTAGCCAAAAAAAACCAAAGTGGACTTCTAATTTTGATAATTACAACTCCAAATATGAAGCAATAAGATACTCATACAATTAGGACACAAGATCACTCAAAAATCTAATAGAGCACAAGTGCAAAATTAGGCCAAATTTAACAAAATTCTTAAAGTATTATGTCTACCCATAATATCTTAGAATTGATACTAGTACTGAGAAGTAGACAAAAATTATGCACTTAAAAATAATAGCACCAAAAAAAGTGTCCTTATGACCTTGAACGATTCCTCAAAAGTTGCAAAATTCAAGATTGTACAAGGACTATCATCAAGAACTACAAGATAACCCCACTAGAGGTAGGCCCTATAAGAAGATGGGCATTTCTTAAGGTGGGCCCCACTTAATATGGGCTAGCTAGAGGTGGGCCTTATGTGATGCTGGATACTACATGTAGGTAAGCCTCGCTGGATGTGGACCCAGCTTGGTTTGGGATCTGCTTGGTGTGGGACCCAATGGAGGTGGGCCCTATAGGTGGGTGGGCCCCATAGGATGGTGGGTCATGCTGACAAAAAAAATCTCTTTTTTCATGTTTTCCTCATGATCTGAATCCTTCCAAGTGTGGTAATCACTAGATCAATAAAAATAATATATATGCAAAAGAGATTAATGGGTCTTCATAAATCCTTACTGATTCTCTAGTTTGTTTAGAAATGCAAGGGAAGAGCATACACAATTTTACAAGACCTCTAATTAAAATAATCTACTCTTTCAAAATTTATCTGATACCATGTTAGAATTTGCATAAAATAAATTGAAACTAGAGTCTAATGAAAAACATATATTAATCAAGAGGAAATATTAAAGAATATCAATACAAGAACAATCTTTGATGTAAATGCTCAAGGGCATAATAAAATCAATATTTCCTAATATGTAATACATAAGAGCTGTTCTATTTATATATGCAAGAGCTAGGAGGATGAGACAAGTGTCTCAACTTGGAGGAAGTAGAGTTATGGTTGAATCAACCACCTACAATCTAGAAGTGTGGTGTGCACATTGGAATTAACAACATGTGATATCTTAGGAGTAGTTGGAGTCAAAAGGATGACTCACAATATCTTCCTAGTAATAATATCCAAGAATATAAAATCACATAAGAGCTATCCTATTTATATATGCAAGAGCTAGGAGGATACTTGGACAAGATTGAGACAAGCGTCTCAACTTGGAGGAAGTAGAGTTTTGGTTGAATCAACCACCTACCATCCACCTACAATCTAGAAGTGTGGTGTGCACATTGGAATTAACATGTGATATCTTAGGAGAAGTTTGAGTCAAAAGGATGACTCGCAACATCCTCCTAATAATAATATCCAAAAATATAAAATTCCTCCTAATTTATGAGCTCACCTAAATAAAGTTAATATAAGAGTGAAATGGAAAACAAACATTTACTCTAACACTAATAATACCACAACTATGACCATGAATTAGTGAAAAAATATGCAAAATAATTGATATAAGGTCACCTATCCAAAAATAGATAATCATTATACCTAACTTATGATAAGCTATAAGAATTTTCATGAACAAGGAATACCCATATAGATTTTGTATTAGAAAAGCCACTGAGTACCAAAAAGAACTCCATGCCACTACAAACTTTGAAATATATAGCTGTACCAAAAATATGTATTTCAATAGTAGGGAAAAGTACACCTCAAATTTTTTAAAGAAGAATAGTCCACACACAAATTAGAGGGTGGTGGGGGTGAAAAAAATGTGACTCAATATATTAAAATCCAAATTTATAAACATGATATCCAAAAATTAAAACAATGATACATACAACAATAAGAGACCATACACCATAGTAAAATGATTTTTTAACTAGGGTAACCTTTGATTAGAGGGAAAACCCATGTGGGGATGGTACCCTCAAAATAATGTACTAATATTTAAGTTACTTGTGAAAGGATGTGACTCTATTAGAAGTCAAATTCAATGCATTTAGTACAACAATCCTTGTTAATAGATAGATACCAATTAGGAGACATTTGAACCCTTGTTAGTAGGTTCCAAACCTATTAGAGTCTAAAAGGAAACAAGTAGACTCACTAACTAAATGCTCTAGTATGTGTGAAGGACAATCTTTTAGGATAACTATTCCAAAATGTCTAACTAACTAATATGTTTAACATATTGGAAATAATTACACCTTTGAATCTCACCCCAATCAAACAATATCATCTCTTCTTTGCTTTGAAAATCCTTTATAAAATATTAGATCATACTTACATACAATATAAACCAAGTAGAGCATCTTTCTTTTATACCCTTTACAAATAATTGATTAGGTCAACTTGTTAGAGGTTCCCCAATATACATTTAATTATATAAGACCATGCTAAGGTGTACATGCCTTCATAATAATTATTATAACCACTAAAATAAGATTCCCACATGTTATGATAATGATATTACATTTTACAATAATGAATTCAAAATATCCATAAATTTTAGAACCAAAACACACCTTTTTTTGCTTATGTTTACCTAGCTAGATCTAATACTTGCTTTTGACTATATAGAAATCTACATCTTTCACTACCAATATTTTTCCACAATAGAATATAATAAAGCATCAACCCTTTAAAAAATTTACACATCAAGAATGTAAAAGTTTGAAACTTTCTCATCTAGTCTTTAACAATAATGCATGTGATACATGATATTGTTGGATACAACTGATAATTATGAATTGTCTTTGATGTTACCCAAATGTCATACTACCAAGCTTAGATGATCAGCAAAGCAATTTACAATGTCTACCGAATGTTCCTGAACACTACTCAGTAAAGTCAGTTCTTACCGAGCTCCCAAGGTTAACAAAGAAAAGTTAATGTTTACCGAGCTCACTTAGGCATCAAAGGATTTTGTAGCAGAAAGTTGGTGTTAACCGAGCTCCCAAGGTTAACAAAGAAAAGTTAATGTTTACCAAGATCACTCGGGCATCAAAGGATTTTGTAGCAGAAAGTTAGTGTTAATCGAGCTCCCAAGGTTAACGAAGAAAATTTAATGTCTATCGAGATCACTCAATTATCAAAGGAAATGTGGCAGAGAGTTAGCTTCTACTGAGCTCATAAGGTCAGAAAAGGAAGGTCAGTGCTAACCGATTTCACTTGTTCTCCAAAGGATTTTTTTGTAGGGTTTGCATTGTTTATCAAACCTCACTTGGTTAACACTAGAAAACCATTCTGGAGTAATGGTTATCAAGCTGGGTTGGCTAGCGAAGGATTTTATTGTCTTGATATTAAGTTCAATTGTTTTGTGCAGCCGACTGATGTAATTTTTTCAGTTGTTGTAACTTATATTTGAGTTGACTTGATAATCTAAAAGGTATATATTTAGATGTTCAAAGTTGTGAATTAAAGTGTCAGTGTGAATATATGGATGAGGATAGAATAAGTGAATATTGAACAAATTTTGATGAAGGATTAGATATCCTGCTAGAGCTGCAAAGTTGTATTCAATCAATAAGGATCTAGTGAAGCCGAATAGAGATCTGTAATCAAAAAAAGATAAGTTGCATATCATTCAGGTCACCTCATTGTTGCTTTCTAATCATTGTAATAGTGAATCTAGAATCTCTTTATAGAGTTGGTTTAATAGCCATTTTGTAAATCCTCTAACAAGGTGACAATTTAGTTGAATTGTTTTAAAAACCTCTAACCAGGCCACTCCTAACAAGGTGATTAAATCCTCTAACAAGGTCACACCTAATAGTATGCATTGTAACCTTTAACAGGGTTGGCCCCTAACAGGGCTCACTTCAGAAGAGTGAAAATTAGTGACTAGTTACTTGGTGGTTTTTCCCATATTGGGTTTCCACTTTAAATCTGGTGTCTCTTGTGTTCATTTATTTAACCTTTGCATGCATATTAGTAACTATGAATGCTAGGTGATCAGTAATTAGTTAACCTATCGAGTTATAGTATTCCTGCACTATTTACTGAGTATCAACAGTAAGAAAATATTATAGACATCTAAAGGATTTTTGGAATTGTTTTTGTGGTAACTGATTCACCCCTCCCCTCTTAGTTACTTCATCTATATTTCCAACAATTGGTATCAGAGCTTTTGGTGCTTGCAAGATAATATTTCAAGGATCTAAGCCAAAGATCAGGATGTCTTATAAGAGGGAAATTCCAAGACTTAACAAGGACAACTTCTTAGCATGGCAAGGGTTGATGAAACTTCATCTAGCTTCTATTGGAGATACAAGACTAAAATACCTTGATGAAAAATATGCATAACCATCTGGTACACTATCTATCAATGATATTTTTGAAAAGAAGACTCACAACATCATGATGATAGATATAGCATCTTCTCTGAGTTATGAAGAATTTGATGATATCAAGGATTGTAAATCTACTTTTGAAATGTGGGAAATGCTGGAAGAAATCTATGGAGGAGATGATAATGTAAGAAGAGCCAAAGCAGAAAGTCTAAGAGGACAATTTGATCAAATGAGGATGAGAGAGGATGAAAACATTGCAAAATATGTTGAAAGAGTCAAAGCATGTGTCAGTGCAATCAAAGCATCTGGAAGAGATATCAAGGAGGAGATAGTTATAAGTAGAGTTCTTAGAACTCTACTTCCCATTTATGCAATCAGAGTTTCTACAATTCAAGAAAGAAGATGTGAAGCAAATCACAAGATAAATCTAGAGGCCATAGTTGGAAGATAAACTACATTTGAACTGGATAACTTTGACAACTATGTTCCAACTTCCAAAAAAATTGAATCAGCATTTGAATCCAAGCTTTCACTCAAGGAGAAAAGTAAAAAGAAAAATGAATCTCAGTCAAAAAATGAAGATGAATCAGACCAAAGTTCAGACAGTGATCTTGAGGTGATTGAAGCTCTACTAGTAAGGAAATATTCTAGAGGCAGAGAAAAATATAAAGGTAAAGTTCCTCTAATATACTTTTCATGTGAAGAAGTTGGTCATATTGCTGCTAGGTGCCCAAACAAGCAGAACAAAGATGAGAAGAAAGGTTACAAGTACAATGGCAAGAAAGACTTCAAATCATTCAAGGATAAAGGTAAGAAAACATGTTTTATGGCTAAAGATTCTAATGATTCTAATGATGAAGAAGAAGATGAAATTGTCTACATTGCTATGAAAGATGAGTCTGATAATGATGAGGAAATGGCCCTCATTTCTCATATGAGTAAAAATGATACATGGGTCATAGATAGTGGTTGTTCTCATCACATGACTGGTGATAAAACTAAATTTGAGTACTTTGAAGACTATGATGGTGGTAGTGTAAGATTTGGTAATAATGAACCTTATTGTATAAAAGGAAGAGGAAGAATCTGTCTAACCAAAGAACTTATATGTGATAATGCCTATTGGGTAGAAGGATTAAAGCATAATCTATTGAGTGTAGCACAACTACTCAATAATGGATTCAAATTAGAATTCATGCATGGAAAAGAAAGTCTACTGGATGGCAAAGAAAAATTGATTGGATTAGGCACTCAAACAAAAGGTAACTTATTTTATCTTATTCTTGGTGAATGTTCATGTTTTATTGCTCAAGTTGAAGAAAGTTGGTTATGGCATAAAAGGTTGTGTCATGTAAATTTTGATAACTTGGTGAAGATAAGAAAATTCAAGAAAGTAAGAGGCATTCCTAACATAAAGAAACCTAAGGTCGGTCTATGCAAGAATTGTCAAATTGGTAAAATGGGAAAGACTAGTTTTAAAAGTAAAAACTATCAGTCTAAAGGTATATTTGAAATTGTGTATATTGATTTATGTGGACCCATTGGAATTGAAAACTATACTGGAGAAAATTTCTTCATTCTTTTTGTTGATGATTACTCAAGAATGATGATTATCATGTATCTAAGGAACAAATCAGAAGCATTTGAGAAATTCAAATGGTATTTGGCTAGAGTAGAAAAGGAAACAAGAAAAAGATTAAAATTCTTGAGGTCAAACAGAGGAGGAGAATTCATTTCACATGAGTTCAATAAATTTTGCATTGAAAGAGGAATCAAAAGATAGGTATCAGCCCCTGGAACTCCTGAACAAAATAGAATAGCTGAAAGGAGGAACAGATCTATCATGGATTGTGCAAGAACCTTAATGATTGAAAAGAACATTGCTATCAAATACTAGAAGGAAGCTATCAACACTACAGTTCATACCTTGAACCGAGTACAACTTAAAAAGGACTCATTCAAAACTCCCTATAAGCTATGGTATGACTATAAACCTAATGTAAGTTATCTAAAAGTATTTGGAAGTAAATGTTACATTTTGAAAGAATCTAGAAAAGGAAAATTTGATGTAAAAGGTGATGAAGGAATATTTTTGGGATACTCTTGCAAAAGTAAAGCATATAGATGTTTGAACTTGTCTACTTACAAAGTCATATAAAGTGCACATGTGAAAGTTGATGAGTTTACAGAAAGGACCGAAGAAGAAAGAAAAAGGGAACCAGAAGATTGTAGAAGGTTTTTTTTCACCGAACTTGATATAGTACCAGTCAATTAGGAATCTTCTACTCTTGAGTCATCAGTAATCAAGTTACAGGAAGTTCAAACCGAGCTATAGCAACCCAAGTTACATTCAGATGCTACTGAGCAAGTGTCTATCGAGTCTGAAAGACCCAAGCCAATATCTACTAAGCTAGAATAGCCAGAACCTGAAGTTGAAGTACAAGAGGATAACAATAAAATTCTTATACACCTATCCATGCTTAAGTGGATGAGGTGTGATTACTTGACCTATTAGGTGAAGTGATCCCTTTATTTGATGAGGTACATTCATCTTTCTTCTTCCAAGTCTTGTTTATTTGCCCTTTATTGTGTTCAACATCTACCTTCTCTTTTCCTTTGTTGACTTCTGACTTGGGTACCTTTGACTTTGTTGGACAATTCTAGCTGATATAAATAGTCTTCAAGCAACTAAAACATGTGGTTTGACTTAGCCATCTATTATAGTTCCCTTTGAAATGTGTCCTTATGTAGTTTTTAGGAATGTGTCCATATTCTTGACAGTAGTGATAGCTATACTTGGTGTTATAGTCCCAATTGTGATGATGACCATGGTTACCTTCTCTTGTTGCCTAATTTGAAGTCCACATAGGATTTGACTTGCACTCAAAAGCTCTATGTCCTTACTTCTTGTAGTTTTAGCAGTAGCTTTCAAATTTTGGTGTCCTAATAGTTCTAGTCTTGCATTCATGTGCTTGATGTCCTTGCTTCTTGCACTTATGATAGTAGCTTGCATTCTTAGGTTTATCATGTTGATTGTTCTTCTTACTCCTACATACATTAGCAGTGTGTCCTTTCTTACCATAGAAATGACCAGTAGGTTTAGTGTTCTTACCTTTGTTACTCCTTTCTTCTAAAGTCTTGGATGATTCTCCTTGTTTAGTGCTGATGTAACTAAGTCTTGAAGTATCATTATTGGCCCTCTGTGATTTCAATAGCTGTTCAAAGTACTTGATTTCCTTGTTGGGTTTTTTGAAGCATTCTACAACTTCCTTCTCTCTTTTTAGATCATTTTGCAGTTGTTCATTTTGTATCTTTAGTGTAGAGATCTCAATTTCTTTCATATTTAGCTCATGATGCCCATTCATCATTTGACTTAAGGTGTCTAGCTACATGTTTAAGATTTTTCAAACTCAATTGTCTTTTCCTCAATCTATTGGTAAGATTTCTCTTATCATCTTCTATCATAAATTTTTCTTCAATGGCTCTCTTCTTCTATTCAGTTACTTCACAAAGAATTATGGCTTGTGATTCTTGTTCAAGCTTGAGAATTATAATTTCTTCTGCTTGTGCTCTATTCTTCTCCATCAATTCTACTATTGTTGCATCAAAATTTTTGGAATCTTTATTGGAAAACACTTTTTGTGTTATCAATCTCCTTGTAGTGTGTGTCATTTTCAGCTATGGCTATATCCTTCCTTCTTTTCAAGGATTTTCTTAATTCTTCTCTAGCTTCCTCCAAGTTCAATAGAGCAAGGTGCACATCAATCACCTAATTCTCTATAATCTTCCCAAGATTGAAGACTTCCATCTCCAATTTTCTCTCTCTAAGTTGTTAGGCTTCTCCTTGTGAGAATTAAGCTTTGATACCAATTTTTGGAATAATCAAATGGGAAGAATACTTCTAAGAGGGGGGGTGAATCAGAAGTATCACACTTTTAACCTTAAAAAAATTTAACTAAAAATAAACTTCATGCATGTAAAAATATAAAATAACCATAAAGTAAACACATGATTCATAACACATAACACCGAATTTGGTAACCTAGAAACCTTCCAAAATGAGAAGGTAAAATTGGGGTGGGGATGATACCCATAAAATCACTACAACAATAATGTTTGACCACTTTTGATGGTCTGCCCTATTAAAGGCCTGCCTTATTAAAGGCTTTACAATATATCAATAGTTACCTATTTAAAGGATTTACAAACACTTTACATGAAGTGTCACCCTATTAAAGGATTTTATCACCTCTTCAAAGGATCTACAACCTAGTTATTAAGCTAACCTATCAACATGGGATTTTCCTTCTAATACAATTGCTAGAGAGTATTAGACAAATAAAATTGATATCTTACAATCCTTGATTGCTGAATTTAGGCACTTGATATGCTCTCTCTGATCTTGATCCTCTGAGATCTGATATCTATTAAATGACCTTGCTCTGTTCTGATCAATTGAATATTGCAATGTTGCTCTGGTCCTCTAAGTCTTTCACACTTCCCATTAGAGTAAGTTATTTATTACTCTAGTTGCTTTAGCTCTCTTAGGTGCATATAATTAATATTTTATATTAATTATAATGCACAAACCTATTTTTTTTCTTTCCTTTAGGGTTTTTTTCACCTTTAAATGTTAAACCTTTGTACTTTTCATTTTTAATAACTTGGAATACATTTTTGCTCTCATGTTGTTGAGAATTTCCAAGCTCTGCTTTTTTCATTTTTTGGTTTCTCTTCATTGAAGGATATTTGCATGCAAGTGTTCTTGAGGATCTATGAACTTGGTTTTCTTAACTTCTACATGGTATCAGAGTAGACATGTTGCTTCCTCATCTAAAGATTCTTGAAGCCATGATTTGGAGTCAGAAACCCCAACTTTTTCACAATTTTTTTCTTAAAAAGGGTGAAGGGAAATTTTAAGGGTACTTTGGGCCTAAACAGATGCCGCCATTGGATCCAAAAGGTCATTTACAATCAAAATACATAAAAAACTTGTCATTTTTGGCTTCTAGGCATCTAGGAAAAAAATTTAGCCCCTTGGGAGGCTATACGAACACGTTTTTAAAAAAAAAAATCAAAAAAAAGTTTTAAAATGGCCACAGCCGAGCGACCACCATAGCACCACCACGTGGCTACCACTGTGCTACCTGCATATTGCTCATCGACCACTACAGCTGGCTGCACCACTACAACTTAGCCCAGGCTTGACTGCCACTGGTGGGCTACTTGACCGCTGCCCTCACCATTGGTGCAATTGAAACTTGCCACCTTTGCTAGTTGAGCACCTATTTCCTCCACTCTGGCACCACCACCTACCATTGCCAATGTTGACATCATTTTGCATCAAGCTGACATCATCCTTTGACATGAAATCATCATTTGTTGATGTGATGTCACCTTTTCTCAACTAGTGCTGACATCATTTTCCAACTATGTGACATCATCATTTTGGCTGGTGATGTCATTATTCTAGCCACTAGATTTTTTTCTAGTGATGGCTTAGTGATGGCCGTACAAGCATTTCTAGAGAGCCTCTTTCTTGGGGTAGCAGTCAATTTTTCATCCATAACTTGAGCATACGGATGTATTTTTGTGATCTGAAAGAAGCACCAAAAAGTTGACTTAGAGATGGAGACAATGGTGCTAGTTTCATTTGATTCTAAGTTCATTTGAGCTTCAAAATTTGGCATTGAAGTAGAGGCTTATATTTTCATCTTCTCTGCATCTAAATTCTAGGTTCTTTTTTTAGTTTTTGGTTTTAGGGAATATATTTATTCATTGTGGAGGGGAGCTTTTTCTATTCTATAATTTAATTTAGAATAAGACCCTTCTACTTCCATCTTCTTCTTTCTCTCAATGTCGGGTCCTTCTATGATCCGGCTCATGCTGCACAACTATCACACCTGGAAGACACAAATGACTAGGCTTCTCTTGTCAAGAGGCTTATGGTCATTCCTAGATGTGAACCAACCTGTTTTGTAGTGCCCTTTTGAGGTTCTTTAGTAAAAAAAAAAATGGATGAATCCATGGGGTTGATTGCATTGAACATCTCAGATAGTCTACTATTTCACTTGGATGGTTTGACCACTCCACTGGCTATTTGGACGAAATTCCAAACTTTGTTTGGCATAGTGAATGAGTTTTGAGCACTACATCTTGATGTAGAGTTGACTTATTTGACACCTACCGATTTCCCCACCATTGAGGACTTCTTGATGAAGTTCAAATCTCTACGCATAGTCTTGCAAGGATGTGGTAGAAACAAAATAGATGATGAGTGTATTTTTTTGATACTTTCAAAGTTGTGAGGACAGTATCAGATCTTTTCATACACTTTCTACTCCACTATGGATGCCTTTGGTAATAGACATCAGATGCCATCTTTTGAGATATTTTGTGATAGGTTAACTCGTGAGTAGCCCAAGCTCACTTAGATGGATTCACTTACAGGTTTACCATCACAGACATTACTTGCCAATGATACATAGGAGCAGAAGCTGAAGCTGATATTTGATTCCTCTTCTCAACACTCTATTGGTCCATCCTCTTCTTCTAAGAAGAAGGAGAAAAAGAAGACTAAGACTCCTTCCTGTTCCTATTGTTAGAAAGGGGCTAATGATGAGGCACATTATTTTTAGAAGAGATTTGATGGGTATGAGAAATAGATTGCAGATTTGTAAGCTCTTCTTCAAAAGAATTCTATTTCACCCCCATCCTCTTCTACCTCATAGGGGTCTGCCTTTCAATCTTCATCCATCTCTTCGACATCTTCACTAGATTTTGGATGGGGTCATGCATTACAGGCTTCCATTGCATCCCCTTCCCAAGTCCCTTGAATACTAGATTCAGGTGCTTCTCACCATATGGCATCTTCTAAAGGGGTCTTCTCCTCTATTGAGGCTTCTCTGATTCCTCATATTCTCATGGACAATAAAATTGCTCTAACAGTATGTGGGAAAGGTTTAGTTTGCATTCAAGATGGCACATTCAATGATGTATTTTATGTTCCATATCTCTTTCCAAACCTTCTCTTGATGTATCAGATTACACACAGTGGATTAGGGAAGATAGTTGAGTTCACTACAGATTCAGTCTACATTCAGGATAGTGCAATAGGAGGCCTTATTGCTACAAGGATAGTTGATCATACCACTCATCTCTACACCTTATTGCACTTTGGTCCTCCATCTCCATCATTAGAGCATAATTCTTCTCTTTCATGAGAGTATCATGTGGTATAGTTAGGACATGTGAATCTTTGTATTGTTCTAAGATCACCACACTACATCCTGTTGAAGTCTTTTCTTCTTTAGCTCTGTCAGACCCTCTAGCTCCACTCATCAAACCTTCAGGAGCACTTGTTGTGGATTCTATAGAGGATGTTCATCTCCTCTTTCATGACAATGTTAGCACACCTGCATTGGGGATTCTTTTTTAGGATCCTCACCTCTACTCCTTTGAGCATCAATTACACCTTCCTATCATTCAATGGTTTCCTTGTTTTGTGCCCTTGTTTCTTCCACATTGGAGTTCCATTGGTTCGTTCATTTCTACAGGGGCTTCATCATTCTAGGGGGCTTTGATGTCTCATCTCTCTCTCATGGGGGGGTTGTTTATGGTTTTGAGAGAGTCTCTTGAGCCATTTTCTTTTTGTTGTTTTTTCATCTCTTTTTGGAGAGCGGTTTTTCCCACTGGGTTTTCTCCTTTGTCTCAAGTTTATAGAGATTTCCTTGTATTGGGTACTTGATCAAGCCTTGTTGCCAGGACCCATTTTCTTGCTTTCATAGCTTTGCTAGGTTAGCTTCCTCCTAAGCTTCACTTAAGGGGGGTTGTTAGAGTAAGTTATTTATTACTCTAGGTGCTTTAGCTCTCTTAGGTGCATATAATTAATATTTTATATTAATTATAATCAGAAAACCTAGTTTTTTCTTTCCTTTAGGGTTTTGTTCACCTTTAAAGGTTGAACCTTTGTATTTTTCATTTTTAATAACTTGGAATACATTTTTTCTCTCATACTGCTGAGAATTTTCAAGCTCTACTTTTTCCATTTTCTAGTTTCTCTTCATTGCAGGATATTTGCATGCAAGTCTTCTTGAGGATCTGTGAAGTTGGTTTTCTCAACTTCTACACTTCCCTCTGAATTTCACTATAGTTTAACCTTACACTACTCTCATCCATTCATACAATGGGGTTTCATCCTCCTTTTAAGGATTTCAAAGACTTAGGGTTAGGTATGGATCTACAATCCATATTGAATCTTTATTTTCCTCTCATTCCTTGCACTTTTCTTATTGGTTACATGCCTTCTCCAATTTTTTTATTAGCTGCATGTTGATTGCATAGGAAATATAAAAGATTCATTCTTATCTTTAATATCCTTTGAGATCCTTCTATGTCGACTCAAAAAATGGTTTGCATTTGAGTTTGTGAAGGAACAAACTCATACGTTGATTTTGTGTTACTTAGCACATATTGGATTACTGGTGCTTGACACATGTAGTATTTTGGCTTGCTTGGCACCTATATCATTCTCACTTGCTTGACATCAACTATGAATCGACACCTATATATCACTCGACTCATATGGCTCACTCAACACCTGAAGTCACTTGACACTTGATCTTCACTCAGCACCTGTATCATGCTTGACACCTATTGGTATTCTAGCTTGACACATATTATAGCTCGACATATATAGTGTACTCAACTTTTAAGTGAAAATTGGTTAGGTCTGTTGAAAGTCTATTGTCAAAACCATTCTAAGACCGATATTTTAATCCCCCAAAAATGATCTAATTTAAACTTTGAACAACCAACCAAAAAAACCTAAAACCTCTCATACCCTTTTGATTCATTAACTCAACCTTAGAAAGAAAATAAGATAAAATACAACACCTTGATAGATAGACCTGTGGGAAGCTGTAATAACTTTTTAACTAGATTGAATTTCTTCAATCCCTTCATTGATTTTGGGCCTAATTAGGTTATCTTAATTTTTTCCAAATAACATCAAAATCCAACAATTCAATCCCAAGATATTGCTCTTGCATCATACTCCATTTTCTACAACCTTCATTTCTGAACTTTTACCCTTTCTCCAAATAATGGTCACCTTTATCTTGCCTATTTTTGTATATGCATAGTTAGAGTTCCATGAATTTTAGGCCTCGATGTTCATGGAATGACCTTCATTCTTCCTACAATGTTACTGCAACAACAAGTCTAAGCAATGAGCGACTAGTTTTATTTATAACTAGTGCAACAATGAGCCTATTAAAATATGAAAATCATCAACAAAAACACATCAAATGATGAAGTAACCCTGTCAAAGCATATGAAATCCAATCAATCAAATTGGAATTCTAGAAATGAATCAGGTTGTAGAAAATAAAGATGTTTATTTTCTTCTTGTTCATAGTTCATACACCAGTCTCTTTCACTATCCCCATAATATAAACTTCACTAGAATATATAACTTCTTCAAAATAACCATTTCAACCAACTATCATTATTGAGTTGGAAGTTTAAGAATTAAACACTAACGAACTTAAAGTTTCCCTAAATTTTCTAAACTAGTTGTTTGTTGTTTAAATAATTGAATATTTAAATAACAACAAAGTTTTATTAGAATGTATAATTCTTTTCTAATTGTTTCCTAGACTCATCAACCTATCTTAGACTCCTAGAAACCTTATTGAAAACATTATTGAAATTTGGACATCATTAGTCCATTACAATCAACTATTAGTCCTTTTGAGGACCTTATAAAAAGATTGAGGAATTACATTATTTTAGTATCATTATAGGTTCTAAAATATTCCAATTGATCTAAATATCCTATTTATGTTGATCTCAGATTGATTTTGACAAGTGAGTGTCAACAAGTAGTACAAACTGAGTGCAACATGTATATTATAGAGCATGTCGAGTTCACAGTGAGTTTCGAGCCACTCATGTGTTGAGCCACTCATTTGTCAAGACACTCATGTGCCAAGCTACTCAAGTGCCAAGTAGATAGTGTATACCAAGATATTCAAGAGATGAGTAAATAGTGAATGTTAAGTGATACATATGCTAAGTCACAATAGAGAGATTAGTATATGCCAAACATAGAGACTTCAAGGGTTCAATAAGATAGTTTTGACATATTTGTTTTTATAATAAATAATTTTTGAGATGACTTACGGATGAATTATGATATTTTTGAGATAAGGGCAAATCTTAAGTTGGATTCCCAATGCAATTACATGTAGCCAATTAGAAGATGTAAAGGATTAGCAGTCAAATGGATGAATCTTAGTTGTAGATTCATACCTAACCCTAGTCACCAAAGTCTTCTTAAGGAGGAAAAACCCTAAAATCTCTAAGGAGTGAGTGTGTAAAGTGTTGAAATAGAGTATAGAGAAGTTTGCATGAGAAAATAGAGCATTCGTGGTGGCTAAGGAGTTATGAAGTGAGACAACATTGCAGAATCGGTTACAATAGAATAGAGGAAAGAAGATAGTATATAGCAAAGAGACATCTAATCAAGAAGGATCAAGAAGTCATCAATTTAGAGGTGATTTATTATCAAGCAATCAAGTGCTAATTGTAGGATCAATGTTGAGACATTGTAACAAGTGTTTTTAGTCAAAATCTCTTAACAAAGTATTCCTAACAGACTATTGAAATCCTTTAATAGGGTGCTTACTTAATTATGAGTTAAATTCCTTTAGCAAGGCACACTTCTAATAGGGTGTTGAAATCCTTTAATAGGGTGAAACCTAATAGAATTTGTAAGCCTTTAACAGGGTAGACCATTCATGGGGTATATCATGTTTCATGGTCAAAACATTGTAACCTTAGTTGGATACCCTTTATTACTATAGTAGTAAATATTTGTGGGTGTCATCCCCACCCTAGTTTTACCTTCTCACTTAGAGAGTTTCTAGGTAATCATATCTAGTGTTATGTGTGTGTGAATGTTTACTTGCTTACATATTTTAGATTTACATGCTTCACATGATATTTTAGTTTATACATTGAATTTATGAGATGGAGTGTATTGAAAGTTTTATGGGTCCAAGTTTAAACTGCTAATTCACCCCCCCTTCTCAAAAGTTTACCTTTCCTATTGTAATTCTAATAGTTTATACATTCCATATTTCTAGTTTTTGTTGAGGGTCTTTAAGGTCTCCTTAATCTTCAAATTTGGCTTGGATGTTTGAGGTGCTTCCTGCACCATACTCCTCACCATGAAAAGAACTCTTGCTCCAAGAGTTATTGTGCTTACACCCATTGTATTTATTAATATAAGTATGGTTTTTAGGGATGAAACACTCCCCAAAAGTGACCTGCTACTATCCTAGACTTCCTACATTCATACACAAAGAGTTAGATAAAAACTTATGTGTAGGGGACTATCCTACTTTGGGATAGTGTTGCTACTACACTTTAGGCTTCTAAACTGTTGTCTATCCTGCATCTACCATGCCTTCATCTACCTACCCTCTTATAGGACACTTGATTGTCCCAATCAACAAAAAGGACTCCCCAATTAGTCATGTTTTCCTTGGACTATCCCTCCCTTCAATCTTTGACTATTTTAAACACCAACTAGTGTTATGATGAATGTTACTCTGACCTTGCACTAATAGATCTCTACCAAAGCACATAACTATAGTCTTCATTTCATAATCAATAAGTGGAGCCAACTTATAGGTGACCCTGCCCTTATACACAATATAAGTGTTTGTAAAACCATCATGTATAGTCCCCCTAGACCATTGCCAAGGCCTACCCAAGATGACATGCCCAAAACTCATATCCAACACATCACACAAAATATTATCAGAATATTGCCCAATTGAAAAATGTAGTATAACTTACTCATTTACAAGTAAATTGTTATCCTTACTCACCCAAGTGGCATAGTATGGATTGGGATGTGGAAAAGTTTGTAGATAAAACTTATTGATGACCTCCTTTGAAACCAAATTATGTGAAGCCCCTAAATCAATAAGAAGACTACAAATCTTACCTTGGATCAAACATTTGGTTTTGAAAATGCTGGTTCCTTGCACTAGTTGTCCCATTCCTATTGAAAAATATTCACCTTCTTCTGGATGAATTTCAATGGGTTCTTTTTGCTCATCTTTTCTTGATTCTTCATCAACCAGGTTTACTCTTATATCTCTCACTTTTTCTTCTAGCCATTTAGGACACCTAAAGGACTGATGTCCCACTTCATTACAATTGAAGCATCATTCTATGAATACTCCACTTCTTCTATCTCTATAGCTTGCTTTTGATTCTAAAAATTCTTTGTCCTTATCCTTGTCATTGCTACTTTGAAAATAGAGTTTGTTCTTCTACCTCTTCACCTTGTAGAGGATCTTTGTCTTGAGTTACTTTGCTTCTCTTGTCTTCTTTTTATTTTCTCTTTAGCATTCGAGGCTAATTGATGGCACTCATCAACCAACCTCAGGTTAGAAAGACTAAGTTCATCTTGGATATTGAACCTCAACCTCCATATATCTTGTAATATTTTCTTCCATCTCTTCCTCATGATCCACTCTAATATCAAGCTTGTGGAATTTCTTAGTGTACTTTTGTACATCCAACTCCTTTTTCCTAAAATCCTTCATCTTTTTGTACAACTATATTCTATAATCCCTTGGCAAAAAATTTGCCTTCATTTTGTCCACCATAGTATACCAAGATTTGATCTTGGGTCTTCCATTCTTGCATCTATCTACTTGGATACAATCCCACCACAACAAAGTGTGTCACTTCAACTTGGACTTTGTTATCTTCACTTTGTCCTTCTCTTCTATCCCTTCACACTCAAAGCAATTTTCAATTGCACTGAACCAATCTATCAGTTTTTTATCATCCATCTTCCCTCCATACATTGGTAAGTCTACCCTTACCCTTACATCTCCACTCTTTATGGCCTTCACTAGTTTAGCCATCCTTGCATCTTTAGGGTCTACTAGTTCCTCTACTTGGGTTTCTCCTCCTCCTCATTCTTCCACTACTACTTCATCCTTCCTCATGCTCTTATCCCTATTCTCCAATGTTTTTATCCTCTCCATCATAGTTCTCATCAATCTACCCCTCTCATAGCTCTCCTTATCTCTTTGATCTAGGGCTGCTTTAAGCTTTTGTTATCAGCCAGTTTCTTCTTCACAATCTTTTCCAACTCCATGTTGGTCATGTTGACTAGTAACTCTCCATCTTCTCCATCAGCCATGTTTTCTTGGTTAGCCTGGTACAAGAATCAACTATAGGGCTACTCCTCCTAGGATAGTTCAACTATAAGGGATTAAATAAAGGATTCAGGGACCAATTTCACAAGACCACTACAACTTCTACAAGATCTTTCCCACTCTGATACCACTTGATGTAGAGGGTAAGTGTGGTGGACAAGGTTTTTAATACGTGAATGACAAAACTCAAGAAACTCAATGCTTCAACTATGTTACAAGAAACTTAAATTATGATTTCACCCTCCCTAATGGAAAAAGAATGACAAAATAGATCTATTTTTATTTTTTTATATAAGATTCATATGGTTAATGGGTTTACAACAACACCCAACACTTCAATCAGGAGCAATTTTCCTCAAATTCTTGCTCTTTACTAAGAATAGCCACAAATACTTTTAACCCCCCACAAATAATCTAATTTAACCTTTGAAAAAAAAACCACAACAACCTAAAACCTCTCATGCCCTTTTGATTCATTAATTCAACCTTAGAAAGAAAATAAGACAGAATACACCACCTTGCTACCCTCTAGATAGACTTGTGGACAGTCGTAGTAAATCTTTAAAAAAATCAAATTTCTTGAACCCATTCAATGAGTTTGGGTGTAATTAGGTTATCTTAATTCTATCCAAAGCACATCAAAATCTAATGTTTCAATCCCAAGATATTGCCCTCGCATCAGACTGCATTTTTTGCAACCTTCATTTTTGAACTTTTACCCTTTCTTCAAATTATGATCACCTTTATCTTGCCTGTTTCTACATATGTGTAGTTAGAGTCTTATAATACATGTTAAGTAATGTCATTACATGAATATTAGGCCTTTATGTTAATGGAATGACCTTCATTCTTTCTATAGTTTTATTGCAACGACAACTTTAGACAAAGAGGGACTAGTTTGAATTATAACTATTGTGATAGTGAACCTATTACAATATGAAACTCATCAACAAAAACACATCAAATGATGAAGCAACCCTGTCAAAGCATATGGAGATCCAATCAATCAAATTGGAATTCTATAAATGAATCAAGTTGCAAAAAATAGAGATCTTTTTTGCTTCTCATTCACAGTTCATACACTAGTCTCTTTCACTATCTCTGTAATAGAGACTTCATCAAAAAATATAAAATCTTCAAAATTACCATTCCAACCAACTGTCATCATTCAGTTGGAAGGTTAAGACTTAAACAATAACAAACTAAAAGTTTCCATCAATTTTCTAAACTATCCATTTTTTGTTTAAATATTTAAATATTTAAATAACAACAAGGTTTTTTTTGAATGTATAACTCTTTTATAATTGTTTCCTAGACTCATCAACCTATCTTAGACTCCTAGAAACCTTATTCAAAACAATATTGAAAATTGGACATCATTTGTCCATTACAACCAACTATTAGTCCTTTTGAGGACCTTACAAAAAGATTGAGTAATTGCATTATTTTAGTATCATTATAAGTCCTAATATCTTCCAATTAATTTGAAGACCCTATTTATACATTCCATCCTCTAGTTTGTGTTGAGGGTCTTTAAGGCCTCCCAAATCTTCAACTTTGGCTTGAATTTTTGAGGTGCTCCTGCACCACCAACCCTAGTAAAATAAACTATACATCACATGAAGTATTTACAAGTATAGTCTCGTACTTCATTTAGTTTTGAAAACACCAAAGTCTGATTTACAAAAATAGGTTCAAGTTTTTCATTTTCAAAGTGTCATATTTGCTAAGGTTTTTAAGTTCACAAGAATCTCAAAAGACTCAACAATCCATTAGAATCACCTTAATATAAAGCCCTTTTTTATATAAAAGAACTACCATTTAAAAAAAATGATTTCATTGAAATTTCCCAATTTCAAAATTAAATAATAACTATATAACCAAAACTTTAAATAAATTATTTTAAAAATTAAATTATGATAATAACAATGATTATTTATTAATAAAATTATATTAATTAATTTATTAATATCAATAATTACTAAAATTAATAATATAAAAATAATTATTAACATTAAGAATAATATTAAATATATTAAGTAGAAAAATGGGCAAAATGAAAATGTGCTCTATTAGGGTTTGTATGGCTTTTGTTTGAATCCTCATTATTTTTTTGTCTATCATACCACATTTACTATGGGACTTGATGCAGGAGCATTCAGAGGTATAAGGGCAATCTTGTGTCACCGAAAAAAATATACTTAGACTTAGTTTCTATTTCATGTGTTTTCATTTTTGGATACCCATTTGGGTCAAATAAAGGTTCCAACTCTCACAGTTCCACTGTCAGTGTTCGTGTAAATCTCAAAAAAATAGGAGTATGTAATTGAGCCATCATTTTGGTGAACTAGGAGGTGTAAATTGGCTAGATGAATGTAATTGTAATTTAGAGCATTCCAGTAAAAGAATCAGGTCAAAAGGCCCCACGGTTTGAGAGTTATTGCAATTTTTTGAGTTGTGGAGACCTCCTAAGAATGTTTCAAAGTCAGGTTAGGGGCATTAAATGACCTCAAAAAGGGCCAAAAAATGGGGGACGAGTGAAGCTAGTCCATAGGGCTATAGAGCGCTTCGAGAGCTTTTCGAAAATGTAAACAGTTCGTCAATCGAAGCTACAGTTCAAAAGTTATGCCTCCCGAAAGTTCGATTATCATTTCAGGACTCTTCTAGATTTGCGTCGACTTCTAATGCAGCTTTTGGAACCTTCTATTTAGTCAATGGATGCCTACTAGCAGTTTCTAGAATGTACTCCTAGTCCTTAACCCTTCGAGGTCTATTTAAGGAGATTTTTGGCATTGTAAAAGGCAGTTCGGAGTGGAGTTTGAGAGGAGGTACTGAAAGGAGAAATTATCTCCACATTTATTCTATTGTAAGCCCTTAGGGCATGTTTTGAAGTTTATTTTCTCTGTACTGAATGTACTAGCTTATTTTCTTAGTTAATATAATTTCCCCTTTTCTGTTGTGTCCATTCTATGTGGGTTGTGTCCCCATCAGGACTTGTTTTTGTTTATAATGGCCTTGACATTCTCCAACCTAGTAGTTGATGTTGGTCTTGGAGCTAGTGTTGTTGAGGAGAATGGCTCCATCTAATAAATGCCCATGCAAGTTCATACCCAAGGTGTTTCATGAGGTAATTTCTCTCCTGATATTATTTTGAATGTCAAGGAATTTGATAGTGCATGCACTTGGCTAGAACAAAAAACCATGATTGGGTATTTTATAGGTCGTACTCCTTCTAAAAGCATGTTGTTGGAATGGGTTTCCAAGGTCTAGACACTATAGCATGTCCGTCTTGAAGGTGTTCAAAGATATATGAAAGGATTTTTCCTTTTTTGTTTGACACTCCTAGCTAAGTTGAGCATATTTTTGTTCGAGGTCCCTAGACTGTTAGGTTCTCTATTCTGGTCTTTTAGTGTTGGTTGTTTAATTTTGTTGTTTTTGATGACTGCAAGCTTAAGGTGCTCGTATGGGTGGAGTTCTATGGGATTCATATCCCATGCTGGTCCTTTTTGCTAGCCATTGTACAAACTATTAGCAAGGGTGTTTTTCTCGACCTTGTTTGTATCTCTAATGTTTGTTGTCTATTAGTGTCAATCACTTAGTCATTTACAAGGCATAGTTAGACTACCATCACTACAACTGAGCTATTCTACATAGGCTGAGTCATGCACATAAGTTAGTATGTATCGAGAAATTGTACAGAAGCCAAGTATAGTAAATGGACCAAGCTCATTCAGTGAATAAGCATGTTAGTAGCAACCAAGTATAATTCCAAGTATATATGTATGTAGTGAAATATTATGTGCCAAACATAGTATATGCCAAGTATTAGGAAGTTAATAAAAGTTGAGCAATAATAATGTTGAGCACTGGTAACAGTAGAAGCCAAGCAATGTAGAGTTTATATCAAAGTCAAGAATGGAATAGAGTTATAGGCAAAATGATTATTAGGCCAACATGGAAGGTATATTTAAGTTTTGAAGAGGTTTTTATACAATATTTAATATTTTTTGAGGTTGTTACTGAGCATTTACATGGTGTGGATCACATATCTCCATGTGTATGTTGAATGATTAGGATGAAGAGGGAAAACATGGAAACATCTAGAAGATGTTGACATTCCAGTCATGTTTGTTATTAGTGACATACACTTATTCAAGATTGGAAGCATATACTGAGCATATTATATAGTTAATAGTGTTAACCAAGGATTTTAGTTGCTACTAAGTTCTATAATTGCTATTGAATCCTTTAGATAGATTTTAGTTTGCACCGGGTAGTCACTACTATGGTGATGATCAGTAGTGTAAATCAAGCATCTTAGCATATGCCAAGTTTACTAGTGCAAACCAATTTGTGTAGTGCTTATTGAGTTCACAATTGATGTGATGTGAGTCTAGCATTAAATGAGTTACTCAATGATTAACCAAGTGACTCAGTTTATACCAAGCTCATGGTGATAGTATTGACCAAGCTATGTAGTGTGAATCAAGTGATTCAATTTATATGTTGAGTTTCATAGTATTCACCGAGTCACCAGTGTAGACCAAGTTCAAGACTACTTGGAAGTGATCAGTATGGACACAGCTTCTAGATCTATCGAGTGAATGATGATATCAATCATTAACAATGGATGTTGAGTATCAAAACCTCATCAAGTCAGTCTTCAAAACCCAAGTTTCTACACTTTGGCAAAATTTGTAATATTTACGTAAACTTGTATTGTGGCTAACTTTGTAATTTGTAATTGGATTGGTCTATATATAATTTATTGTATCACATCCAAAGTAATGAATGAAAGTAATGTAATAATCAGAGAAGAGAAGAAGAGAAAACTACAAAAACTACAACAATATAAGGAGTAGCAAAGATTTATCTATCACAACAAGGTGATTTATACACTCAAAGGAATCTCATCTAGCAAACCAAGTTGTAGATCAGAGATTAGCTACTGCTTCATCCTAACAATTGGATTAGTCAAATTCTTTAACAAGGTAGACCTAATAGTCTTGTGTAAATCTCTTTACTGAGTGCATACTTCATTGTATATATGTAGATCCTTTTGCAAGGTGGACCTAGTAGTCCTTATTGCTCCTAATAAGGTAGATCATCAAAAGTGGTCATTGTAAGCCTTAACAGGCCAACTTTATACTACAATACTAAAGCTTGTGGGTATTATCCCCACCCTAGTTTTACTTTCTATTTGTAAGGTTTTTGGGTCACTAGATTGTGTGTCAAAAGTGTTATGGGTGCTTTAATGTTTTCAATTTCTGATGCATGCAATTAGATCAAAATTCACATGAAAGGTTAATTTCTAATTAAGGATTAAGTTTTATTAGTTACTAATTCACCCCTCCCCTTTCAGTAACTTGGCCTTTCATAATATTTCCAATAGAATACTCCACATGGAATATTTATAATGCGATGTTCTTAACCTAGATTAAGATGATGTGAGAGTTGTGCTCATATGTGTGCATGTGAAGAACAAAGAAAGAGATCAAAAGTCATTCAAGGGTTCTATTATCAACTAGTAGAATAAGTGACTTATTCATAAGCACTAAAAGTGAAAGGGGAAGACAAGAGTACTATATCAAAGGAGAGGATCAGTTAGTAAGGAGAAGACTCAAAATCAACTTATAGAGCAAACCAAGAGTCAGGTACCAACTTAGTTTTAATAGACTTGAATCAAGGTAAATCTCTTAATAGAGTGGTCTTAATAGATCTTTGTAAATCTCCTAACCAAATAGACTCCTCACAGAGTAGATCATAGATTATGGTCAAACATTGTCATCTTAACTAGATAAACTTTATTACTATAGTAGTGAAGATTTCTGGGTGTCATCCCCACTCCAATTTCACCTTTACCTTGGAGGGTTTCTATGTAACAAATATTGTGTTATGTGATTTTATATTCATGCATGTGATTGAATTGATTTAGATGTTATAGAAAGTTTACATTTATTTTATTTCATGCATAGGTTATTATTAGATTTGGATGAATTTGAGAAAATGTATAAATTGTTATAGGTCCTAATTTATCCCACCCCTAAGTATCTAGTTTACTCCTCCATAAATCAACAATTGGTATGAGAGCTTTAGTTCTCTGAAGGAAGCTTAAAGGCTTGGAAATTATGTCTCAAAACATGGAGGCTTTCAAACTAGATAAGACTATTGACAATCAGATGATCAACATCCATCTCACATTGAAAAAGTTAGAACAAGAAAGACAAGATCTAAATAATTCCCTAAAAAGGAGAAAGGAAATTTCTATATAGATAAAGAAATTCTCTTATGAAGAAGTTGAAACTAAATTATTATTTGACCCAATCAATCCTAATGACAAAGCATCTTCTAAACTACTAGAAAAGAAAAATATCCTCAATAAAGAGATAATAGAGCTAAAGAGAGAACATGAAGTCCAATTAGTGAGAAGATGTGAAGTGACTAAAAAAAGAAATAAAGCTGAAGAAGATATAAAAATGATAGAAAAAGACAAGAGGGTAATGGCCATTGGACTAGAAGAAATTTTATTAGATGTGTAGAAGCTCACAAATAGACAAATAGATTTGATGAATCAACTAATAACTGCAAATCAGATATTGAATCAAAAAGATATGGATATTGCCAACCTAAAATCTCACAATGATATATTGAATAATGAGAAGGAATCTATGGAGAGATTTAACAAACCAAATAAACCAATGAAATATTTTGAAGAACTTATGAAGTCATCAAGTTGTTCCAATGGGTTAAGAAATTCATGCACTAAGAGAGAAAAATCATATAGGAATGGAGAAATGACAAATGTAAAACCAAAAGACAAACCAACTTGCTATCACTGTAGACATATTCATCATACTACAAGCATCTGTCAAAGCCAACATGGTATGCAAAACTCTAAACCTAAGCTTTTTGGATACTATTTTATAGCAAGAAACAAGGACATCAAATACATGAGTGTAGGCCAAGATTGTGTAATGCACCTACTTCACCTAGATTTGAAGGGTATTACTAAAACTATAAGAAATATGGGCTTAGAGCATTTGAATGTGGATCAAAGAAAAAACCCTACTGACCAAATTAGAGAAAGAAGAATTATGCACCTAACAATGGATGTTTCAAATGTTACAAGTTTGGACATCAAAGAAAAAATTGCATAACTCAAGTACATTCAAAAAATTAGACAAAGGATAAAGGAAAAGGAAAAGTAGATATTGAGCAATTGAGGAATGAAATGAAACAAAAATAGAAAAAGAAATTAGAAGATGGAAATATGGAGTTAATGGAGCTAAAGTCACCCAATTCAAGGGAGAAGGTGGTCATATCATGTCTAACTGAGAAAAAGAGGTATGTATGGAACTGAATATCTAAATGGGGCATCTTACATCAATTCCTTACATAAATGTGTGCCAAAAGTTCATATCTACATATATAAGATACAAGTGAAAAAAGCTTGTAAAAGGCTTTCGAGTATCAGTATTTTGTCTATGTTGATTGAGTGTTGCAATAAAGACCAAGAATTATAATAGAGACCAAAGAATATGGAAGAGACTAAGTTGTTATGTTAACTAGCTTCCACTTAACAAAGTATAGAAGCATTTATGGTAAACCTAATCAATCAAAAGGAAAGATATATAAAAAAAAATCAGATATACTATTTCATACCTTGCATAGATATTTTTGAAGAGCTTGGATTGATTAAGCGATCAAGTGATAAAGCGAATTCAAGAAAATATTAGAGATATCAAGAAGAAATTTGATCAAAATGGTTGAACAAGAACATGATCAAGTGTCGAGCATAAAGAGAAAGAAATACATCAAATGCTAGTTACAAGAATGGAAGCTTCATCAACTACTGGAATGAGCCAAAAGGTTAGTAAAATTAAATTGGTGGTGAGTGACACATGTCCACCTAAATTTTGTGTGATTCTAGAAATTTTTGTTAAAGGAGATTCAATGGGTGCATTATCCTTGATACAACCTAAAGTCATCATGATTCACAATGTCATAAGTTGCTACATGTGTAAAGTCAAAGATTATAAAATTAGAGAAGCTTATGAGAAGTTGTTTAAAGAAGGAACCTTGAAGGATGAGTTCAAAATTGTTGAAAGGAAAGGGTTAAGTCGAGACCTAGATTTTCCAAGAAATTTTAGAATAGAATGGATCATAATCATCTTAAGAAGAATTTGTGATATGAAGTACTAGCTGTAGGATGGACCAATGGAAATCACAAAGATGATGATGCATAGGATTACTAGGTATCCAATCCTAGATAGGAAGAAAACCATGTGATGCTTGAGCTAAAGAGAAGTTGAGGCTAATATAGGAGCCGAGTGGAATGGACATGATTTTTCCATTGCAAGCATTTCTAACACACTTATAGAATTTTTAGTGAGATTCATTGCTCAAAAATTCTATCAATCTAGCAGATTAAATAGTGTGTTGAGTATGATTGTGGACAAAGCATGGAAGATTGTGATGAAAGATCATGAGTATGCTCTTATTGAGTTGCAAATGATACAACTAGAAGAAAACCTGTAATCAATAAGAAAGGAAAATAATTCAATGTGTAAGTTTAGTTCCATAATTGTTTGTGCATTTTTTTTAATATTTAGAAGTACTACTCTAGAATAGAAAATGTTGTATGGGAGCAAGACAAACAAATAACAAGGAAAATTAATAATTTTATTACTCAATTGGGAGACAATTTTGATAATGCAATGAATATAGTTAAGAATGAAAAGGAGAATGAGAAATACAGAGGAATTGATCAAAAAATATTATAGTGACATTTTTTTTCTTGTTGATAAAGATAACACATTTGTGCAAGCAGTAAATACAAGGAAGGCATGACTACAAACTTTTGGATATAAAATAGAGAGTGATTATGTGAGTGCATACATTGGCACATTATTGAAGGAAGAAATAAATGTTGAGGAAGAACCATTTGGAAGATATGAATAAGAAAAGGAAAGGATTACACTAAGCATCAAGATGGATTCCAAAGAAAAGAAAAGAAAAGGAAGAAGATGATTGAAGACCTAGAAGCTCAATTAACCACCCTAGGTAAGGGTAAAAACCATTAAAATTGACTCAAGGTCTTGGTGAAGTTGAAGAACATGTGAAGAAGAAGGAGAAGTAGAGGAGGAAGAATCTAAAAAGGGTAAATAACTAGTTGTTGTTATGCCACCAAGAAAGGAAGCTCAAAGGTCAAAGAAGAAGAAGGTAACAACACCTCCACCACCAACTAAGATAAGGACCAAGGAAACTACTATTGTTAAGCAATATGTAAAGCTAAAAAGTAGAGGCTACTGAGTCAAGTAAACATCAAATTTGGAGAAGGGTGCTGGTTAGAAAACCACCTATTAGATAGATCAAAACTATTGATGAGGTATGTGACAACATAAGAAGATATATAGATTTAACTAGTTTCAAACATGTGAAATATAATTCATTAGACAATAATGACAAAAATAAAGTAAAGAAAGCTATGGTAGAAATGATTAAAAATAAAAGGCTAACTCCTAGTGAAATAGAGAAGATAAACAAGGATCTATTTTATATATTAGAGAGGAAATGGTAGTAGGTTGAAGTAACAAAAAATCAAATAAAAACTTATGCACTAGTTAGAGTTATGCCTAACATTAGAGAATATTTGTTATTAAATAAAAAATGTTCTTAATTTTATAAAATAAAGAGGAAGTTGTATGACATTGGAGTGAGTTTTTGTGGACAACAAAGAAGGTAGAAGCTGTAAATATTGATGATGAACACAATAGTGGAGAAAGCTTAGGTGTGATGATTCTACAAGACATCATGTCTCCTATACATGTTCACACCCTTGACACTATAGAAGCTAAGTAGTCAAGGCTCACAAATGAAAAAGAAGATGATGAAGATAAAGAAGATGATAAAATGATAAGATTGTTTTAGCACCTCAAATTGAGGTAAATATAGAATCAAATAAGGTTGATCCAAGTATTGTTGGTGTTGTCTTGAGCATTGATGCACAAGTAAGAATGAGTATCAATACCCCTTCACCAACTACTAAGGTATTTTTGAGAAACAACACTCCTTAATTGAAAAGGAAGATAAGAGAAATAAAGGAAATCCAGTAGATATTGAAGTTTGTCTAAATTAACATATTGAGATGCCACAATTTGATCTAGAAAATCTCACCTTGCAACAAAAATTGTTGCTACAAGAAATTTTAAAAAAGAAAAAGAGACAAGAAAAGTTCAAGAGAGCTAAAGAAGCAACAAACATTGCAAGATGTAAAACATATTTTTGTTGAAGCTTTTGACATATAGAACATAGATGAAGAGACATCTATTATTGATCAACTTATACATGTCATTGATCAAGTTAGTGCATAAAATTTTGAATCCAATGATAAGTTGATGGATTGGTTAGCGAGAAGAATGGAAACCAAGTTTATGGATAAAGTTTTTATAACTATATCAGAGAAGAAGGTTCTATTGCAAGAAAAAACATAGGTAATGATGGATATTGTATAGAGGGTACAATAGGTGTACATAATTTTTTTATATGTGCCAAGATTTATAGATGATATTTAAGAATAAGTAGATAAGAATTAGGATGAGGTGAAGGTATCCAATAGTATTATCTCAGATTCAACAAGATCTAGCATATATCACTACAATGCTCTACTAAATACTCAAGGTATAATGGTTGAGCTTTAAGAAGCTAACAACACCATGAGATCCAAGTTGATCTCAGTTTAGGAAATGTTAATACCTCATTTAGAGGTAAAGAAGAGAGAATTGAAAACAACTCATGATCTTATAACAAAAGATCATAACTTATCAATGGTTGAGGGTTTGATTGATTTAGCTACAAGATTACAACTACAGAATCAAATTTTGGAGGCAACAAGGACCCCATGGAATTATGCACTGGCCATGATTACCATGGTTCATAAGGAATTCATTGAAACATATGGATTACTTCAACTCTTTCAACCCAAGTAGCAGTGACATCATGTGTTAACAAACAAGGGGAAAATGTATACAAAGGAGAAGAGTATATAGAAGGAGCATCATGTACATTTCATGTATGAAGGTTGTAATGAAATTTTATATTTATTTTTCACATGTTATAAGACTTAGGGGGAGAGCTCATTTTTGGAGAAATTAGGCATTTTTGTATTGAATGACAAAGTGTGAATATGACAAAGTGTTTTTTCAACTAATATCAAAGGGGGAGATTGTTGGTATCTCTAATCTCTAGTGTCTATTAGTGTCAATCACTTAGTATTTTACAAGAAAGAGTCAAATGGTCATCACTACAACTAAGCTACTCTACATAGGCTGAGTCATGCACATAATCTAGTATGTATTGATCATTTGTACTAAAACTAAGTAAAGTATGGTATATGGAATGAGCTCATTCAATGACTGAACAAGTTATTAGTGATCGAGTATAATTCCAAATATATAAATACCAACTAATATAGTATGTGATGAACATAGTATATGCCAAGCAATGTAGAGTTTATATAAAATTTAGGATTGGAACAAAGTTTTAGGCAAAATGATTATCAGGATGAATTGGAAGGTATATTTAAGTTTTGAAGAGGTTGTTAGAGAATATTTAATACTTGATGAGGCTGTTACAAAATATTTACATGGTATGGATCACATATCCCCATGTGTATGTTCAATGATTAGGATGAACAGGAAAAACATGGAAACATTTAAAAGACACTTTATGGAATATTTATAAAGTTATGATCTTAACCTAGATTGAGATAATGTGAGAGCTAAGAAAGTCATCATATGTGTGTATATGAGGAACAAAGAAGGAGATTAGAATCCATTCAAGGGTTATGTTATCATCTAATAGAATAAGTGAATTATTCATAAGCAGTGAAAGTGGAAGTGAAAGACAAGAGTATCATATCAGAGGAGAGGATCAATTAGTAAGGAGAAGACTCAAAATAGGCTTGTAGAGAAATATGAAGGTTAGGTACTAAGTTAGTTTTAATAGACTTGAATTGAAATAAATCTCTTAACATAGTGGTCTTAATAGATCTTTCTAAATATCCTAATGGAGCCCATAGTTGTAAGTGTTGAATTATCTAACCATGTAAAACCTAATAGTTTCTTAAGTCTTTAATAGGATAAAATCCTCACAAAGTAGATCATATATTATGGTAAATAATTGTAACTTTAATTGTCTAAATTTATTACTATAGTAGCAAAAATTTGTGGGTGTCCTCATAAAGAAGATCATATATTGTGGTCAAAATTGTAACCTTAATTGGTTAACTTTATTACTATAGTAGTGAAGATTTGTGGGTGTCATCTCCAATATAGTTTTACCTTCACTTAGGATGGTTTTTGGGTAACAAATATTGTGTTATGTAATTCTACATTCTCGCATGTGATTGAATTGATTTATATGTTACAACAAGTTTACATTTATTGTATTACATGTATAAGTTATTATTGGATGTAGATGAATTTGAGAAAATGTATAAATTTTTATAGATCTAGCTTCACCCCGCCTCCCCCTCTTAGTATCTAGTTTACTCCTCCATAAATAAAAAGAGCTGGAAAAGTTTTACAATGCTTGGCCCTAGTGTAGGGTATGTGTTGAGGTTGACCTCTCTAGGAACCTCAAAGAATAAGTGTAAATACAAATAGGAAGTACCACCTTCACTTAGAAGGTGCTTTACCTAAACCTCTTGAATACTTGTTATCGATATTAGTTTGTGGAGCACAAAATTAGAGATTGTCCATTGTTGGAATGAAATTGTCCACCAATCTTAGAAGCCAAATCGGTTCTAGCCACCAAAAAAGGCAATTGGACTAATGTTGTGAAAAAAAGAAAGGGCTCCACTGTAGCTAAGGCAGGCTCTTTGCCCCTGGATAATGGTTGACCCAACTCAAGGCTAATGTTATCAGATCATTTAGTTCCTTGACTCCCACCACCACCTATTTCCAACCCCAGTACTTAGTGGACAATGGACATTTAGACCCCAGACCTTTGCCCTTTATGGGTTAGAGTGTTGTAACTGATGTTGATGATGTTGTCATAGACCCTCCATCATTCTTGTGGCCTAGAAGTCCACTATGAGGTTGATGATAATGGGGAGAAGATACAAAGGGTCGTCTCTATTGGAGACCCTTCATTTGATGTTCCCACATCTTTGCACAACAAGTTCTCCTCTCTTGGGGACAAGGAAGACATGCAAGCTAAGTTACCATGAATGGTCTCATGTGGAATGTGTGAGGGCTAACAAACCTCCCTATAAAATATTTTGTTTGTGATACTAGGCATTGACTTGATCATCTTGATGTTCTTTGTATTCAATAAGTTAAGGTTGTTGGGTTTATTCTCATCTCATCCTGTCAAGATATTTGGCTAGAGAGTGCTTTATTTTCTACCTAGCATGAGGATGGATGAGGTGGTGTTGTTAATTTTCTCTCTCATAGTTTACTTTCTTCTCTTATTTTGCATGACTCCAACCCCATGCAGACGATTGTTTGGATATTTCTATCTTTTTAGAATCATTATTTTGGTATTGTTAACATTTATGCCCCCAATAATGTTGTTGAACATTCACACCTCTAGTGTTGGTTGGCAGATCACTTGCCAGCTTTGACTTGTTTTTTTTGTGGAGATTTCAATATGGTTGAGCTTGCTTCTAATAAGGAAGGGCTTCTTCCTTTTTGATGGGCAACTGGCAAAAGAGAAGCTTGGTTTTACATGCAAAATAAGTTTGGCCTTTTTTATCCCAATGCTAACCACAACCATTCTGATGAGGTTTGGCATACTTGGTCTAACTTTGGAGTTGGGCCAGACAACATATTAAAGAGACTTGACAGGGCTATACTTTCATATCAATTTCTTTTTCCTTTTCACACAAGCATGTTGACCTTGCTAGATCATTACCCCATCCTCTTTTCTATCAACTAGCACATAGCTCAGCCTCATCCTTGCAAAACCTTAATACCTCCTTGTTGTCCCATCCACCCACTATTGCCCACATTCTTCAAGTTTGGAATCTTGAGCCTCGACTCCACATCCTAGTTAGGTGGATTCAATGGTGGAATTGCACCATTTTTCATACTACAAGATTTTCATTTATGCTAGATAATTGGCCATATACCACAAAAGATCTTATGAACCTACTACTAAAGATATGTGTATGTCCTCAAAAGCCCTCACCATGAATCAGTTTCATATTTATCTTTAGGTTAGGCTTGCCAATGTTTGACACCATAAACAATTTATAGACAACTATTTTTTTATGGGAGCTCAAATATGATGGGACTCAAAATTGCCTTCTTGATTTGAGTACCATTACAAGCTTTTGAGTCCTTAAAGCACAATTAATGCATGTGAACTTGGCTATCCTTTTGAGGCCTAAGAGGTGTTTAATATTTCTAATACCTTGCATTCAGCATATGCATGTGCCTTATATTTTTAATTTACCATTTTGAGTCAATCCACAAAGTTTCATTTTGAGAAATGTTCAAATCTTCATTTTGCCTAAATGTCAAACAATGACAAGAAGCCTAGTTTGTATGTGAATCTCTTGTAATGAACAAAAAGTAATAAGAATATAGATAGTTTTGATCTATTAGGAATTTTCTATGCTTCAATTTCATGCATCTTATTGTATTTGTTTCGAGAAAATAAATAAAAGTGTAGCAACAAGTTAGTCTTCTATCTGAATTTTGTCTCTTGTTCAAGTTATTTGTGATCTTTTGTGATATATGTACAAGGTTCATATTGTCCAATTGCAATATTTTCTAAGTTGTATGTGTTGAAATTATTTTCTTATGATTCAAGGATTCATGTAAATGCTTAGTTTATCATCACAGGGTTGTAGATATTGTGAAGGGATAGGTTGAGTATGAGATTTAGAAAGATGTAGATGTCTAATTCACAAGGTGAATGTATAGATTAGAACATCCTAATGTATGGGATATGTCAATGACATTTAGGGATGTGTGTTAGGGGTTTCTGGGATTGCCTAATAGATAAGGCACTGATCAGCTACAAGATTGAAGTGTTATGTTGTTCATGTCTTGGTTTTGCTGAAATCAACATCATTAATAAATTATCTTTTCCCTTTAATATTGAAGGAACCAAAAAGTGTTTCCCTCACTTGGATTATTAGGTTATTAGGTCATGTTATTAGCTATTTTATGTGTAGGATCTCTATATATGTCTTAGAACATTAAAGGTTTTATATACTTTTTTAAATTCAAGTGTATGCTTTGAACATTAGTACCATATAGATGAATCTGAGGTACACCTACCTAGGTTTTGTAGAGCTTGAAGTAGAAGAAGGGTCTAGCCTTATAGTTGGCTTGATGCTTGAAAGGGTATGTTGTAGATGGGAAGTAGCTACCCCTAGATGTATCTTTTTCTCATTGGGATAATTTGAAACCATGATGTTTCAAAACAACAACAAAATGGCAACTCCACTAGGGAGATAATATGGCAATAAGCCTAGTCAAAAGGATAAGAATCTCTTATGTAAATTGAATATCTCAATCCTAGATTTTAGTATGGCTTTTCCCATTTGAACCACCAAAAAAATGACAAATCTACTAGGGAAGTCTATGAAAGAAATTCATTGATAAAATTACTAGAATCTCTAGTATAAATTGCATTTTCAAAATTTGCATGATAGTCAAACCTTGAGAATTTGAAAAAGATTTGATATAGTAGGAAGAATTTGATATAGGAACAAGGTCATGAAGTTTTTTTCATTTCTTTGCTGAAGATTCATGTCTCCTAGCAATGTTTTATCCATTTGTAGTAGTAGTTTTGAGGTTGAGTGCAAATTGTATGGTTATTAAGAGAATTTATCTTCAATTAATTCAACCAGTTTTGGTTTTCAAGGTGTTGTTGTAAAGTCAGAGTCAGAATTGATCAAAAGTGTTTTCTCTTTTCTAAGTGTTTGATGATTTGCAAGTTTTACAACTTGAAAATTTAGTTTATTTTTGTCAATTTATAAATCATGTTTTAAATCTTTCTCACAATTGTGAGTAGTGACTCTCTAAAATATCTTTGGACCTATTCAAATTGGTTCTATGTAAATGTTTTCAAGGGTTTTTGACTTAGTTGTGTAGATCTAAAATTTTTGTGAGAAGATCTTGACAAGAAAAAAGAAGATATCAATTCTTGATTAAGAATATAAGTGTTGTTTGTAGTTTGCTATTGTAAGAATTTGAATGTCTAGAAGTGAATCACAACAATGATCTTTCTTTATTATCTTTAAGGAGGTGGCAACTCTACATGTTTTGATGAATGGTGTAAAGGATTTTCATGTTTGCACCCGTGACAAATCAGTAGATCAAAATTCAACATCAACACTTGAAGGTATTTTTATTTTCATGTTTTCTTTCAATGGAAGTCAAATGTTAGAAATCAATGCCTCTATTTAATGATTTTTAGGACTAGGATAAAGAGGTAGAAGTTTTATTTTAAAATCAAATCTCAGATTTGAACTTACCAAGTTATGAAGATGTGCTTGAAGATATTGTAGAAATAAGAAAAGAACTCCACAATTAGATTGTTAGATTTATAAGAAATGTGGTAGGAAGTGTTCAAGGTCTAGAAGATTATTAGTTTTATGAAAAGTTCAAATCAACACTTATGGAGTTGCATGTTTCTTTAAGACCTAATAAATCTTGATGGCCTTTTGCTTTCATAGATGTCTTTAAGCCTAATTTAGTTAACTAGCCATCACATTTGAGAGTACAAAAGAATTTTCACATTGATAGTATTTTCAAAAAATTTGAGAGCGATTTAAATAGCAAATGTGAATGTGTTGAAAGTAATAGTGAGTCTAGTGAATTCATAGATAACAACAACATTTCTTGTGATTACGAAGAGATAGATTCTAGATCTACTCAATTAACTGATTTTAGTTAGCAAGATGAAGATGGTTATGTGACTGAAAAATGAATCATGTGGCAGTATGCATGAGAGTGTGAAAATTTCTAATAGAAGTATGTATAATTATTCTTTTGATGAAAATGAAAATGATACACCTAATGAAGAGGTATTGTATGAAGAAGAGGTAATATGTTGTAGTTATGATTCTAATTTTTTAGATTCTCTTATTAATGGTACTACTGCTATAAGTTTTTAAGAACAACCCAATGATGATCAGAGCCATGGAGAAGATACTTGTCATGAAGTCATGTTGAGTGTTGGTGAAATTTTAAAACTACTAGCTCATGATCTCAAAAGTTATGCAAATGTTTCTTCAAATTCTCATGTTGTCCCTTGTTATGATACACCTCAAGATAAAGTCATTTCCGCAAGATTTGATGCTGAATTTAGCATAAAATTAGAATATCCATTGTCAAGTTTTGGAGGTGTATGTGATAATAGATTAAATATCAATACACATGATGAATTTTATTATGAGGAGAATACCATTAGGGAGAAATTTCATATTGTTTTAGATTTATATCATGCTGATAATGTTGAAGTTGTTTTTAATTGGCCATGTGACAAAGAAGCAAGGGTTGGAAATGATAAATCTAATTCAAGGTTTTCGTTATGTGTTAATGATAAGTTTGATAGGTTTAAAGTTCATTCTAATGAGTTTTTTTCTGAAGATTACAATCATCATGTTTTATGTCAGCACTTTCATGATAGTCTTTTAGATTTGGTGGCTAATCAATTGTTTGAGTGTGAATGAGTTTCAGCATATGGAAAATTTGATTAGATGAATATCAAGATTACAAATGAGGTAGAGATATAAGATTTTTAATGTTCTTCACAACTAGTTACATAAGGTGGGTTAAAAACTCTTGATACATGCAACCAATTAATTAAAGAAAAGTACAAAGCCTTCGTATTTCTAGTTAATAGCATGCATCAATCATTTGTTCATGATGATTTTCAGTTTGAGGATGGTTTATATGAGCATGCTAATTCTTTTTCTCATAGTGAGCATGATGCAGAAGTAGATGTTGATTTATATGTGCACTATGAGAATGAAGGAAGTTATTTTGTTTTCTGAATGAGCTAACAAAAAATGTTGACTATGTTGGTGAAACTAATGAGAAAGATGTTTTTAGCTTACCTCCTAAAAGTGGAGATGGAAATCAGATTTATGATAGAGGTAAGAAGTTTGGATAAGTTTCATTGGTCCAGGGCCATTGTTTGTATAGTTTAGGAGTAGATTTCCTTCCTTTTAATAAGTTGTTCAAGAGAAGTATTTTCTATCAAGTGTGTGGTATACTTCTTCCAATGATTCTAAATCCTTGGCATGCCCACAAGGGACATGCATCCCCAAACAAAGCCACTGATAGGATTCAAAATTGCCTTCCTGATATGTGTACCATTCTAAGGTTTTGAGCCCTTAAAGTGCATTTAATGCATGTGAACCCAGCTATCCTTTTGAGGCCTAAGTGGTGTTTAATGTTTCTAACACCTTGCATTCAGCATATGCATGCACCTTCTATTGATAATTTCCATTCTGAGTCAATCCATGAAGTTTCATTTTGAGCAATGTTCTGATCTGCATTTTTCCTAGTGTCAAACATGATAGGAAGCCAAGTTTTTATGTGAATAACTTGCGCATAGTAATGTTTCATGATTCTCCACTTTGTGAATGTTTAGTATCCATATTAGAGAACCTATGTTTCAGATTTCAAGTCATTTTGACATGTTTTGACTAGGTTTTGAATCCCTCATATTTGATTGTTTATTCTTGTAATGCTGATGCTAATTCTTTAAAATTTTGGGAAGCCTTGTTTGACTTGTTATAACTTTGACTTAGTTGAATGAAATGATAAAATTCCTTTTGCATTACATTCTAGAGTCAAGGAATTATTATGTTTCAAATTTGAGCTTATGACAAATTTGTTTGATGTTATCATCTTTTTGAGATATTTTCAAGGCATTCTTCAAGTAGCAATGAAAATATTTAATGTGTAGTTACAGAGAGAGAGTAGAGAAATGGTTTGCATCTATAGATGGAGTTTTTCCAAGTGGACAAATGGAAGCATCTGATTTGATACAAGTTTTATTACTTTTTGTTTAGTCTCTTCCTTTCTCTTTCTTAGGGGTTGGTGGGTTGGTTCCAGTTTGTCTGTGAGACCACATTGTTAGATCCAAAGCTATGATTCCACCACATTCTTCAAAATTTCTCTTGTAATGAAAAACAAGTAATAAAAATACATGTAGTTCTAATCTATTCAACATTTCCTATGCTTTAATTTCATGCATCTTGTTATATTTTTTTCAAGGAAATAAATGAAGATGGAGCAGCAAGTTAATCTTCTATTTGAATTTTGTCTCATGTTCATGCTATTTGTGATCTTTGATATATGTACAAGGTGCATATTGTCCAATTGCACACTTAGTTTATCATCATAGGGTTGTAGATCTTGTGAAGGAATAGGTCAAGTATTAGATTCAGAAAGATACAGATGTCTGATTCAAAAGGTGAATGGATAGATTAGGAAGTCCTAATGTATGGGATATGTCAATGACTTTCAGGAATGTGTGTTAGGGGTTTGTGGGATTTCCCAATAGATAAGGAATTGATCAACTATAGGATCAAATTGTGATGTTGTTCATGTCTTGGATTTTTTAAAATAACATCATTAATCAATTATCTTTTCCCTTTAATGTTGAATGAACTAAAAAGTGTTGCCCTCGCTTGGCTTATTAGGTTCTTAGGTCATGTTATTAGCTATTTCATGTTTAGGATCTCTACATAAGTATTAGAAGATTAAGGGTTTTATCTACTTTGTTAGATTAAATCATATGCTCTGAACATTGGTACTATATAAATGAATTAGAGTTACACCCACTTAGGTTTTACAGAGCCCAAAGTAGAAGAAGGGTCTAGCCTTATAGTTGGCCTAGTGTATGTTGTAGATGGGAAGCAGCTACCCCTAGATGCATTTTATTCTCATTGGGATATTTTGAAACTATTACATTTCCAAACACCAACAAGATCAAAGCTCATCTTAATTGGCTAGAGGTTGGTGATTAGGCTTCCAAAGGATTTTTCAATGTTGTGTAGGCTTGTCATTCTGTGGTAGGGATCAAACACATAAGGGAAGATTAAAATGATTTTTTGATCTTCCTAGCATCCTTTAGGATTTTGTACATCATTATGAGAAAGTCTTTACTACTCAAGGAAACTGTGTAGCATGTGACCAAGCATTACAAGCCTACCTTGCTGCTACTCCCAATAGGCTTTCTCCAGAGCAATATGCCTTTTGTGAGAAAAATCTCACACTTTCTAACCTTAAGGAAGCTATTATCTCCATGGCTAATGATAAGGCCTCTAGTTGTGATGGTTTCCCATGTGAATTTTTCAAAATCCTATGGCATAATATTGGCCCTAATCTACATCAGGTGTATCATGGAAGCTTATAATTCTCATTTCCTAGGAAAAATTATTAATAAGAGTAAAATCAAATTCATACCTAAAGTTAGTGATCCTAAGGAAATCTGCAATTGGAGGCCTATCACTTTGTTGAATATCTCTTACAATATTATTATCAAGGCTCTCTCCCTTAAAATTTGACATATGCTCCCTTAGATTTTTTTTCCTAAAAAATTTAGTTTCATTAAATCTAGATACATTCTAGAAAATATCATTGTTTTTTGGGAAGGAATGGAGTGGGATCGGTAGTCCAAACACCAATCCTTGTTTCTTAAGATTGATTTTTTGAAAGCTTATGACTACATTGAATGGTGTTTCATTTTGGCCATGCTGCCTATTCTTTATACAACGAGTTTAGATGCTCTTTAGTGATGCCTATGCTTGTATTACCATCAACGGTTGGCAATCTAAAGCCTTTAGGCTCTACAGATCTATCCATTAAGGCTACCTGATAGAACCTTCTCTCTATGTGTTGGTGGCTCAAGGGTTTGGCTATATTATTTCCAATGCTATCTCTTAGGGTTTGATGCTTGGCATTTCTCTTCCATATTCCACTACCTAGCTTGTGAATGACCATTTAGTTGATGGCTCCTTTCTTACCCTTCTAGAGGATGAAGGCAATATTGCCAATGCCTTACAATGCTTGGATACCTTTTTCATTTCCTCTAGGTCTACTATTCAATGGAACATGACCATTTTTTATAGACAATGCTTCTTGGGAGGCCCTCAAGAGCTATAGCACTATGGGTGCATGGAAAAATCTTTAAGTTTTTGGGAATTCTATTTCCTTTTCAAGCTTCCCCCACGGAGTTGTGGAATGTTGTCCTAGTATAGATTGAGAGGAAATTGGACTATTGGGTCACCAAGCCTGTCTCCCTTGTAGGAAGCTTTAAGATTTGTTCTAAAGTGTTGGCTACTATGCATGTCTACTACTACTCATGTTAGGCCCCTTCCAAAGCATCATACCTCAATCTTGAACTCCTCCTAAGGGATTTTCTTTTTGCCTCTGATGTTGTACATCATGACTTTCACAGAGTTGACTAGGAATTTTTTTGTTTACCCAAAGACTCTAGTGGTCTTGGATTACTTTCAACTCACAAAAAAGGGATTTCCCTTTGTGCTAAGAAGGTCATTCAGGCTCTCACTAGTAATGAGGCCTAAAAAATCTTGTTGCAACATTGCATATCTTTAGGCTTTTCAATTAGTTGACCTGCCTACAAGGGGATTGGCTTTCAAACTTGTCTAGTGACCATTGATCCATGTAGATTTCAAGAAATTTTTTTGCTAAAAGAATTTGGAAAGCTTGGGAAGCCATCAATCCATGGCTTCACTGGGTTGACAATGGATTCAGAGAAAGACTCTCTATAAACCAAAAAAACTTGTGGTAGTCTGCCTTGTTTGTTGTTGAATGTGTTCCATTAGCTAAAATTCAAGGAGGTAGCACACCACTCTTATTTTGAAGGGTAATCAAGACACACAAATTTATTTTTTCTAGAGTTACTATGAGCCTTCACTCATGGGAGGACCTATAGGTGCAGTTCAAGATAATATATCTAGATCAATTGACAATTGATCTTCTAGTTTCTACGATGCCTCCCCATCATTTGCACAAGCTTGGTATTCACTCATTTTACCCATGGTGGAAAGATTTGAAGTGGTATCCTTCCACCCCTATGACCAATTAGAAAGCCAAGTAGAGATGTCAGTGGTTAGTTCCCCACCTTTTTTTGGGTGATACTCTCAATAATCATTGGAATTTGCAATACTCTCCTAAGACTTGGAGTTTTAGATTTCCCCAGTTTGGAAAACCATCACAGAGCCAAAAATATGCTCACTTTTCATGGTTTCTCCTTTTCTAAGGGCTTCCACTAGACCCTTGGCTCCTTCCTTCAGTAGTCTCGGACCAAAGATGTCCTTTTTATGGCCAGCCAAAAGTTTCCTACATATTTTTTGGTTCTGTAGGTGAGCCTAAAACTATTGCCTCTAGATCCTTGAAGTTTTTAAGCCTTTTAGCCAAGAAGCCTTTACATGGCATATAGTTGTGCTAGGATATTCACCCATGCTTCCTTTTGAGTACTCCTACATCTAGCATGCATTCAAAATGGATATTTTATTTACTATTTGGAAGGACTAGAATGTTGTTTTATTCTCTCACAACTTTCTTCATATACATGTTTTTATGTACTCTAAAGTATGTATTTGTAATATTTTCATGATGTAGATTCAAGTATAGACAAATAAGGTCACACTGGAGGTTTCTCACCCATAGGAGATTTTAGCTCACTGTACATTTGCCCAGGTGCCACTGGATGACTTATGTGGTGATCATACTCCTCCTGGTCGCTAAAGAGGTCAGAGTAGTTATGTGTGTCACTTGCATACTACTAGGTCATAGCCTGATCACCACTCTCCTAGTGGAAATTTTGGTGGTCTTCACTACTTAACCTCACCTTTGCAGAGGTTGGGTTTTGGTTGGTCCCTTGTGGCACCTCCTACTACCCCTAATGTGGGCTAGCCTTTTGCACTTAGAGACCCCAAATGAGCTATCCCTTGGCTAGAATTGTCTATCTACCTCCCAAGCCAGAGGGAGAAAAAGAACCTGATGATGCTACTACCACCCTTGGTAATGGTATGGCTCCCCCTAATACAACTGCCAACCCAAAGGACTTCTAGGGTTCTGGTGATAAAGGCCCTCCCTCGACTATCACTACTCTTGCAACTTGAGGGCTTTATTTATTATGTTAATATTGTTTTTAATGAATACTTGTCTTATCTGACTTCATGTCGAGTTAAGTCACGGGGTGATCTAGTATCCCCTGACCCCTTTCTTTGTTGATATGTATCTTTAATATTTAATTAATAGGAAAGGTCTAGTTATAATTTGTTTTAAAAATTATTAAATATATTAATATTATAATAATTTAAAAACTATATAATAAAGTTTAATTTATAAAAACACAAAAAAATATTTAAAATTCATTTTTTTAAGATCCATAGGCTGGCTATGGTAGAAACTTGCTACTCACCAAGGCCTTGGCTACTTAGGCAGACTTGGCCATCATGGTAGCTATGGCTACTAATGGAAAGCCTTGGCTACCTTTGCAACCAAGTTGTGTCAGCAGCAAGGGGGACAAGGGAGGTGATTGCCTCTATTTCCCAAGTTTTTATTTATATTTATATATGTATATATACATATATATTTTTAAAAAAAACATGTTTTCCACCAAACAAATGAAATCATTCAATATTAAATTGCAATTACCACTATAATTGGAAAATTACTATGTTAACTATGTATATTGTTTTTATGTATTTCCCATATCGATCTAATAGGCCAACAATATTAAAATAGTGAAAATTAACAAATCAAAACTAGTTTTCTTTTCCAAACCCTATCCTGATTCATAAATTTCTAAATCAATACAATCCCAACAAGAATATCTTAATAGATTTCTTGCACAAACAATTCAATAATGAAGAATGATAATTACTCAAACAAGGGTTTCAAACAAATCCATTTCTAAAATAAGAATCTCACACAAGCATAAAGAAGATAGAGGAAAGATTCAAAAGAACTATTGCGATAATCTTAAGAAACATTCCTACCTCGATCTAATGCTAATAAGATGAATGCTTAGAGATTGCGAGAATTCCTGTCTTCTTGAAAACCCTTTTTCTCAAGATTTTCTCCTCCAAACCTATGTGCAGAGAAATAGGCTCTAATTTATTAATAATTAGCTTTCTCCTTTAGGGTTTAGATTGTACAAATATGTAAACCTTTTTCTTTATTAATTTAATTTATTTCAATTTCATGTGCACACTTTTTGTGCTTTAATTAAAATAAACATTTTTAAATTTATTCAATTTCTCTTTTATTAAATCATGAGACATATTTAAAAGTATATTTATTAATTTAAATAATAATAATATTTAGAGTTCATTATTAAAATAGAACTCTTAAATTAATTATTAGTAAATTAAATAAATATATTTATGACAAAGTTGGAACTTTAATTAAATCTTTAAAATTTAATTAAGTTCTCAATTAATTAAATATAATTAAATTTTGATTTTTCTTTATAAATTTTTTTGTTAAATTAAATCATTTAATATTCTCTTAATTTAATTTAATTATGACTAAAAATCAAAATAGACCCAGAAAACTAAATATGAAAATCCATTTTAAAGACAACGTAATAAATCAAGGTCAAGGGTCAAAATCTCAAATTCATGTCACTTGACAAATTCAAAAGGGTAGATAACTCAAATAGTTGTCCTATTTTCTAGGACAATTGGCTCGGGATTAGGATTTGGACTCAAGAACTATCTCCCCTCTTTACCATTGAGATACTACAATAGGGCACATTCATCCTGGCAATTTAGGGAAGTCGACGCTCACTACCTGCAATCTACATAAAAGCCGAGCATGTACATATACATATAAATCTAAATTAAATAGGAAATGGCAAGGAGTGGTGCATCATGTAGATCCCAACTAGTAGGTGACTATAAATCCCTCCCTCATCCACATTAGAAATGTCAAACATAAAGTAAAACATACATGTACACCATACACATGCAAGTATGGGGTAAGTAACCATAGAAATCTACATATAAATTATCCATCTAACTATCATCATGAGATAGCTGAAATCATTAAATGAACATATACAGAATCATCAAAAGAATAACCATGAAATTTTAAATATTTGAATATAAAGTATCTCATCAAATATATAATCTAAACATGTAAATAGTGATTCAGTGCAAGATAGGAGAATCCCCAAAGGATATGTCCTAGCCCCCAGCAAATAACCACACAATGGAAGATAAACAAAAATGCAATATTTGATACCAAATCACAACTCTTTATTCATTAAATAATTTTTTACATACAATGTGATGAGTTGTAAGGCCTTCTTAGTTATGACCAATACAATAGAAATTACAATAATAGTTTTGTAAGATCTCTCAAGATCCAACCCAAGCACTAGCTAGTCCAGATCCACACTTTGGTAGAAACCTCCAAGGAAGATCTAAACTTGTTATTGCAAGCCCACCAACCAATCCCCTTGTTTCCCAAGCCTCAACTACTAGTCCTTCTCAAACTTTATCCAAGATCCAAGTGTAAACTGCCTCACATTCGGTGCTCGGTCCACACACTCTGGAAAAACTCCACTCCTCTACTTCCTCCTTCTCTCCAAGCTTCTACTAAGAAGATATCACACCTTGAAGCTTGATTACAAATTATCACGACTTTCTTAAATAGGCACTTACCACTGAAGATGTTACAAACACAACCAATGTGGGCTAAAAGGTAAATGCAACTACCTTATAAGAAATATTCAATTCCCACCCAAATACAACTAAGCATCACCATGTGGCTTAACAAATATTAAATGCATGATTTAAATAAATGCCTACAAACTTCTGTAATTCCACCTACACACCTCGATAAATGGAATGACAACCATTTTAATTTATTTTTCTATTTACACCACCTATGCACCCTGAAAATAGAAATTCCTCTTTTTCTCCCTTTTTCTATTTTGAAATTTTATTATTATTTTTCCTCTAATTTCATCACTTTCTCTCTCCTCTATTTTTTTTCCGATGCAAGATGTTCTTGCATCAAATAATGTCAACCAAATAACATAACCAAATATCACTAATTCATAAAACATAACCATAAAAATGGCCTAATAAAATTTGACAATATAACATGAAAATTAATCTAGGCATAGGAATTAGATCCACCCCCTTAGACTTAGGCTTACTCAAGGAAGCCTAAAAATAAGAGAAAGCTTAGGAACTCAATGTGTGGGGCCCATTGGACCCTTTTCCCCTATAAGAGGATAAAACTCTACTTAAACCACCTTCTTTGATCTACCCATATCTCCAATTGTAGATTCTAAAACTATAGGTATCTAATCCAAGAATTATAGTTTTTGTTGAGGACAATGGGATGACTTATGCCCATGTTGTTTGCATGGAAAAAATCCTCCCTCAAAACTCCCCTGCACTCTAGGTGCACTGGATTGCTGAAAACTACCCCAACAGAAAAAGAATGAGTACTCTATGTTGGCTAGTCATACTGATTACACCTATTGTGCTAAGATTATTGATAATTCCTAGATTGTGAACCATAGCCACCACTCCATGCTAGAGGATAAGATCCTCACTACTACTACTTTTGTTGATTGCCTCCTAAAGAAGCAGGTTTCCTATTACTACTCATTCCTTGGTTTTGTGTGCCCTTGGTCCTAGATGGTGAATGTCTACTAGAAGGTGCACCCACAAAACTATCATGTCTTGAAATGCCATTCTTCTTCATAAGAATATCATAATGTACCACATCCTTGAGAGTTTTAGTTTGGAATACCTTTACACCTCCAATGAAATGGTTATTTGGACCTTGAATGAAATGTGTACCATGAATGATGAACTATCACTCATCCTTGCATAAGGCATGAGCTAATAAATTTTTTTCTTGTACTCTACCATAATCATGGTATACTACCTCAGATTATGGAATTCATCAACCCTCTCCTAGTACCACTCCTATGGTAGGAAGCAATCATAGAAGTTTAAAGGAATAATTCCTAAGTAATAGTGTTCATATCCACGATTAGTTTCTTTTCTTCAATGTTTCACCATGTAGCCCCAAAGAGTTCTAGGCATGTGATGGCATACCTTTCTTTTACATTGGAGTCAAAGTTGTGCATAGAAAAACATTTTTCTAAGTAAATTAACCACTTCTCTTCTACATACCATGTACTGACCTCATTGAAAGGTTTGATCTTGGACCTCTGTAGGTCCCTCATCTGAGCGGTCTTAGCAAACCTCTATCTATCACTATAGAGGTCTCCCCAAGGACTCCTGGATCTTTATCTCTCCTCATTCCCAACATGATGTGATTCCTCCTGATCAACACACCTTGGAGGGGGTAGGCTCTCTAAGATCTCCCTCATTATTTCTCTTAAATTATCCTTTTCTGAGTTAGCATGCTCTTCTCTATGGCTCTCCTCCCTATTTTCTTCTTGAACAAGACTCTCTCTATGAGTTAGAGGAGGACTATAATGTCCACCTCTCCCATGACCTCTACCTTGGCCTGCACAACTATCTCTAATGGTTGATCTAGTCTCATACAACATCCAAGAAAGAAGAAAAAAAATGCTCACAAAGTAAATAAAAGGAATAACACCTTAAAAAACAATCTTAAGAAAATATGTTTGAAATCCAATTAAGAGTTATTCAAATTTTTCCTTTTTCCATGTTTCAAATATTCAAGTTCAAAGCTTCAAAGTGTTCTTGTTTTAATAGATACATAAATTTGTTGTAAGTTTTGTTTAAGTTAACTAGTTGTCATCTAGTGGCATTTCAATATACCCAAAGCTCCCAATATAGAAACTCAAGCTCTAATACCACATGTAACACCCCACGAGGGAACCCAAAAGAAATTAAACTAAAGTTTCACTAAGTTTGTTAAATATTTTTCTTTTGAAAATATTAAAAAACAAGAGATAACATAGTGGAAGCAATAACTCACATACATAAAAATAATTCATAAAATAATTACATCTCATAAGGGTTCCATGATGTCAAATCACATACGTAAGTTTTATTAATACTAAATCTAATACATAAAAAGAATGCATATCATAGAATAACCACAAGTACGAATCCAATGAAATAATATGCAATTACATAAGATGCTACATGGCACAACCAGAATGCATAGTCATCCGATGTACAAGTCACTGGGTATGAAAATCTCAAAGAATATGCATCATGAATAAATACATCATCTCAATATCTCTAGCTAATCAAGTACAGTAAATCAAAAAATAACCATTGAACATAAACAAAAGACCAGAATGAAAGGATCAATTGCACAAGAACATCCAACAACAACATCCAATTGTTAGGTCACAATGGTATAAGAAACATTACTACTTAACCTCATGGAACCTAAATGGTCCACTCCCACTATGCTAAGGAGATAATCTCAAGTCTTATATAGATATCACATCTGATAGTCATAACCATCATCTAGGTCAAGGAGGTCCTAATAGAAATCTATCTCAAACAGTACCAAGACACTAGTAACATATAAACCTAGAGGCAAAAAAGACACATAGTAAATCTGCTATGTAAGTGGTCAAGTTTCATCACATGATTCAACTCTAAGGCTACCTTGACAACCTCTCTAGACTTCACCCCCCTAGTGAATCTATGTAGCATCAGTATCCTTTCGTATAGACAAGGCATACTAATTAGGAAAAGTCACAACCAAGCATCCTCTCTACTCCCATCCTATCATGTACTAGCAATTGAGGCATGGGTGAGGTAAAATACAAACTCTTTTTAATTCATTTTAAACCCATTTAATAAAATTTTATCACTTACTAATATAACTTACATTGGGATACCCTGGCAGCCTCTCTCGACTCTAACATGATGTAGAGCATATTAAAAATAAACCAATCAGTGGGATACATATTGATCCATTTAAAATATATGAAATAATTTCAATATATAGAGGCATCTTATAAGGTAAAATACAACATGTTTTAATGCAAAAACATCAACCTTTCTCCATTTGCATATCTTGATTTCTATATCTGATTCCACTACTCACAACTTCTGGTCTAAATGTCTTCTTGAAAAAAAATCTAGTGTAATTGTTCAAAATTAGACTTATTATATCACATCCAAATATTAGTACAATCCAATATACTAATTAAAAATTATTTTCTCTACACTAAGACCCATTTTATCTGTCCAAAACTAGAAGTAAAGCATCTAACCCTGCCTAGGGAATCCAATATATTTCACAAAAAAAATTCAAATGAAACCAAACCAATTCCATAAAAACCATTGGTGAGTATAGTTTCCAAATATGTAATCCATTAGTTTTTATATTATATAAACCATTATATAAGCACAAATAGATTCTTACAACAACATTGAAGGCATTTAAAAACCATTTTTCACTCAAATCTTCATACCTTGCACAAATCTACATAAAAACATCTCAAGAAAAATGGAAATGGAAGGTAATTAACATATCTATCCAGTGAATCCATTTGTATTTCTTTAACCATCCATATGTGTCCATACCAAATGATGTGACATGATTGTTTGCAAGAGTTCTCAAATCTAAAAATAGTAGCTTTCATCAAAATGATCATAACTTCCTCAAAAATGAATAAAATTACTCCAAACCAAAGAGAGAAGAAATAAAATTTATAAAAATATCAAAATATACATATTATAAAGGGCTTCCATTTTGTACATGGTCTTACAAGGCCTGGAATTAACACAAATCCAAAAAAACCAATCAAAATAGCAATAATAGAAAATACCAAAATTGCTCCAAAATGATTCCTGCTCCTTATTCTCATTAGTTGATTTGGAACACAATAAAATTATTTTATATTGGTTTTTGATAGTTGATGACTTTCCAAAAAACTATTGAACTAATTTATTACATTCTTTAACCCTTTTTGCACTTTTTGCAAAGTTTTAAAGTTGCAACATTTAAGCAACATTTACATTTTAGAAATTTTGAGCTCACAACTTTATTCCAACCTTACAAACTTGTCATAATGGAATAATAATGACCATTTAAAATATGTTTACCCTTCCTTGGGTTTACAATCACATTTTGACATCTTCACCAATTCATGACCTTACTAAGACAACTAAGACAAATTAACAATTTTTACAACTAATGACAAAATGGCTTCATAGATTTTACATCTTGACACAAATACAAGATAAATGACTCAAATGGATCTATATATCTCATATAAGGAATCTTAACCTTCTCATGTTCCTGCACCATGACCCCTAATGACTCTATGCGGCATCAATATCCTTTCGTATAGGCAAGGCATACTAATGAGGCAATGTTGCAACCAAGCATCCTCTCTACTCCCATCCAATCATGTACTAGCACTTGAGGCATGGGCAAGGTAAAATACCAACTCTTTTTAATTCATTTTAAACCCATTTAATAAAAATGTTATCACTTATTAATACAACTTACATTGGGTTACCCATGTAACCTCTTTAGTGCTCCAGCCTCCATTGCAAGCTACTTCTCAATATACACATAGATTAGCTACCCTAATCTTATGAAAGTACATCTCATAAAATAAAAATATTCACCTTAGTAATATACAAGCAACTAGAAAGCACCAAAATATAGCTGTCATAGGTTACATGAAGAAAACCACAATATTCACCTCAGTCCTATACAAGCAACTAGAAAGCACCAAAAGATAACTGATCTAAAACTCAAAGATCAAATCATATAACCATGATATCTCATAAAAAATCATAAAAAAATAACTCCATGCCTCTAGTAAACATCCAAAAGTGGTCAACATACTATGTAAAACCCAAAACCCTACCCCAGTAAAATAAACTATACATCACATCAAGTATTTAAAAGTATAGTTTTGTAGTTTATTTGGTTTTGAAAACACAAAAGTCTGATTTACCAAAATAGGAACAAGTTTTCCATTCTCAAAGTGTCATATTTGCTAAGGTTTTCAAGTTTGCGAAACTCACCTTGATATAAAGCCCCTTTTTTTGATATAAAAGAACTACCATTTAACAAAATCTAAATGTCATTAAAATTTCCCAATTTCAAATTAACTTAAATGATCACTATATAACCAAAACTCTATTTATAAATTATTATTAAAATTAAATAATTAAAATTAAATTATTATAATAATAACAATTAAATTATTAATAAAATTATATTTATTTATTTATTAATAACAATAATTACTAAAACTAATAATATAATAATTATTATTAACATTAATAATAATATTATTGAATATATTAATATTATAATAATGAAAAACTATATAATAAAATTTAATGTATAAAAAACAAAACAAAAAATTTTAAAATGATTTTTTAAGGCTCGTAGGTTGGATGCAGTAGCATCTTGTGACTCACTGCAGCCTTGGTTGCTTAGGCAACCTTGATTGTCCTGATAGCTATGACTGCTAATGATAGCTTTGGCTGCCTTTGTAGCCAAACTGCATGAGCAGCAAGGAAGATGAGGGAGGTGGTTACCTCTGTTTATATATGTGTGTGTGTGTGTGTGTGTGTGTGTGTGTGTGTGTGTGTGTATGTATATATATATATGTATGTGTATGTATATGTATGTATATATATGTATGTATATATATGTATATATATATGTATGTATGTATATGTATGTATATATATATGTATGTATGTATATGTATGTATATATATATGTATGTATGTATATATATGTATATATATATATATATATTTCCCATATAGATAGGATAGGGAAACAATATTAACACAGTCACAATTTACAAATCAAAACTAGTTTTCTTTTCCAAACCCTATCCAGATTCATAACTTTCTAAATTAGTCCAATTCCTAAGAATTTCTTAACAGATTTCTCTCATAGAAAATTTAGTAATGAAGAATGGTAATTACTCAATCGATGGTTTCAAACAAATGCATTTCTAAAACAAGATTCTCAGACAAGCACAAAGAAGCTAGATAAAAGATTTGAAACAACTACTGTGATAATCTTAAGCAACATTCCTACTTGGATCTGATGCTAACCATATGAATGTTCAAAGATTGTACAATTTCTTGTCTTCTGAAAAATCTTTTTTCACAAAATTTGCTATTCCAAATGTGTGTGTTGAGAAATGAGCTCTAATTTCTTAATAAAGAGCTTTCTCAATAAGGGTTTTAGTTTTACAAACACACAAACCTTTTCCTTCATTAATTTATTTTATTTTAGTTTCATGTGCATAGTTTTTGTGCTTTAATTAAAATAAACTTTATTAAATTTATTCACTTTCTCTTTAATTAAATCACGAGATGTATTTAATAGTATATTTATTAATTTAACTAATAATAATATTTAGAGTTCATTATTATAATCAAAATCCTAAATTAATTATTATTAAATTAAAAAATATAATTATGCCAAAATTTTAACTTTAATTAAATATTTTAAATTTAATTCTTCTATATAATTAATTTTTCAATTAATTAAATATAATTAAAAATTGATTTTTCTTTATAAATTTTTTGTTAAATTAAATCATTTAATGTTATCTTAATTTGATTTCATTATAACTAAAAATCACATTAGAACCACAGAACTAAATATGAAAGTCCATTTTAAAGACAATGTACTAAATCAAGCTCAAGGGTCAAAATCTCAAATTCATGTTACTTGATGAATTTAGAAGGGTAGAAGGGTAGATAACTTAGATACTTGTCCTATTTTCTAGGACAGTTGGGTTGGGGTTAGGATTTGGACTCAAGAACCATCTCCCCTTTTTAATGTTGAGAGATATTATGATAGGGCACACTCATTGTGACAATTCAAGGAAGTTGATGCCCATACCTGAAATTTGCATAAAATCTAAGCATGTACATATACATATAAATGTAAACTAAATAGGCAATGGTGGGGAGTGGTGCATCATGTAGATGTCGACTAGCAAGTGACTATGACTCCCTCCCTCAATCACATCAAAAACGTCAAACATATATGTACACCATACACATATGAGTATGAGGTAAGTAACCATAGAAAACCGCATATAAATCATCCATCCAACTATTATCCTAAGATAACTGAAATCATTATATGAACATACGAAGCATCATCAAAAGAATAACCATGAATACTTAAATATCCAAGTATAAAGTATCTCATCAAATATATAATCCAAACATGTAAATAGCATCAACCAAATTAGGTAACCAAGTACCACTAATTCAGAAAACATAACCATAAAATTGGCCTAGAAGAATTTAGTAATATAATATAAAAAGTAAAGTAGGGGTAGGTATTACAACAAATATTTTGACACAATAAGACTAAAGAGCTCCTTCACACTATTTTTTGACTCATACACAACACTTGTGACCTATGCAAAAATCACTTTCTCTTTTTTTTTTTTCAATCATGACTTCCAATGCAATAAACCTACAAAAAAAAAAAAAAAAACACAAAAAACCATGGATGCCCACCTCCCTACCTCAACCTCTATGAGGCCATTTCCAATTTTGGATAATGAAGGTTAAATGATTTGCACACAATAAAGAATGACAAATGCAATAAAGGTCATACACCAACAATAACACCCCTTTCTCCCAAGCTTTCACATTATGTTTCTCAAGGACACATTAAAGAGGGTGAAGGTGGACTAATCCAAAGAGGAGGCCATGTATAAAATCATGGTAACCAAAATGAAATTGATTCACAAGGATTCAAGAGAACCAAATCCTTCTCACAATATATCCCCTTATACCCTCTAAGTGCAGTATCCCAAGAATGGCAACATGGTGCACATACATCATGCTAAATCCCTCTTCTCCATGAGAAAAGACTCTACACTCAAGACAAATCTCGACTAACCCCTTCACCCATAAGGATGCTACTTCCCTCCCAAGGAAAAGTGATGCCTTAAACACCCATAAAAAAACACACAAGGATAAAAACAAGAAAAAAAAGAAAATCAATTATCCATTACATACAAATAAAAATACATCTTAAGTTTTTCTCTTCCACTTTTATCATCTTTCATAAATGAGAGGTGAGTCAAGAGTGTGTTGGCTCTTGATTTAATGATGATTATTATTACCAGCAAACAAAAAAGTTTATTATACCTAGAGGTAGCCAATGCTCATGATTAACATAATAAACTATGTCTCTAAGCCAATTGCAAAGCATAATTGCTTCCTACACTTTCGGCTCTGCAAAAGCAATGTGGGAGTACCTTAGGGATTCAATTAATTTCTTAACTCTTGACCTAATCCCTAGAAATAATAGATAAGGTCCAAATTCTCTAATATATATGAAACAAAGATGAGCTACAATAACTAATAATAACTCATTAATTCCCATAGATAGATGATGACCACCCTTTTACACTTGATAATAATTGATTGATTTAGATTTCGATATAAATTGGATACATGTAGCAAAATTTACTTCAGTTTGTCTTTGATTTATATGACCAGTGCCTTATCCATTGTTACATAGAGTCAACTATTAGCAAGGCATCTAACTCAAATAACTTGTAAATGAATTATATCAATTGTAATAATCAATTCCCATTCTTATGAAATAACCCTTTTATAAACTCATAGACCCTATTGATTCATTGATGCACTCCCTTAACTCCTTGAATTAAAAGCAACAATAGAATCGATATACAACCTATCCAGGTTGCATTCAATCAATTAAACCTTATTTAACTGATCTTAAAGTAAATAAACTCATAAAATGGAGACAAATATTGAGAACATAGATGTAGTGTTAGTGGCCTTTTGTATTATCCTTTGAAAAGAACAATACAATAACTAATAGAAACTCAATGAAACTTAGAATATCTTGCTAATTCTATCATTGATATGAAAACATCAAGAAATTACAAAGCTTTAAAGTAAACTTAGAAGACTACACATAAAAATAGATTGACTGCACTTTTGAAAAAGGCAAAATTACAAAATTCTTAGACCCTTTCTCTAACCTTGGGATCTCACTTATAGAGGGCGAGATGAAAGAAGCTTCAGGTATAGATAACTGAAAGTTGTCCTTAAGACAAAAATATTTACATCATTACTATCATAAAAGACAAAGAAATGTGCAACAAGAAAAGCTTTACATCATAACACCTTTTGGTGGGACCATTTTCTGTTACATCTTTTGTTGCATTTCTTTATGCATTGAAAATTTGATAATTGGCCTTATTACTATTGTTGATCCTCAAAGGTTGTAGCCAATGGGATTGATTGTGACATATCTAGCTTTGCTTGTTGCAGACTAACTTCTACTTGAGGTTCTCCATGTATATCATCATGAACTGATAAGACAACAGTTATATCTATTTTCTCTTTAGCCAAGTCATCAATCTAGATTTCTATGCTAGTAATTGCAATTGGTTGCTCACCTTTGTCCTCTTCTTCTTTTTGATCTCTTGTCGATGTTTCAATTATCTGTACCTCATCTTGTTCCATTTCCTCATCATTATCAATTTCAACATCTTCTAATTGCTCACCATGAGTGATATCTACCATCCACTTATCAAAAGTGTGACATCTGGCCAATTAAATTGTGGAATATCATGTTGTTTCTTAATCACATATTCAACAATTTTATCAATTTCAATAAAATTTTGTTTTAAATAATCAAAGAATAACTAAACTTTTACAATTTCTTAAGTAATAGCTACCCAGCATACATTTCCTCTTTCATTTATGACTCTATTCATCCTTAGACAAAATAGGTCATCTAATTCTTGGGCCCATTCCTCTTTACTTTTCAATTTATTCTATTTACCTAAATCATGTGGAAACAAATCAAATTTAACACTCTTTTACTTGTCTAGATAATTGACAATTCTCCTTTGTTGCTCAACTCTTTTATCATCAAAATTTGCAAGATCATTGGAAACATCATAAATCTTTTCTATATGATCATGTGATAAATTAATGATAGAAAAACATAAAAAGGTGACCTCTTTACTCCTTTTACTCCACTTGTTGACAATTGGCTTCAAAGCTTCATCTTTTGCCTTTATTTCATCCCATATATTTACTATCTTTTCTAGTTGCTAATAAAATGAGGGCCAATCAATTTTATCAACTAAATACATGAGGGATTTTCTTAGCTTATCCTCATATTGTACATTTAGTTCTACATGTAATGCTCAAAATTTTCTCTTTTCTTCTTCAAAATCCATTTTAGTATAATATTGTGGCCTTTGTGGTGTATCTAGAATCTGAATGAGGGAAGTGGATTTAAAAGGCTCCACTGGCGGGTGGGGGTAGGTGATTCTTGGCCTAGTGGATCATCCCGTCACTTTATTTTCAAGTTCAATTCTTTTTTGAACTTCTTTATTATATGCATCTAGAACCTTCTCATACCTGTCTTGTAACTCCAACCTTTCCTTTCCATCTCTTAGAGTTGTGGCTAAGGTGAAGTAGGTTGATCCAACACCCAGATGTGTAGCTTCTAGTTTCTTCAACTCTTTTCATAATTATGTTGCCTATCAACCTGGTATCATCAGGTTGGGAAGAGCCAATCCTAGATCCTTTCCTTATTGATCAAATGACCAATATAGCTTGGTCCTCACTAAATTTGGTACCTTTCATTTCTTTCTTCCATTGATCCTCTATACTCATTTTTTCTGCAATAGAGTTAAAAAGTAAAGCATCTACAATATCCCAATTGGGTTCTAGAAAATCAGTGGATTATTTTATCATTTTTCTCCCTTCTTTAGGGGTCAAGATTTTGAATTCTTGCATCATTTCTTCCTTTATTTGATTTTGATCATCTTCCTCTTCCATTTCTAGATGCTCTATTTTTAGCTTATTGCACCTTTCTTCAAATATTCCCATGTTTGTTCTCTAATCAAATTGGTAGAAGACTCTCAATTTGACAAAATCATCATCAAAGATGAATTCATGGCTGGCTCATTCCATTATAGGGTCAAAATCTCTTTCTCTATAGTCCATCACTATTAATTCAAGGCTTGTCATTGGAGGTTTCTAACAATTTCCCTCTTCTAACTCTTCTTGAGTAATGAACACTCACCCCTGGGATCCCAATTGTTCCATTTTCTCCCTAGTGAGGTATTCATCTCCTATTTTTAATGGTGACTAAGTAGGTGAATATTCCTCAATTTGAGGTGTTTGTTCCTTTATTATTATTTTTCTCTTAGGTGAGGGCTCATCAGGTCTTTCCTAAAGAACTACACTAGTTGATCCCATAATTTGTTTTCCTTTATGTATAGTGGTTCTTTTATTTTGGATCACATTGTATCCATGTCTCTTTTGAATAATAAACTATCCTAATCCTACTATAGGAGTAAAAGATAACCTCCTCATGACCTCTTTGGCTTTGACTAGAAAAGAATTAATAAAGAATAGTTTCTTTTCATTCATGACCTCCATGATTTTAGGAAAAGAAGTCATGAGTATATTCAATCAATCTACCTCTATTTTTGCTAGTAAGAGGCTTTTAATTATTATCAAAATAATGAATGAATTCCAAAAATCTAGAATAAGCTCTCCACTTTTCCTTTTTTATCTCTTTCTCTTGCAAAGAGAACTCATTTCTTATTATGTCTTCAGGGAAAGAGAATTGGTGGTCTTTTGCACCCACCTTAGCTCTTCTTGTAAACACGTCCAAAAATCCCTTAGTGTCACAAAAATGGGGATGAGACACAACCATTTTGTAGTAGTCTAGGAATTTATACAAGAATAACCAACCACCCTTTGTGATTATGAAATGGTGGGCCATAGTACAAGTTGCAAAAATTGAGCCTCTATTTCTTCTAGTCAATTGTGCTTCCTCCAATCCTCCTACCTACCAAAAAATCTTAGCTATCCCTACCTTCATAGGAACCTAGTAGGGTAGTACATGGGGAGTCCCTTAGAAACCATAAACTTTTAAAATGGTTGAAATAGGGTATGGTATGGTATTGCCCAATTATGTGATACTTTCAAATCAGAAGGATTATCCATGGGTCTGATAAAATTCAATAGTGCCTTGGGGATTTTGGGATTATCCCTTAATATGAGGCACCTTAATCTAGAGGCAAAATACCTATCAAACCTAACAAAATTGGCCTGCTCTGCATTCTAGGTCATGTCTACACTCCACAACTAGATTGGCAAATCCCCTTCTTCATATTTTTGATTTTCAGTTCAGGACCATCTCCTTCTCAAAATATGTCACCCCTTTAAGTAGGAACATATGTATTAATAGTGAATAATGGCCAAAACTTTTTTCCACTTTGCTCTTCAAAATTCCAACTAACCCTATATGAATTTCCTCTACTATATAGGATGCAAAAACAAAAATAATATCAACACCAAAAGAGGAAATCTGAATCAACATATACATAAATTTTATTGGTGCAAAATTTTCCTTATCCTCACCAAAAACTCTACATATATATTTCTATGGCCCTAGAAGTAAAAAATTCCTTTTTAAAGGGCTCCTTAGTAGATTTTGTGACTAGTATAAAATTTCCAATTGAACCTATGTGTGCCCTCAATGTGCCCTACCTGATCTTATCCTTCTTAGATAAGTATTTTTTCTCCAATCCTGGTAGGTCAATAGCTACATGATAATCTAAAAATGGTTCAAGACCAAAAACTTCTTGAATTTCTTCTAGATTTATTCTTACCAGGCATTCCCCATCCATTCTTCTCACTATCCTAGCTACTAGATCATAGTTTTGGGAAATGTCCATTAGTAGCTCAAAATCCATAATAAACACTAGGGACCACTTGTTTTCGCAAATCAAAATTTCATATGTTTCCATGGGGAACAAACAATTTTCTTTCTGAGAACCACTTCTTAAAAAGATGAAGCCTTATTTTAGTAGTGGTTGTTGGAAATATAAGAGGAGTAACTAAGAGGGGGGGTGAATCAAATACCACTATAATAAATCTCAAATCCCTTAGATGTCAATTATAAAATTTAGACCAGTAATACTGATTATTGCTAATACTCATTAAACACAGAAAATTACTATAACTCGATAAATGCAGAGTGTGAATTACTTTAGTATATCTTAGGATGTTATCAGTAATTACTTGAAAACATTAAAGAAATAACAGGAACACATGAGACACTAGGATTTAATGTGGAAACCCAATTTGGGAAAAACCACCAATGTAACTAGTTACTAGTTTTTACTCTTCTGAAGTGAGCCCTATTAGGAGCCAACCCTATTAAAGGTTACAAAACAAACTATTAAGTGTGACCCCATTAAAGGATTTAATCACCTTGTTAGGAGTGGCCTTGCAAAAGGTCTTGAAACAATTCAATAAAATTGCCACCTTGTTAAAGGATTTACAAATGGTTGTTAAACCAACTTTTTAAAGAGATTTAAGATCACTACTACAATGGTTAGAAAGTAATAATGAAATGACATGATTGTGATGCAATTGAATTGCTAATTACAAATCTCTATTCTAGTTCATACTTGATTCTTCTTGATCGAAAAACACTTTTCTACCCCACCAGGATACTTGCTTATCCTTCAAGTCTGCTTCCTCTCTTCTTATCTCTTTCAACTCATTCAACTTGGATACATCACACACATTTTGAAATCACAACTTAACCTTTTACTTATACGTTCCAGATTATCAAGTTAGCTCAAATACAAATTAGAATAACCAATATTCATCACCTTAGTCTACTAGAATCAATAGGTAAAATAATTAAGCTTTTTGTGCCAAAATAAGAAAATTCTTTGGTAGCTGACCCAACTCAGTAGAAACTGATTCTGAAGAAAATTATTGTGTTAACCAATAGATGCTCGTTTAACACTATGAACTTACAAAATTCCTTTGGTAATCAAGTGAACTCAGTTAAAACTAACTATGTTCAACTTTCCCTTTATTAACCGAGTGAGCTTGGTTAACACTCTCTTCTGCATAGAGTAAACTTAGGAACACTTGGTAGACTAGAAAATCTATCTTCATTGACCAAGTGAGCTTGGCATGCACTGACTGTCAACTGATATGACATTTGTGTAATATCAAAGATAACACACAATTAATTAATTATCTCCAACAATCTCCCTCTTTGGCATTGATGGCAACACAACATGTCATAACATAATGAAATTTTGAGAACAACACTCCCTCTATCAGAAAGTTTCTCCATCTTTTATTTTATACAAAAAACTTCTCTTATAGTATTCTCCCTCTGTAAAGGAACTACTTAACTTATCCTTCTAAAAAATTTCAAAAAGATATGATAGTAGACTTCTCCCTCTTTGACAACACATTCCAAAGATAATTCTAAATAGTGCTAATGTACCTTGAGTACAAATTCATCTACAATATGTCCTTGCCAATACTACATCAATTGATTGATCTTCAACTAGGTTCTTGTTGATGCATCACTAAGCTTTATTTAGTGAGCTTTAGATAGGGGAATGACCCCTAACTTACCTCTTAGATACAAAAAAGCATCCTTAGGTAATGGATTTATGAATATATCTACAATTTGTTCTTTTGTATGCACATATTCTAATCTAATTTCTTAATCCTATACTAATTCTTTTACAAAGTGGTACTTTATGGCAATGTGCTTTGTTTTGGAATGCATCACTGGATTCTTGGATATGTTGATTACACTGGTGTTATCATAATACATCGCTATTGGCTCTTTGATTTCAACCATCATTCCTTCCAACTATTGTTTGAACCAAACAATGTTAGAGAAATTCACTACTACTACTACATATTCTACTTCTACTATGGATTGAGATGTGTAGTTTTGCTTCTTGCTTATCCAAGATACTAGCCTTTTACCAAGAAAGAATGCTCCACCACTAGTTCTTTTTCTATCATCAATATTTCCAACCTAATAAGCATCAGTAAATACTTTTAGGTCAAAGTTACCTCCAAGTTTGTACCATAAGCCATAGTCTTTAGTAACTTTCAGATATCTCAGGATTCTTTATATTGCCATCATGTGGTTTTCTCTAGTTTTAGCCAAGAATCTTACCACTATCCCAACTACTAACACAATATTAGGCCTTGTATGTACCAAATATTATAGTTTTCCAATCATTGCTCTATATAAGGTCCGATCTACTTCTTTGGAATCATCATCTTTGGTAAGCTTAAGTCTAGTAAACATGGGGGTTCCAATTGGTTTTGAATCTTTCATTTCAAATTTTTTGAGTATCTCTTTGATATACGTAGATTGAGTGATATAGATACCATTTTTATTTTGTTGTATCTACAATCCAATGAAGAATTTTATTTCACCAAACATGGAAATTTCAAATTTTGTATTCTTTTTTTTTGAAAATGCTTTGCATAAGTCATCATTCCTATGAATAGAGTGTCATCCACAAATATTTTTGCCAACACAATCTGGTTCCTCCTTGATGTACGGACTACTATTATCATTTGTTCTTTGAAAGCCAATCTATACCAAATAGTTATGTAGTCTTTCATACCAAGCTCTAGGAGATTTTTTTAGACCATATAGGTCTTTGTGTAATTTGTAGACCATTTCCCTTTTGTTTGGATCAACAAAACCTTCTAGTTGTGTAATGTAGACTTCCTCATCAAGAATTTCATTCAAGAATGCAAATTTGACATCCATCTGGTATAGTTTGAATCCTTTGTGAGTTGCATAAGAGAGTATAGTCCTAACACCTTCTAATCTTGCAACAGGGGAAAAAGTTTCACCATAATCAATACCTTCTTCTTGAGAATAGCCTTTACATACCAATCTTGCTTTATTTCTTGACACTTTTCCATCTTCATTTAGCTTATTTCTAAATACCAATTTTTTACTAATTACATTTTTATCTTTGGGCCTAGGTACAAGAGTCCAAGTATTATTTTTTTATGTTTGTTCTATTTCTTCATTCATAGCCTTAATCCAACTTTCATTTTCCAATGCATCATTGACAATTCTAGGTTCAAATTCAGCAAGTAAACATGTACCGTTTAGTTTGCTTCTTGTCATTGTTCTATCTGATTTGTCTCTAATCATCTAATTAGGTGCATGGTGCCTTTTGACATATTTAGCCAATATAGGTTCTTTGACTTTCAAATGAATTGCACTGTCTTCATTTTGAATCTTAACTTCTAGCTCAGGTCCTTCTATTTGTGGCCCAAGTCCTTCAAACTTGGTATACACTAACTTGATAGCCTCTGAATGTGACTCAAATCCCTGTGACTTAGTCTATACTTCCTGTAACTCGATAATTATTGGAGATTTGGAAATCTCAGGAGATGAGGTCCCCTTTTTGTCAAATGTGTTTAGCAATGTATCAGGTTCATAGTAGACAAATGTTCTATAGTCTTTTGGCTCCTTTTTGCTTTCTCCTTTAGTCTTTTCTACAAACTCATCAATTCTCACATGTGCACTTTCTATGATTTTGTGAGTAGACAAATTCAAACATTTGTATACTTTACTTCTGTAGGAATATCCTAGAAATATTTCTTCATCACCTTTTACATCAAATTTTCCTTTTCTGGATTCTTTCAAGATATAACATTTGCTGCCAAATACTTGCAAGTAACTTACATTGGGTTTGTAAGCATACCATAGTTTGTAGGGAGTTGTGTTTGAGTCCTTCTTCAACTGAACTCAGTTTAAAGTATGAACTGCAATGCTATTAGCTTCCTTCAAATATTTGATAGCAATATTCTTCTTAAGTATTAGTGTTTTTGTACAATCCATGATGGATCTGTTTCTTCTTTCAACTATTCCATTTTGCTCAAGAGTACTAGGGGCTGATACTTATCTTTTGATTCCTCTTTTAGTGCAGAAATTATTGAATTTATTTGAGATGAATTGACCACCTCTATCCGATCTTAAGCATTTCAATCTTTTTCTAGTTTCCTTTTCTACTCTAGCCAGATACCATTCGAATTTCTCAAAAGCTTCTGATTTTTTTTTAGATAAATAACAATCATCATTCTAGAATAATCATAAACAAAAAAAATGAAAAAAAATTCTCCACTATATGTTTCTATTCCAATGGGTCCACACAAATCAATATGCACAATTTCAATACATCTTCTGACTGATAGTTTTTAATTTTCAAACTAGTCTTTCTCATTTTACCAATTTGGCAATTCTTGCATAATCTTGACCATATTATCAAAGTTTACATGACATAATCTTCTATTCCATAGCTATCTTTCTTCTACTTGAGCAATGAAACATGAACAATCACTAAGATCAAGATAAAATAGGTTACCTTTTGTTTGCCTGCCTGATCCAATTAGATTTCCTTGGTTATCCAGTAGTCTTGCCTTGTCATTCATGAATTCTACTTTGAATCCAATGTTGTTTAGTTGTGTCACACTCAGTAAATTATGTTTTTTTCCTTCAAACTAATAGGTGTTTTCATATATAGGTTCATTGCTTAATGAGATTTGGCCTTTTCCTTTTATGCAACAAGGTTCATTGTTTCCAAACCTTACATTACCTCCATCATAGTGTTCAAAATGTTCAAACTTAGTTTTTTCTCCTATTATATGGTGATAAAATCCACTATCTATGATCCATTTGTCATTTTTGCTACCATGAGAGACAAGTGCCATCTTATCTCCTTCATCATTAGATTCATCTTTTACAACAATATACACTATTTCATCTTCATTATTATCAGAATCTTTAGCCATAAAACAAGTTTTCTTACCTTTGTCTTTGTAGGATTTGTGACCAATTCCTTCTTGCCTTTGTACATGTCACTTTCTATTTTTCCTTGCGTTCTTTATTTGGACACCTAGTAGCAATATGACAAATTTCTTCACAAGAAAAACAAATTAGAGGAATTTTACCTTTGTACTTTCCTCTGCTCATGGAATATTTCTTTGCAAGTACAGCTTCAACAATTTTAGGATCACTTTCTAAAATTTCTTTAGTTTCTTCTTCACTTTATAATTTATTATCTTTTATTTTCTTGCTTTTTTCTTTGAGTGAATGTTTAGCTTCAAATGCAAATTCAATATTCTTGCAAGTAGGAACATAATTGTCAAAGTCGTCTAGTTTAAAAGCTGTCAATCTTCCTCCTAGGGCATCCAAACCTATCTTGTTATTTGGATCACATCTCTTTTCTTGAATGATAGATACTCTAATTGCATAGATGGGAAGCAAAGTTCTGAGTACTTTACTTACAACAGTTTGTTCTTTTATTTCTCTTCTAGATGCTCTGATTGCACTAACACTAGCCTTGATTCTTTCCACATATTTTGCAACATTTTCATCTTCTCTCAACCTCATTTGATCAAATTGTCCTCTAAAGCTTTATACTTTGGCTCTTTTTACATTTTCATCACCTCCATAGATTCCTTTTAGTTTGTTCTAGATATCAAAAGTAGTTTTACAATCTTTTACCCCATCAAATTTAGCATAACTGAGAGCAGATGCAATGTCAATCATCATGATGTTATGGTTCTTCTTCTTAGAAATATCTTCAACTAATAATGTTCTAGTGGGAGTTTTGTATTTTTCATCAAGATATTTGTATCCTAAATCACTGATAGTAGCTAGATGAACCCTCATAAGTCTTTATCATCCTGCAAAGTTGTCTCTGTTCAACTTTGGAATCTCTCTCTTGTAAGACATCTTGATCTTTAGCTTGGATCCTTGAAACCTTCTCTGCAAGCACCAAAAGCTCTTATACCAATTTTTGGAAATATAAGAGGCGTAACTAAGGGGGGATGAATTAGTTACCATTAAAATAAATCCCACATCCGTTAGATGTAAATTATAAAATTCAAATTGGTAAAAAATTGATTACTATTGATACTTAGTAAACACATAGAAAATTACTGTAACTCGGTAAATGTAGAGTGTGAATTACTTTAGTTGATCTTAGGATGTTATCAGTAATTACTTGCAAGCATGAAAAAAATAACATGAATAGATGAGACATGAGGATTTAACATGGAAAACCAATTTTGGAAAAACTACCAATTTAACTAGTTATTATTTTTCACTCTTTTGAAGTGAGCCCTATTAGGAGCCAACCCTGTTAAAGGTTACAAAACACACTGTGAGGTGTGACCCCGTTAAAGGATTTAATCACCCTATTAGGAGTGGCCTTGCAAAAGGTCTTGAAACAATTCAATGGAATTGCCACCTTGTTAGAGGATTTACAAATGGTTGTTAGACCAACTCTATTAAGAGATTTGAGATCACTGCTACAATGGTTAGAAAGTAACAATGAAATGACCTGGTTGTGATGCAACTGAATTGCTGATTACAAGTCTTTTTTATGGTTCATACTTGATCCTTCCTGATCAAATAACACTTTTCTACTTCATAAGGATACCTACTCATCCTTCAAGTTCACTTCCTCTCTTCTTATCTCTTTCAACTCATTCAACTTGCATACATCACAAACATTTTGAAATCTCAACTTGACCTTTTACTTATACCTTCCAGATTAGAATAACCAATATTCAACACCTCAGTCGACTAGAATCAATAGGTAAAATAATTAAGCTTTACATGCCAAAATAAGAAAATCCTTTGGTAGCTGATGTAGCTCGGTAGAAATTGATTCTAAAGCAATTAATTCTATCAACCAATAGATGTTTGGTTAACACTGCAAACTTACAAAATTCATTTGGTAACTGATTGAACTTAGTTAATACTGACTCTATTCAAATTTCCCTTTGTTAACTAAGTGAGCTCAGTTAACACTCTTTTCTGCATAACTTCCTTCGATGCCTGAGTGAGCTCAGCATATACTGCCTTCTACATAGAGTAAACTTAGGAATGTTCAGTAGACTGGGAAAACTATCTTTACTGACCAAGTGAGCTTGGCATGCACTGACTATCAACTAATATGACATTTTTGTAACATCAAAGAGAACACACAATTAATCAATTGTATCCAACAGTGGTAGTATCCCTTACCCAATTCTCTATATCATATAAGCCATCCGTAATCTTGAGCCTAAGGTTTACAAAAATTAGCTTTTTGATCCAGGAAAACTCATTTGTAGACTTAGGCAATAAATCAGGAAGGTCATCATGTGTATTTCTACTTGCATAATCTACCTTTCTTGAGACAAATTTCTTTGGAGGAATGTTTACTAGTGACATAGAAATACTAGAACTCTTCACTATCTAATAGATTCGGATACGTACTTGGCTCTTCATTATCCCACTCAAAATTTTGCATCAAATGGTGGATACTAAAAATCTTTAGCAACTTCAAACGTGTGAGGAATAATTCTTTAGTTAGCTCTTAGTTCTCTATAATTCTGAAATTTGTTTGCATAGAGAGGAAATGGAAATATTTTGCAATATATCTCAAGTTTTGGTTTGCACAAGGAGATTCCAATTTTCATAAATGAATTGTAAGAAGAAACAAGGTGGCACCACCTTCTAATTTTGAAAACACACCATTGATTCTAAAAAATCTAAAAACCTAGGAATAAAATCATGAATGACTCACTTCCAATTTTCTAGGTTGGCAATCAATCTAATCAAGTTTCTCTACATAACTTTTCTTTCTAGTACTAGCAACTTGTTTTGGCCCAACTAGTGCTTGCAGACATGTGTGTCACATTTGTTCTATATCACTATGCATAAACATTGAGTAACTTCTACATGTTTCTACATATGACATAGTGACCATCATTGATACATCTTTGATTTGATGATGTATATTTTATGAGTGTTTTAATGCAACTATGGTGGGTCCTTTGTTTTTCCTTTGGTCACCATGTCATGTGCGCTAAAAGTTGAGCAATTTTCCATAGTGACATGGCACCTACCATTGATGCATCTTCAATTTGATGACTTCAATAAACATGTGTCCTTTTATGAGTGTGGATCCACATAGCATGTGACATCAAACTACCTTGACATGTTGTCATAGTCATGTATAACTATCAACCCTTTCCGCGTTACCCTTTTGAAATCAAGTCCCACTGTGTTTTAATTCACTGGAAGTTGCCATGTCACTAATAGTGAGAAATTTATAATTTTTGGTGGTGACATAGTGACCACCATATTTTATGAATAAATCCAACATCAAGAAATAAGCATGTTCTCATTAGGATACCTTATTTAATGCACCTTCTAATGTTTCATAATGATGATACCACTTAGTAAATGAAAAAGAAATTTTATGGTACCCATTTTTAGTGCTGACCCCACCATGCTTCACTTTCCCAAGAGGTCACCATGTCACTACTAGCAAAACTCTTACACATTCTAATGGAAACATAGTGACCACCATAATTCTTGAGAAAAATTGGCACCATGAAAATAACACATCCTCTGGTTGTGACTATATTTACTACTCTCCTAACACATCTAACAGTTCATTGTGCTGATATGGTTCATTAATAATAGGTAGAACTTTTGGTGCCATATTCACTTTTGGTCTCTCATGTTTTCCTTTTGTGGGAGGTCACCATGTCACATAAGATAAAGTAACTACAAGTTTCCATAATGACAAGATGACCACCATAGATCTTAGAAAAGATCTAACAGTGAGGAAAATTTTGTGGAAATATTAAGCCAAAAGAAAAACCTTTAAAAGTTCCCGAAAATATATACCCTTTTCAAAATGATTTTCCCACTCGATCTTTAAAGTAAAGGCATACTACCTAAAGGGTTTACTTAGGGCATAAATTTGGTTTTTATTAGCGTTAATCAATTTTGAAAAGGCCAAACCCTAATTTGTAGAATATATATAGATCTATCTAATTTTCACATATTTTAGGAAAAATTTTGCACTATGAAAAATTAGACCGTCAGTGGCTTTGTCTAGTGATGATAGACAACTTGTGTCTATGCAAGAATCTAGAATCTTTGGTAGAGCAAACCACATACTTGATATAGATTGACAACTTCTGAGAGAGCAACTACACAAGAAAAGCACTATGTACAAAGGCCATACAAAAGACACAAAGGATTTATAGAATGCACAAGAAAAACCCTAGACTACTGTTCATGGAAACAAAGATATTTTAAGAAAAATACCTCTTCAAGAATTGCCCATGAACTATAAATTCAAGAATAGCTCTAGTTAAATCCTTTAGAAATTATGAATCTTCACCATTTTTATCATAAATGTTATATGGGCCAAGCAGATGGGGTCAAACTTACCATGCTTGCCTTTATCTTCCATCCTAGCCTTCAACATCAATACCATATCAACTATTTCAAATTTCTTCTTAGTAGCCCTCTTGTTATATAGATGTTTCATCTATGACTGCAACTTTGCATTTTGAATAGAGGAATCTCTTCTTGTTTCTTCTAGTTGTAGGATATCATCCATCCCGAGTTGCATTTCATCAATAATATCATCTTTGTAAATTTGAACAAATTTATACATTTCCTTTAAATTGTTTTGTGGAAGTTTAGCCTGTATGCGATAAACTGAATCAAAAGGAGCAAATCCAATGGCCTTTTTCACAATAACCCTGTTAGCCCATAGAGCTAATGGCAATTTTGAATCCTAGGCCTTCTTGTTCTCTCCTAGAATCCTTTTGATAATTTTCAATATGCTCTTAATGGTTTATTCTACTTGACCATTCCATTGTGGATGGTAAGCTGAGGATGTGTGCTATATAATGCCATATTTCCTACAAAATTCTATATATTCTTCATATCTAAAACACATAGCATTATCAGTTACAATCCTCTTTGGGCATCCAAACCTAGTTATAATATTATTCAAAATAAAATTGATCACTACTTTACTTGTTGCATTCTTAGTGGGAATTGCTTCAATCCACTTAGTAAAATAATCAATAGCTACTAGAATCTAGGAATGTTCACTACTAGACTTGTTGGGAATCTTACCAATGAAATCAATTCCCCATTGTTGAAAAGGTGTTTGTACTTCAATAGGTCTTAATGGTAAATTTCCAGAGAATTTTATCTTTCCACTAAATCTCTGACAAACATCACATGTTATAACAAACTCATGAGCATCTTTAAAGAGTGTTGGCCACCTAAAGCGAGCTCTGAGAATTTTATGAGTTATGGCCTTAGCCATGTAATGAACTTCGCACACACCCTCATGCATATCTCTTGAAATTTTCTTAGAGTCAATTTCATCAATACACTTCGAAAGCACTCCCTCCATATCCCCCCACCATGACTGCCCCTACACTATAACATATCTTATAGCCTACAATTTTATGGATCTTTTCTAGTTATCTATTAATCCTAGTGGAGACTTCATATTTTACAAATAATAAATTACACCTCTATGTCAATTGAAAGTCTCCATGTTACAGAGATTATCCTTGCAGTCATCATCAAAATGGTTGATTTTATTTTCTTCTAAATTAGCTTCTATCATCAATTTGACCAAACCTTGACCTCTAACCAGTTTTATGATCTGAATATCAATATTAAATTCCTGTATTTTGTTAATCCACCTACACCTTCTACCAAATAACTCTTTTTGTGAGAAGATGTCCTTAACAATAGTAGTAGGGACAAATGCAATAACAATTGCTCCCATTAGATAGCACCTAAAGGCCTTTACTCCTTTCACAAGTGCATATACCTATTTTTCATTAATATCATACTTCAATTCTACTACCTATAATGATTTGCTAAAAAATGCAATGGGCTATTCATAACCTCCTCAATTTTTCTGTAAAAGTGATAAAGGCATATTAATGTCTCAAATTTGATATAGTTTTTATATAGTTTGAACTTACTTTTTGAGCCTTGTGAAAAACATTCCCAACATATTTGTTTTAAATATCTTGTGAACTTATGCTGGGTACAACTAGAACCTATTAAACTTATGGATAGTGGATATGACATACCTTGCTTAATATTATATATAACATGCAATATTTCATATAAATGTTTTAAGTTATGTTCTAATATTTGAATAAAAGTAGAAATCTTGTTGTGCATATGTTTCAAATGTTTCTAATTTTTAGGTCAGTAGCATGAAGAGTGGTGATCACCATATTAAAGGAGGAAGTAATGAAGACCATTCATGGAAAAATAAGCACAAATTAGTTTGAGATGATAAGCCAAATCTACAAGGAGAGTAATTTTTTTAGAGAAACTAGGAAGACCTGACTAGCTATATTTCCCGCAAGCTATTATTTTGTTGCTTAATTAATGTTTTATGTCATGGTTGACATTCCAAATTCTTTTCTGGCAATGTTTGTTCACAAATTTTATGTTATGCTTGTAATAAGTATCCAATCCTCTATATATAAGAAAGGGGAGAGATGAAAACTTAATGAAATATTACTTGTTTGAGATTCAAAAGTTGCTCTATTTTGTTCTTCGTGAATTGTCCTATCATGTAATCAAAGAATAATTCTAATGTGAGTGATTTTGGAATACCCATTACGTTCTTAGTTAGTAGAAGCCAACCAAGGGGGCCCACTTGAGAGGTGGAATAGATTTAGGTAGAGTAGATTCATTTCTTGCAATCTCCTATTTTAAGATAGTTGTTGTGAAAGATCTTGCAACACTTGTGAAAAATGATCATAGTGGATATTTGAATTATTAACCAGTTTAGAATTCCTTTTTTGAAGTTTTTACAGTTATTTGTTATTAGTCTAAGTGTGTTTACTATTCTATATTAGTAGTATAGATTCCTTTCATACATTTTACTTTCTTGCAGCATAGGTGTTGAGACTCTTTAAGGAACTTAGTGCACATATCATGCTGACCCATTTCATGTCCTACGTCCTTGGGTTGACAATTCAAGTGTATATTTCATGATGGAATATATAGTTCTCAATAATGGACATACTATCCTTGAAAGAGGAATAATGGTCTAATTATCTTGATCTATTGTGGGAACCATGCATTTTTGGTGCCATTGCTGGGGATGGTGTAACACTAGGAACCATTATGAGTCCTTTATTTTTAGATTAGTTTGTTAGCTAGAAACTGAAAAATTGTGGGCTTAACTAACAAGTCACCAATTCAATTGCATGCATCAAAGAAGAAGACAATGAGATGAACATGGGAGATTTCTTCCATAGGAGCCAGTTAGTTTGAATGAAGAAATTGAATGAGAAGTTGAGTTTCTTTTTTCAAATGCAAGCCCTATTTTTCCTATAGAATCATCCTCAAGAGAAAAACCCCTAGATACAAGTGGTCTTCAACCTTTTGCTAAAGTTTTGGCTAGTTTTCTTGATAGTACTATTCCAAATCCACCAGTTGTTAACCATCTAGTACCTAATGTTCCTTTTTAGTAGCCACCCCATAATCTAGTACTTCTAATAATGGAACAACCTACTTTTCCATTTCATCTTTTGAGCCTCATAACTAATTCTAATCTAAAAAATATACCTGCAACTACTCTTCCAAAGTTCTATGGCCTTACAACTAAAGACCTGGATACTTTCTTATTTGAATTTGACATACTCTGTCATAGCTTTGATTGCAACAATGATGCCCATAAGCTCAAGTTATTTACAACAACATTGAAAGAATCAACTTTATGATGGTTCATGGGATTAGTAGCTAATGTAGTAGGTACTTGGGATGAAATGCAAACTCTCTTTTTGGACAAATAAAAAGAGTATTGCAAAGAAAATAATTCAAGAGGAGATGATATCTTTAGAATATCACAGAAGGAGGATGAAACATTGGAAGACTATGTTTCACATTGTTTTTCTTTGAATGGTTTTGATATTCAAGTGTCAACACACTTAACCAATTTCACTATGCATGCCAAGTACACTATGCATGTCGAGCTATAGTATTTTCCAAGCCAGAAATTCAATAGGTGCTAAGTGACTTCAGGTGCTGAGTAAGCAATAGATGTTGACTAATATATAGGTGTCAAGGCATAGTTGATGCCAAGCAAGTTAGAGTGCTTCATATACCAAGTGAGCCAGAATCATACATGTGCTGAGCAAGATAGAATGTATAGTTTCTGAGCAAACTAGGATAGTATATGTGTTGAGCACCAGTAGTCTACTATGTGTCGAGTAATACATAATCAACATATGATTTTTTGCTCTCACAAACTTAGATGTAAACCATTTTTGGAGCTGACATAGAAAGATTTCAAAAGGAAAACAAGGATAAGAATGAATCTTGTATATTTCCAATGCAATCAGCATGCAACCAATTAGAAAAATGGAGAAGGCATGCAACCAATGAGAAAAATGCAAGGGATGAGTGGGAATTCAAGATTCAATATGGATCGTAGATCCATACCTAACCCTAAGTCTACGAAGCCTTATTAAGGAGACTTGGACACCATAATTTTGATTAGTAAAGGAGTTGTTGAAGGTATTTGCTAATTAGATGGTATATAGCATAATAGAGCAAGCAATAGGGGTGTCAAGGACTTAGCAAATTGAGCAGCAATTATACATTTAGTTGATCAGAATAGGACAAAGGATAAGAACAAAGATCAGATCAAGCAAGGGTCACATCAGAGAGAGCAGATCAAGTGCCTAAATCCAACAATTAAAGATTACATACTATCAAGTTAATTGTTCTAATACTTTCTAGTCATTGTATTAGATGTTGGAAGTCTATTGATAGGTTAGCTTAACAACTAGGTGGCAGAACCTTTGGACAAGGTGATTGAAAATTCTATTGAATTAGATGGGTTTAATAGCCTATTGTAAATCCTTTAATAGGGTGACGCTTCTTGTGAAGTATTTGTAAATCCTTTAACTAGCTCATTATTGACATAGTGTAAAGCCTTTAATAGAGTAGGCCTTTCATAGGGCTAACCATCAAGAGTGGACAAAAAATTATTGCTACAGTAATTTTTTTGGGTATCATCCCCATCCTAGTTTTACCTTCTTATTCCTAGAGGGTTTCTAGGTTATCAAATCTGGTGTTATGTGTGTCAATGCATGTGTTTTCTTTATGTTTATCTAATATGTTTATATGCATGCAGTTTACTTTCAGTTATGTGTTGAAAAGGATTTAAAAGGATAAAAACTAGTTACTTTTGATTCACCCCCACTCTTAGAAGTACTCTTCTCATTTGAATATTCCAACAATTGGTATTAGAGCTATCTTGTTCTCACAAGGAGAAGCCTAACAACTAAGAGAAAAGGTCTAAAGGTGGAAGTCTTCAAACTTGGGAAGATCATAGACAATTAGGTGATTGATGTACATCTTGCTCTACACAAATTGGAGGAAGCCAAAGAAGAATTGAGAAAGTCCTTAAAAAGAAGGAAGGATATAGTCATAGCTGAAAATGACATACACTACAAGGAGATTGATACCACACAACTGTTTTCCAATGGAGATTCCAAGGAATTTGATACAACAATAGCTGAATTGATTTAGAAAAATAGAGCACAAGTTGAGGAAATCATAATACTCAAGCTTGAACAAGAATCACAAGCCATAATGCTTTGTGAAGTGACTAAACAAAAGAAGAGATCCATTGAAGACAAGGCCATGATAGAAGATGAAAAGAGAAATCTTACCAATAGATTGGAGGAGAAGATAATTGAGTTTGAAAGGATCTCAAACATGCAGCTGGACACCTTAAGCTAGATGATGAATGCTCATCATCAGCTAAACATGAAGGACATTGAGATCTCCACTCTAAGAATGTAGAATGAACAATTGTAGAATAAGTTGAAAAGAGAGAAGGAGATAGCAAAAAGCTTCAACAAACCCAATGAGGCTATCAAGTACTTTGAGAAACTATTGAGATCACCAAGGGCTAGTAATGATACTTTAGGACTTGGTTACACCAACACTGAGCAAGGAGAATCATCCAAGATTGTAGAAGAAAGGAGTAACAAAGGTAAGAAAACTAAACCTACTTTTCATTTCTATGGTAAAAAGGAACATAACTCTAATGTATGCAGGAGCAAGAATGGTCATTAGCATGATAAGCCTAAAGATGTAAGCTTTTGTCACAAGTACAAAAAGAAAGGACACCTATCACAAGATTGCAAGACAAAGACCATGAGGACACCAAGATTTGATGGTCATTGCTATAACTACAAAAAGTATGGAAATAGAGATTTTGAGTTCAGATCAAAGCCTATGTGGACACCTAATTAGCCTGCAAGGAGAAACAACCATGCACACCACTACAAATAGGATTAAAATATCAGGAAAATCTATCATTAGTGTTAGGATCATGGTCATGTTCCTGAGAACTACATAAGAACTCATTTTAGAGGAAACTATAGTAGGTGGTTAAGCCAAACCACATGTTTTAGTTGCTTGAAGACATGACATATTAGTAGGTATTGCCCAACAAGTGCCAAGGCACCCAAGTCAGAAGTCAACAAGGGTAAAGAGAAAGTTGATGTGGAACACATCATGGTAGAGATGAAAAGGACATGACAAAGAAGTGATGGATCAAGCACATCCAATGGAGGGATTACTTCACTCAAAAGTTCAAGTGATCACACTTCATCCAACTAAGCAAAAGAAAGATGTATGGGACTAGTATGCAAAGTTGTAACCTACATTAGTCCCAAAGAACAAAGGAGTACTACAAAGAAGAAATTAGCATGAGAAATAATGCCAAGTCAAAATTTTGAAGAAGCTACCGAGTTACCCTTGGATGCCAAGAAAAGCTCCATTACATGATGAGTTTCCAATAGCGATCGAGTTGATAATTGATGCCCAGAGAATGAAATTCAATGGATGCTAACTTATGTTGAAACCTTCAAGTGTCAAGTTTATAGCTATATACATTATACAATAAATGCTAGGTTTTGAATTATATAAGGTTGAATTTCACTCATTTTTACACCATTCAAACACAAAGAAAAGACAAGAAGAGTGAAGAAGCAATCACGTAGCAACCTAATAGCCATTTGCATGGATTTCAATAGCAATTTAGCACAAATTCATCGATTTAAAGGTATTTATCAAGTGCCAAGCTATGCAGTATTAAAAGTTTATTATATATTTAAACCCTAGTTTAGTAAAATGACATCAAGCTCCAAAAAACCCAAAGGAAAAGAGAGTCATGAGGTTCAATTAGTCAGCAACGAGGTCAAACAACCCAAGTTCAAACCCATTCTTGAGGTTGCGTATAAGAATGACCCAACTGGTGATTTATCTATTATCCCATCCAAAGTAGTCATGGTGTAAGATGTGAGAAGGTGTTATAAGTAAAAATTTGGCACCATAGGTGATCTTGAAATCTTCCAAGCCTATGACAAGTTATGTGATAATGGGATATTGAAAAACAAATTTGAGATAGTTGAGAAAAAGGGTTTGACAAATGACCTAATTTTTCCCACAGTGTTCAAGACTGAATGGATTCACATTATTTTAAGTAAAATTCATGATGGCTATTTATGGTTGGATACAAGACCTATTAAGATTAAAAAAAGGATAGTACATAGAGTTATGAGATTCCTAACCCTAGATTGGCCACACACCTTGAGAAGTGATAGAAGGGAGGCCATTCAAAAGAATACAGGAGCCAAATAGAACAATAGGGGAATGACCATTGACACTATAATAGAACCCCTACTTGACTTTGTAGTTAGAGTGATTTCATACAAATTCTACTAATCAAGTAGACTAAATAGCATACCCTATATAGCTATTGATGTAGCTTACAAGTTGGTAAAGAAAGATCATACTTATGATCTGGCAGAACTAATGCTTTAGCAAATAAATGAAAATTTGGGAGCTATAATAAGATCCAAGGGAGCACAATGAAAATTTGGATTAGTATTAGTCTTCATATTCTTGTATGTGATGGAACAATTCCCTTCAATTGGAAAGGTAAATTGGAATTCCAACAAGTCTACAATCACACAAATCAACGAGTTCATTGATCAGATGGGAGATAATTTTGAGGCCTAGATGACTAGCTATTTTGAGTACTTTAAGAAATCCATGAAGCAGAGAATGAGAATACCAGTTTCATTGGTAGAGCAACATGTCAATGACATATGCTTTTTGGTTGACATTGACTACACATACATTCAAGCTATAGTGCGAAGAATAAGATGACTTAGGCCACTAGGTTATGAGTTGGATGTGGACCAAGGCTCAGCTGCAATCACTATCCTACTTGTGAAAGATATTGAAAAATCTACCAAACCTTTTGGCACATATGATGTTGTCAAATAAAAAGTTGAAATTGAATTGAAGATAGCCTTTGTTATCAAGAGGAAGGATAAATTAGTGAAGAAGATAAAGAAGAAATTTGGAGCAACTATTAAAGAGAAGTAGGTGGTGAAGAAGAAGTAGAAGAAGAATAAGGTGAAAGTGAAGAAGAAGAAGAACAAGGGCAAGGTCCTATGAAGTTGATACAAGGCTTAGGAGAAGATAAGGATGAAGGTACTGAGGAAGAAGAAGCTGAAGAAGCACCTACACAAGTCAAGGAAAAGAAGAGAAAGGCTAAAACTCAGCTTGTAGCTCAGCCAAAGGCCAAGAAGGCATCAAAGCCCACTCAAGAAAAATAAAAAAACCTACAACAAGGGCTACTACAAGGGAAACAACACAAAAGGCCAAAGAGGAAGAAAAAGAGAAAAAGAAGGCCGCTGAATAGACTGGTGAAGTGTAGAGAAAGAGAAGAAAATATGTAGCACAACTAGATTATGATGAGGAGAGAATAGAGTTAGAGGATATTAGCCAATTTAGAGTGGTAAGCTATCCTCCTAAGTCTACAATTGATAAACTTTGTGAAAAGATTAGGAATGTAGATTTAAATGATTTAAAGACTCTTGATTTTAATAAGATCAGTAGAGAAGAGAAAAATAAAGTAGAGGAATCTATGTATGCCATGATGGTAGAATTCAAAAACACACCTCTAGAACTTGACAATACCATGCCTAAGGAACTGTATGAGATAGTTGAAAATAAATGGCATTATTGTCTAAAAATGGAGAAGGAGATTAGAGAATCTACCTTAGCCCAAGTGATGCCTAACCTAACAAAAGGTCAAATAACAAATGCAAATAAGAAACATGGTGTCAAATTTGCACCTAAATACATAGCCTTCAACATCCTACAAAACAAGATAGAGGATGTAGTAAATAAATCCACACAATTGTGGAAGACAATCTATAACATAACTGATGAAAATGAAGAGGCAAATAAGGTAGAATCCAGTACCAAGGAGAAGTTAGAGGCAAAGGAAATAGAGAAGCAAGAAGAAGAAAATAAAGGCGAGGAAGAAAAAGGAGAGGAAGATAATAAAGAGAAAGAAGAGGAGAAATCAACTAAGGGAGAAGACATGACAACAGTTGAATAGCAAGAGCAGCAAGAGGAACAAAGCATGCAAGACACACAAATGCCACCTCCTAGTCCTCCTCATGTATCCATTACACCTATAGAAACTATAATAGTGAAGGATGTTACTGACACATCATGTCAAAACATCAATCCCTTAACTATAGAGGATCTCTCCAAGATCCTTCACCAATCTGCTTTACAGGAAAAATTATGCACAAACCTTGTATTGGTGAGTGTTGATGAGCTATAGAAGGCTATAGTAGAACCATAGAGAGAAAAGGTGAAACCACAAGAACCATCTTTCACCTATACAACTACTTTTACTAAAATTTTGATGCTTCAACCACCTACAACAACAAGTGATACTGTTCAGATGCTAATTGTAGAAAAAGGGAAAGACACAAGAACAATAGGATAGACTTCTTCATCTAATCCCATAGTATAGATAATAGGTACACCCCCAAAAATTGGGATTGATGAGGGTAAATCAAAATAAGAAAAGGAGGAAAAAAAATATGAGGAGCAAGTTGCAATCTAGACATTAATTGAATTACCAAAAATTGGCACTCCTACACAAATTCTTCAAAAGCTAAGCACTAAAATGATATCATTACACGTCTAAACACCAGGCTCAAGCTGTAAAAAGGTTGCCAAGATAATTCACTATGGAGATCCTAAGCTAGACAAAGAGATTCTTAGACCTCCTTATGACTCCAAGACCATAACCACTGAATAGATAACTAAGATGTAGAATTCACTAGATAGGAGAAAAAGGTAGGAGATACTTAGAAAAGAGTATAAAGACAAGAAATAATTGAATGAAATTAAGGACATCTTCATGGATGCCTTCAACTTTTAGTCACCAAATAAATCAAAACCCATAATGGAGCAACTACCAGATATAGTTGACTAGGTGAACCATGAAGACTAGGATACTAATGCTAATCTCATGGAATGGTCAGAAAGAAAATTTCAAGGGAAGGAAAATGAAAAGATATCAGGTGATATAGCACTAGCATAGGTAGAGTTGGCTAAGAAACTTGAAAAATTCAAAACTATACTTAAAAACACTTTCTCATTGTACAACAAACTGTGTGACTTTTCCAACTTCACACAAGAGACTAGCCAACATATATTGAGCTTGGAGAAAATTCTTAAGATTTCTAGCATAAAATTACCCTTAAATCCAACTCAAAGTGAGAAGCATTTTGCAAAATCACTTCACACTCAAAGGGAGTTAGTTGTACTCACAACAAAGGAAGCCAATATAAAAGGTTAATTTATGTAAATTCAATCCTCTATGACCCCACATTTGGAAGTCCTCCACAAGGAGCAAGTATATGCAAAAATAGTTCTAAAGAAAGATCCTAATCTTTCTAGACTTGATGGACTTATACATCTTGTTGCAAAGACTACCATCCAGCACAAGTCACTTGACATTGCTTTGGAAAATTGGGATGCAGCTCTGAAAGTGCTCTTGGAGGTAAATAGTAACTCTTTGGCTAAGTATGGTATTACTCCTTAGAATCCTTTGACATTAGTGTCAAAAAGGGGGAGACATATGTTTTAGGGGAGATATAAGGGAGATATAATATTTTGATGAAGATATAACTAGGGGGGAGAATACTATAAATTTTGATTACATTCTTTCATTCATTTTGAATAGAAAGGAAATTTTTTAGATAGCTAAATAGGGGGAGATAAGTAATAAGACAAATTGAGGAGGAGATACAAAATTTTGGCAATCATATGGAAGATAGCTCTATTCTATATAAGATTTGATACAAAATGCAAGAATTTCATAGCTCTAATAGATCAGATATAGAATACAAGAACAAGGAAAAAGACAAAGAGTATCAAGCACATTAGCACATAATTTTGGTTTCAAGAATGAATAAGGAACAATCAACTCAGGGGGAGTTATAAGGTATATTGTTCCCTACAAAATTTTGGACAAGTTTTGAAATTCTGCATATATGCCAAATAGAATGAAAAAATGTACTCATAAGGTCAGTTCAATAATACATAGTTAAGTGTTTTTGACACTCATGTCAAAGGGGGAGATTGTTGGTCTTAGAATGGTTTTGACATTTGAGGGTCAACACACTTAACCAATTTCACTATACATGCCAAGTACACTATGTATTCTAAACCATAGTATGTGCTGAGCCAAAATTTCAACAGGTGCCGAGTGACTTCAGGTGCTGAGTAAGCAATAGATGTCAAGTGATATATAGGTGCCAAGTCACAGTTGATGGTGAGCAAGTTAGAGTGCTTCATATGATGAGTGAGCCAGAATCATACATGTGCCAAGCAAGATAGAATGTATAGGTGCCAATCAAACTAGGATAGTATATGTGTCGAGCACCAGTAGTCTAGTATGTGTCGAGTAACACATAATCAAAATATGAGTTTATGCTCTCACAAACTTAGATATAAACTATTTTTTGAGCCAACATAGAAAGATTTTGAAAGGAAAACAAGGATAAGAATGAATCTTGTATATTTCCTATCCAATCAGCATGCAACCAATCAAAAAAATGGAGAAGGCATGCAACTAATGAGAAAAATGCAAGGAATCAATGGGAATTCAAGATTCAATATGGATTGTAGATCCACACCTAACCCTAAGTCTATGAAGCCTTTATAAGGAGACTTGGACACCATAATTTTGATTAGTCAAGGAGTTGTCAAAGTTATTTGCTAATCAAATAGCATATAGCAGAATAGAGCAAGCGACAGGGGTGTCAAGGACTTAGGAGTTGAGCAATAATTACATATTCAGTTGATCAAAATAGGAAAAAGAATAAGAATAGAGATTAGATCAAGAAAGGGTCACATCCGAGAGAGTAGATCAAGTGCTTGAATCTAGTAATTAAAGATTGCATACTATCAAGTTAATTGTTCTAATACTTTCTTTCCATTGTATTAGATGTTGGAAATCCTATATTGATAGGTTAGCTTAATAGCCAGGTGGGAGAACCTTTGGACAAGGTGATTGAAAATTGTATTGAATTAGGTGGGTTTAACAGCCTATTGTAAATCCTTTAATAGGGTGACACTTCTTGTAAAGTGTTTGTAAATCCTTTAACTAAGTCACTATTGACATAGTGTAAAGCCTTTAACAAAGTAGACCTTTCACAGGGAAGACCATCAAAAGTGGTCAAACAATTATTGCTATAGTAATTTTTTTGGGTATCATCCCCACCCTTGTTTTACCTTCTTATTCCTAGAGGGTTTTTGGGTTATCAAATCTGGTGTTATCTGTGTCAATGCATTTGTTTGCTTTATGTTGATCTAATATGTTTATATGCGTGCAGTTTACTTTTAGTTATGTGTTGAAAAGGATTTAAAAGGATAAAAACTAGTTACTTCTAATTCACCCCCCCCCTCAGAAGTACTCTTCCCATTTGAATATTCCAATGCATGTTTCTTGTATAAACTACAGAAGAACCCTCAGGATGTACTATCAGAGGATTCACAAAATCTAGTCTTCTTGAGAGGGGTGGATAATAATTGTCTGGAGGCACTAGACCTAATGGCTAGTGGTGATATATCAATCTTCTTGGGATGACCTTAAGAAAATCTATTTTAACTAGTCAAGGTCAAAAATGAAGAAAGGAAGGGGACACTAGACTACAACCACTAAAGGGATTAGTTAGGGTACTTCAAAGATTGAGATATCTAATCTACTCTCAGATTTTAAGCAAGATATCATAAATGATGTCTTTACACATCTTGACACAATGACTATAAAGAAGAAGCATGGAGAAGTTGAGGTACAATTAGTTAAGTATTGCCCACACTGTCAAAAGTAGAAGAAAGATTGTTAATTCAAATTGGTTGCTAACATGGAAAACCATCATCTTCCAATGAGATACATGAAGTTAGATGGGGAGGATGAACAAGTATTCTATATTTCTCAATGCCAGCCATCGGCCCAATGTCAAGGTATGCTTCAGGACCCTTTACAAAATTTAAATATATATGGTAATCAATGGAAAAACCATAGTACCCAAGGTCCTCCACCATATGGTAACCCTAGTTGGAATAATGCTTGGAAAAATAATCCATAATAGCCTCAATGGTCTCAAAATTCCCAACCTTCTTGACCAAACCAGCAAAAAAATCAATGGTAGAATCAACAAAACCAATGGACACAACCCTAAGGGAATTGGCAGTCTACAAACCAATGAAGAGGACCTTAGTAATGGCCTCACCAAAATACTAATAATCCACAATTACCACAACTACCACCTCTAGTCCAACAACCTACACTAGTACTCACACCTATAAGTTCTAGACCTCAAAAGAAAACTTAGTTACCTACACAACCTCAGCTAAATCCAAATAACCAATAGCCCCAACAACCTATTTATTCTATTGATGCTCAAGAATATCCTGCTTAGACTCTAAGTGTTGTAGATATACATTTGAGATCTAGTACAACCCCACTAGTTCCTAAACCACCTCTCATAATTGAAATACCAGATACTCCTATAGTATTAGAACCTACAACTTCTAAGCCACAAGTGGTTGACCCAACCACTGTAACTAGCTTAGCTCAAACTCAAACAACAGTTGAACCTTCTTTCCTAGAAAATCTCATACAAAGTAAACCTACACAAATAGAGGAACAATCCTTTGACATCATTGATCAATTAAAGAACATGCATGTCCAAATACCCTTATTCCAAGCTATTAAAGATGTTTCTATTTATGGAAAAGCCATTAGAGAAGCTTATCTAAAAAAGCTTGGGAGGAAGAAAAAGGATCCAACTACAATCCATGTTGTAGGACAATTGGCTGAAATCATGTTAGGAAAATTGATCATTCCTAAATATTCTAATCTAGGAAGTCTAGTTGTGAATGTGACTACAAATGGTTAGTCTATTAAAAATGCTTTAATAGATCTTGGTACTACTATAAATATCATGACTAAGGATACTATAAAAAAGCTAAATATAGAAGGGTTAAGAACTACACCAACAATTCTGCAACTTGCAGATAGTTCTAATATCACTCCTAATGGGATGATAGAAGACATAATAGTAACCCTAGACTCTCTAGAGTACTCTATAGATTTCATGATATTGTCTCCAAAACCCAATTTATCTAGTTACCCTATCATTTTAGGATGACCATGGTTAGCTATAGCTGATGCAAATATAACTTGTAGGTCAAGGAGCATGACCATATCCCATGGACAAGCAATAGAGAAATTTGATCTATAACCTCCAGCACAACCACAACCAGATTTAAGTACATTTGTATGGCCAAATTTAGGGGATGGAAAAGAAGAATTAAACTCTATAGCACATCTTATGATGTTACATAGATAGTCTTTTTTGAAGCTACAGGAAGACGATTTAGTAATTCAGAGTATTCTTAACAATACTTGTGTGGTAGAAAAAGATGTATTTCATAGTTTTATCTTAGAACTAACTACATATGAGGAGTGTAATGAGAGTTGTTTTCTGCTCAAGGAGCTAGACATTATCCATCAGCTCTTACCAAGTGAACTAGATACAAATCTAATCTCTAAAGTTGTTATAGTTGATCTTTTAATTACGATTGAGTTGTCAAAAAGTCATAATCTCCATGTCAATCCCAAATTGTCTTCTACACAAATGACACAGCTAACATAGCTTCTTCAAAAACATGAAAATTCTTTTGCATATGACTATGGGGATATGAAAAGGTTGAGTCCTACATTATGCACTCATAGAATATACATCAATGGAGGGTGTCTACCACTCTTTCAACCCCAAAGAAGGATTAATCTAGCCCTCAGAGAAATAGTCAAAATTGAATTGCAAAAATTGCTTGATGTTGGTTTTATATATCCTATATCTGATAGTAGATGGGTCTCATCTCTAGTCATAGTGTCTAAAAAGGGAGGAAAATATTGGATTTTTTTAGATTATAGAGAATTGAATAAAGAAACCAAAAAGGATCACTTTCCTTTACCATTCATTGATCAAGTTCTGGATACTTTGGCTAGTAAGAAATACTTTTCTTTTCTAGATGGGTACAATGATTATAATTTTATAAGTAAAGCTCCTGGAGATCAAGAAAAAACCACATTTACATGCCCATGGGGCATGTTTGCATATTTTTTCTTGCCATTTAGCCTATGTAATGTGCTTACAACATTTCAATGAGTCATGATCATCATTTTTGTTGACATATCACATGATTGCATTGAAATATACATGGATGATTCCACAACATTTGGAGTCACCTTTGAAGAAGCCTCGATGAATGTTGAAAAGGTTCTTGTTCGATGCAAAGAACATAATCTATCACTCAATAGTGAGAAATGTTTCATGCTCATGCAAGAAGGAGTGGTGCTTGGTCATTTTATATCAGCTATATGAATACAAGTGGATCTAGCTAAGATAGAGGTAATTATAAGACTGCCCATACCTACAAAACCAAAAGATATAAGAAATTTTTTAGGTCATGTAGGATATTATAAGCATTTCATAAAAGATTTTAGTAAAATAGCTAGTCCTTTGTATACACTATTGACGAAGGAAGTTGAATTTTTTTGGACGCCTGAATGTAATGAAGCCTTTTTGCAACTTAAGAAACTCCTCACTACAACACTAGTTTTAAAGGGACCTGGTTGGTCAATTCCATACTGATGCATCAAATTATGTTGTATGAGCTGTATTAGGACAAAAGCCTACTAATCTTGAAAATTCCATCTACTATATTAGTAAAAGCCTTCATGGACCTTAACTGAATTACACAATAATAGAAAAAGAACTTCTAGATATAGTTTATGCATTGAATAGATTCAAACATTATGTAACTAGATATCTTATTTTTGTTCATAATGATCACTCAACTATAAGGTACTTAATGAACAAACCATCTATAACTAGTAGATTGGCAAGATCACTCTTGTTGTTATAGGAGTTTGATATTACCATTGCTGATAATCCAAGAAAATCTAACATAATTGTTGATTATTTTCTAGATTGAACATTACTGATGAAGATCTAACTCCAATTGAAGATTCTTTTTCAGATGAACACTTGTCCCATATAGCAACTCATACACCATGGTATGTAGACATAGAAAATTATCGTGCTACAAATAGAATACCCCCACACTTCTCTCATAAAGAAAGGAGGAAGTAGCAAAGAAATGTTTTCATTATTCCTAGATAGATAACAATCTCTTCTATTTTGGACTAGATTCGGTCATGAGGAGATGTGTTAGGGAAGATGAGATATATGATACATTGCATGCTTGTCATGATGAACCATGTGGAGGCCATTTTGTAGGAAAAAGAATAGCATTGATGGTACTTACAACTAGACAATATTGGCCAACCTTACATAAGGATTCAATAACTTATACAACCAATTGTGACAAATGCCAGAGGATGGGCTAACCAACCAAAGCTAATGAGATGACACTCAATACACAAATTTTAGTAACACTTTTTGGCAAGTGGGGTATGGACTTCATAGGTCCAATTGAACCACCATCAAGAGGAAAATACTACATCTCAGTATGCATAGATTATGTTAAAAAATTGGGTGGAAGTTAGAGAAATGGAAAATGCAAGAGATGAGAAAGTAGCCAAATTCCTATATGAAGAAATATTCACCCATTATGGAGTTCCCAGAGAACTTGTTACATAACAAGGAGACCAATTCACATAAAATTTGATCATTGAGGTTATGAAAGAATACAACATAAGGCACCATAAGTCTAGTCCCTATCACCCTCAAGATAATGGGCAAGCAAAGGTCACTAATAGAGAAATTGAAGCCATTTTGACTAAGACAATGCACATCCACAACAAGGATTGGACAACAGATTAACTGAAGTTGTTTGGGCATACAGGACCACATGGAAGACAACAACTAGATTTACTCCATTTGAGCTTGTATATGGTAAAGCAACCATGTTGCCTATTTAATTTGAGCATAAGACACTACACACTACTTTAGAGTTAAACATCAGTCTTCCTAAAATAGAAGAAGAAAGACTTCTCCATTTGAACTCACTAGATGAAATCAGAAAGACAACTTTGGAAAGAATAGAACTTATTCAACAATAGTGAAAGAAATGGCATGGTGCACATATCCATAATAAACAATTCAAAGTAGGAGATTGGTCTCTCTTATATGATTCGCACTTCAAAGAAAATCTAGAGAAGTTGCAAACTCAATGGTTAGGGCCTTATAAAATTCAATATGTGTTCAACAATGGAGTAGTGTAGCTGGCAACAATTGATCCTTTCCAATTCATGTTACTTGTAAATGGCCATAGGTTGTGCCTCTATCATAAACCATAGACCAAATATGAGTTTTTATAGTAGTCCAACCAAATAGTTTATTAGCTCCTACAAACACAATTCCTATAGTAGAAGGTGATAACCTTCTTCCTATAGCCATACCATGAAAAACTTTTATGGAGCCCTCATAATAAAACCTCATTTAATATGAGGCCCATTCTTTCATTCAATTTTCTCTTTCTTCATATCAACCTATCTCATTTCTCTATCTACCATTCACTCACACTCCACATTACCTACACATTCTATTTTTATTGCTTTTGATAAAGCATATTGTCAGCACCTTTTTAGTGGTCACCAAACTTTGCCACATCATCAATTTGCATGTAGTCATACACTCTCAAACATTTAGGTATAAAAATTTCTTTACTCTTTATTCATTTTTAGTATATAGGTTTCAATATTTATATATAATACTGGATTATATGTATCATATAAGTCTTAAGCCAGTTTCTCATTCCTATACAAAATTTTTTAAAGTGTGGGCACTTGTCAAATTTTAGTGTGGGCCAAGAAAGTGTATTAATTTCCTAATGTGATCTCCATGTTATCATAAGTCATGTCCATGCTATAGGATATACTTTGGTTATAGGCTATACTTTGGTGGCTCTCTAATTTTTTTCATTACTTTTTGAAATCTTTATGTATCTATTGTACCCTTTTCATCGAGATTTTGGGAAAAGATCACCTATCTTTGGCATGATTGAAAGGACTAAGAGTTATTACAAGGAAACCTTAAGATTAAACTTTGATGTCCTTCATAATTAATGCATTATTATTTTACATTTTGAACACAATGGATTCTTGTTAAGGGAAGTGGTAATGACATTCTCAGAAAGATTAATTTGAAATTTAGAGAAGAGGGACTTTGTAGAGGTGAAAAGTAGAAAAACTTATGAGAGTGGTTAGAGCAGAGGAAATCAAAGCCAAATTTTTTGAGATGGTAGGACAATTAAAGAGGTATGAGCTAGTCATTCATAATATTTTACTCACAGATATTGAAGTAGTTTGACGATTTCATGCTTGTCGATGGCTTGGTTATTTCTTACAATTAACCAAGTACAATCAAGAAATGGTAATGGAATTTATGACTAGATTTGATGAAGGGGAAGCCACAGTTTGGTGACTAAGAGTGATTTCTATTGAGGAGAGGATAGAAGAAGTCATAGGACTACCAATAGTTAGGGATTGCTATCCAAATGAGCATGATGCTAGGTCCTTATAGGAACAATTCACTCAACTAGGTGACCCTCAACTGGACATTAAAAAATAGGGGTATAAAAGAATTTCTCTTCCAGCTCCATATCTAGAATTGGCAACCCACATTATTAGGTATTCAACCTATGAAGGTAGGTTCTCAAACTTCCATTCCCATCATTTTAAATTACTTAGTTGCATAAGACATAACATGCAAGTTAATGTCCCCAATTTTCTTTATAACATGCTATGTATTAGTGCGAAGGAAACTCAAAAAGGTAATGCAAATTCTATTTCCCATCATGCACTCTTAATCTTCTAGTTGAGAGATCTCTTAGAGATTCTTCCCCTATTTCATGGGAAGAATTTGTTTAATTCAAGACCTTACAACCACAAGCTAACCATGTTCCTCAAAATGAGGAATAAATTGTAGAGTCAAGCCAAAATCCAACTAAACTAGAAAAAGAACCCTCTCCTAATAAGCCTATTGAACCTATTTTAGAGGATGTTATACTAAGTTCTTCTATAGATAATGCCAAGTGTAAGGTTAGTGAAGAAAGCCCTAACCTTGAAAAGGAACCCCAAAACCCCTATGTTAAAGTAACAAAAAGAAAAAGGTTTGTTCCTATAGCAACCATTCCTACAACATCTACTCCAGCAATGACTAAACCAAAATAGACCGGTAAATTGGTCGAAGCTAAAGAGATTCCTATCTGTAGAAGCCCTAATATGCAAGGCTAGTCATCCCTAATTTCCATTAAAAATATAAAAGCCCCAATTTCAAAGTCTCACATAGAATTAGTAGTTGAAAATATCCTAGATGATTCTCCTATGTAATTAGAACCTCAAAATGTGGAAACACATGAAATTGAACCTATCAATAAGACACTACAAGAGAATCAAAAAATGTGTAAATTAAACCCTACAACTATTCTAGAAAAAGCCCCTAGCAATGATCAACCTAACATGCTACCAATTCCTAAATGTTCTAATGTTTCTCTTATACCCTATAAATCTTCTTGGTACACTCAACATTTCCAACAAATTACCAATGAACAAAAGATGAAATCTAAGGCTCAAGAATTTATGTCATCTAAAATTTGGTGAATATTGTTTTCTCTATACAATTATTTTACTTTTCAAAAAGCCTTGTGGAGGCAGAACAAAGACCAAATGTAGAAGGCAATATTTGATAGAGATGAGAAAATTAAATCACTAAAGAAACAACTTGAAAAATAGAAACAACAAATGAATAAAGCCTTAAAGCTAGCTGATCAGGTAATAGCCTGTAGACCACCCCCAAGGGTGTATTCTATTTGTTTGAAGGAATAGTTTCTATTATTTTAGTTGATAATGAAAATGAGAGACATTGACTATGAATTTAAAAGTGCTCAAGATTTTTATAATGTGTATCAAACTTTTCCTTTGTGGAAAAAGAGTTTGTTGTGTAAGCTCTAGTTGCATAACTTTATGATTCCATAGGAGATAGAGTGGAATCCTCTGCTTTATATAGGGGATGTTCACCTAAGTGCTCTAATTTCATGGATGCACAATGAAAAAAATTATGATAGGCAATTGGATACTTATAGAGATCTTGAAAAGTTAGATCCATTACCACTCTGAGCTAAATCCCATAAGCCTTATGACCTTTTGAGAGATGTGTTTAGATTAACTTGTGGGAAACAAAAACTAGAAATTAGAGAGAAAGTTTTTGAAGAAAGGGAAAAAGTTTATAGAGAATACCAAACACTTCCGAATTTCACACAGTAGAGAGAAATTGTAGGGCTTAGAAATTGATGGATTTTACTAATAGAACCTTTCAAAAAGGCTGAACCACACAACCCTATCAATTTTGAGGCAACAATTAATAAAGTGCCTAGATATATGCAATTGGGAAAGAAAATCAGAAAAGAGCTATGGATGCCACTAACTTTTTGGCCTCCTACCCTTCTCTAGCCTCTATATAAACATAATGCTATTAGGTTAGACCCATTGGTTGAAGAACACTTGGGTAAGCATTGGAGATGAACCAAAGGATATTTCTACAACTTTAGAAGTGGAAAATAGGGAAAGACTATAGTGGGGGATTTTAGAGCAATGGAGAAGAAGTACAATGCTTGAGGAGAAGAATTTGCATAGTGGGGGGTAGATGATGAGGCATATTAATGTCTCAAATTTGATATAGTTTTTATATAGTTTGAAAACTTTCTTTGAGCCTTGTGAAAAACATTCCCAACATATTTGTTTTAAATATCTTGTGAACTATTGGACTAACTGCCAACATTCCCCTCTAGGATTCATGACATGGATTAACTGCATCCTATGTTCTATAAGTCTAGTGGTTGTATTGGGCATTGACAAATCAATCTTTTGGTGCAACAACAAGTCTAGCTTGTAACAAGTGGTATCAGAGCTTGGTCACAAGTTTGAATCTCCTCGAGTAACACTAAGGGGAGGATTTTTGGACTAACCACCAACATTCCCCTCTGAGATTCATAACATGGCTTAACTACCTCCTATGTTCTATAAGCCTACTTGTTGTATCAAGCATTGGTAGGTCAATCTTTTGGTGCAATGGCAACTCTAGCTTGCAACAGTGAACTTATGCTAGGTACGACTAGAACCTATTAAACTTATGGATAGTGGATATGACATACCTTGCTTAATATTATGTATAATGTCTAGTATTTCATATAAATGTTTTGAGCTATTTTTAAATATTTGAATAAAAGTAGAAATTTTGTTGTGCATATGTGTTGAATGTTTCTAATTTTTAGGGAAGTGACACAAAGAGTGGTTATCACTGTATTAAAGGAGGATGTAACAAAGACCACTCATGGAAAAAGAAGTGTAGATTAGTTCTGGATGATAAACCATGTCTACAAGGAGAGTAATTTGTTTCAAAAAAACCAAGAAGACCTAACTTAATATATTTCCCATGAGCTATTCTTTTTTTCTTAATCAATGTTTTGTGTCATGGTTGACATTCCGCCTTCTTTTCTGGCAATGTTTGTTCGCAACTTTTATGTTACATTTTTAATAAGTATCCAATCCTCTATACAAGAAATAGGAGAGATTAAAACTTAATGAAATATTACTTGTTTGAAACTAGAAGTTTCTCTTTTATGTTCTTCATGAATTATCCAGTCATGTAATCAAAGAAGAATTCTAATGAGAGAGCGATTTTGGAATACTTGTTGTGTTCTTGGTTAGTTGAAGCCAACCAAGGGGGCCCAATTGGGAGGTGGAATATATTTAGGTAGAGTGGATTAATTTTTTGCAATCTCTTATTTTAAGATAGTTATTATGAAAGTTCTTGCAACACTTGTGGAAAATGATCATAGTGGATGTTTGAATTGCTAACTAGTTTAGAATTCCTTTTCCAAAGTTTTTATAGTTATCTGTTGTTAGTCTAAGTGTGTTTACTATTCTATATTAGTAGTGTATATTCCTTTCATGAATTTTTACTTTCCTATAGCATAGGTGTTGAGACTATTTAAGTAACTTAGTGCACATATCGTGCTAACCCATTTCAAGTGCTACGTCCTTCGGTTGACAATTCAAGTGCATTTTTCATAATGGAATAGATAGTTCTAAAAAATTGACATAGTATCCTTGAAAGAGGAATAATGGTCTAATTATCATGATCTATTGTGGGAACTGTGCAAACAACACTGCAACAATTGTGTGAAATGAAGAAAAAGAAAATATATGCATTAGTTTATCATAATTAGGTTCCCTAAGAATAGGTGCATCCTTAATAGCTTGCTTAATCTTTTGGAATGTAAAACTAGGCCCTTCATCCCATTTTATCTCAGATCCCTTCTTTAACATTTTTGATATTAGTCTACTAATTTTTGCAAAATTAGTCACAAACCTTCTAAGAAAGTTGATTTACCCAAAAAATGACTGAATTCCTTTAACATTTTTAGGCTTCTAAATTTTATCTATTTCTTCTACCCTTTTAGGGTCGATCCTCACTCCATGTTTACCAACTAGATGCCCTAGCAACTTACCCTTAGTAATACCAAAGTTACACTTGCTAGGATTCAAAGAAATGCCATGTTTAATGGATTTGATAAATACCTTTTCAAAATGCTAGCAATGATCATTCTCATCTTTGGAATAGGTAGTTGAGTCATCCTAATACATAGCCAAGAATTCATCAATAATATCAGCAAAAGCCACATCTATTGCATGATGAAAAGTAGCCCCAACATTAGTAAGCCCAAAAGGCATCTTGACATATACATAACCCATGGAGTGGTAAAAGAAGTTTTAAACTATTTAGATTCTTTAACAACTATTTGATTATATCCTAAAAATTCATCCATCATGGACATAAGTTCAAAACCAATGACCTTTTGCAGCATAGCCTCCATATTTGGCAAACCATAATTATCCTTCAATGAAGATATGTTGAGATTCCTAAAGTCAACACACAACCTTATATCTCCATTATTCTTCCTAAAAAGGACTAAGTTGGACACCTAGGATGAATTTCTAATAGGATTTATGATCCTTGCATCTCTTAACTTCATTAGTTCTTCTTGCATTTTGGGGGCAAGAGTTGGGTTAATTGGTCTATGTTTCTATCTAAAAGGCTTAGCATCTGGTTTCAATGGGATTTCATGCTGAAATATGTATTCTCCATAAGCCTTAAGGTTATCATATGACCATGCAAACATGTCTATATTTTCTTAATAGACCAATCAAACCATGTCTTATTTTAGGAGATAAATTCTTACCAATATACACCTTCTTAGGTGTCTCTTTAGTTCCTAAATTTATCTCCTCCTAGTCTTTAGCATTATATTCCTTAGTATCCATTTTGGACCTATCTTGATTATCAAAAATAGTTTCTAAGACAACTAATTCCCTTGGGATATTGTTAGTTTTCAATTGTACAACTTCCTGTCCAAAGATAGTATCTATTCCATATATGTTTTCTACATAGGTTGCACAATCAATCTCCTGACTTGACAACATATTCTCACAATTTAGAAATCTCAAAATTTCCCTATCATCTTCAAAAACTTTCCAGTTCTAGATATTGTTAGAAACAAAGGGCCTAGTCTAGACTTTAACTTTGGATATACTAGCAAATGTAATGTCATCAAGCTTTATTTCTATGTTTGCTAACAAATCTGTCATCTTATTTTTAGTCCTATATTTCCAAATCATCCCAAATGCATCAAAATATTCAATCATATCCCACACAACATTTCTATATTATTTCAATCTCTTATTTTTTGACACATAAAGATTTCTCACCTGGGACACAACCAACTTAGAATCCCCTATAACATGTAAGCATTTTATCCCTTGCTTATGGGATAACCTAAGTCCTAACAACAAGGCCTTATAAAATACTATATTATTAGTACAAGGGAAACTCAATGTAAAAGAGAATTTGTATGTTACCCCTGTAGGAGAGATCAATAAGATACTTACACCAGATCCATCTTTGTAGTAGGCACCATTAAAAAAGGGAGTCCACAAAACACCTTTTTCTATCTTTGTATCAATTTATACTTCTATATGTGATTTATGCTTATCTTTCTTCAAAATCAAAACCTTAGCTTTGAATCCATTAACATTTGTATCAACAAAGTTTTTCATATCATTCTCTATCTCTTCTTCAATCATGTATACACTCTTATGTTCTTTGTCTACATTCATTAGATTACCATCAATTTGGAAAGTGGAAAATGAAAAGTCACATTGTAAACTCCCACCCATGGCAACACTCAATTTTCTAGATAATAACATGCCATATTGAGGTGGAATATCAACAACCAACACACTCATAGTGAGTTCTTTGTCAAGTAAGCCATCAAATTATATGGCAAAGCATTAATAGTACCTATGATAGGCACTTCTCTTTTGTCCATAACACAACATGTTCCCTGAGTAGTATCAACCTTTAGGTTCAATCCTTTTATTACTTCAAATGTTATAATAGTATTGGAAGCACCAGAATCAATCATGCCATTTTTTAGTGTTTTACCATTCACTGAAATACTCAGGAAAAATGGTTCAACATTTCCTAAACATTGATTTATAGAACTATCCAAAAACATTTCGGGAATTTGAGACACAACCTCTTTAGTTTATTTTTTCTCTACCTTTTCTTTGCTACTATCTTTAGGAGCATGACTCTCATTACAATGATAATATAACTTTTCATTGACACCTCCTACCCATGCTATGCTTTATTTCAGTGTTCAAGGATTCTTGATAATTCTGACAAAGGGACCTTGAAAGTGATCTTTGCTAAAACAACAAGAATATCTATAGAAGAATCAGAGGGGACATCAATAGTCATACCCTTGTCTCCTTATGTTTATTATACATACTTACAACACCTTGATACTTCTTGTCATCTACAGTAAGCATCTTTGACATCTTCTCCTCTAACTTCCTAGGAATATCATTTTGAAGCTCAAAAACCTTGGGACTTGTAACGCCCCACCAAGGAATCCAAAAGAATTAACCTAGAGTTTCACTAAGTTTGGTAAACATTTTTTTTTTTTTTAAAAGTAAGAATGTATATCATACACATCAAACACATAGTAGCAGAAGCAATAACATGTAATCATCAACAAACATACATCACAAGTTACATTCCTTAAGGATCCCAAGACGTTGAGTCGCATTTAAATTTAATTAAATTCTAAGTCTAACAACTACCACATCCACATGGAAGAATAATAAGAAAGTCCAATGTCCATAATATACATTTGTTCCGAATGCCTCTTGGTAATTTAATTCGGAATGCTCAATCATCCACTGTACATGTCACAGGGTAGGAAAGACTTAAAAGAATATACATATGTAAAGATAAAGATACATCATCCTCAAATCCATGATACAAAGTACAGTAAAATAAATGAAACTAATAACATACCTGATACATCCATACATCCATAATGATAAAACATCTAACATAAAATCTAACCATCCATCATAATAATCCATGAACATAGTGAAGGTAAATGCCAACCAAGAAAGCTCCAGCCACGGTGACCACGGATGGATCTCAATAGTAAGAGTAAAAAGCACTACCACCCGACCACGTGGAACCTAAATGGTCCACTCCCACCGCGCTGAGGAGATAGTCTCAAGTCCCAAACAAGGTATCAAAACACAAAACACAAGTACTCTCTAAGTCTGGGAAATCCTAAAAGTACGCTAACGCAAAGGTTCCAACATAGATAGACATCTAGACCCAGAGGCACCACAAAGACATGTAGGAAACCTGCTATGCAAGCGAGAAAGTGTCATCGCAAAAGTCACGTAGAAGTTACCTGAGCAATCCCTTAGGAATCCTGGTTCCCTAGTGATCCTTACGGGCACTAGTATCGTCTCGTATTGACGAGGCATACTACGGAATGCAAGGTCGTAACCAAGCATTCTCTCTACCCCATCCTCGCCTGTACTAGCACTCAAGGCATGGGAGAGAACATACAATTATCTAATTAGGTTCATTTAAGTCAGTATTTAGGTGAGATGTTTTCACTTGTTAAAACAACTTACAATGGGTTACTCCAGGCAGCCTCTTAGGGCCCCAATCCCCATTGTAAGCCACTTCCCGACACTACACATAGATAACCTACCCTAGGCTCATGAAATCACAAATCAAAGAATCATAATAAAATCACCTCAGTCCTATACAAGCAACTGAAAAACATCATAAAAGATAAGCCACAAAAATTACATCACTTCTTCATGAGCAACAGATAAGCATCAAATAATAATCATATGGTCACAACAGTTCTCTATTAGCAACTAAAGGCATCAATGATAAATCACAAAATCCAATGGTTCTCCAATGAGCAACCAGAAAGTATCCCAATAATAAATCACAATACTGATCAAAGACTCCAAAATGGTCAAGTCAACACATGACATCATCAAGAACATAACAAACACTTCAATCCTCTTAAGCGACTGAAAAGCAATCCAAGTATAACTGATCGATGACTCAAAAATGGTTATCAAATATAACTGATCGAGACTCAAAAATGGTTAAGTCAGGTATCTCATAAACATACACCTCAGCTTCACCCAAGAAGACTGAAAGCAATAACAACTAGTAAATACAATCATGTCATAGAGCACTCCATCACATTACCATGGTCGTGTTAAGAAAGATCGAGACCAAGTCATCATGACATCACATTCACAACCCCGAGCCTCTGGTAACAACCTAAACTGGTCAATACTAGAACAAACCCCAAAACCTCAAAACATAGACAACAAAATAATCTCATAGAAAACAAGTTATCACACAGTTGGATCTGAACGATAATATACTGTTGAGTTAAGGTAAGATTTAAGTTCCAGTTTAACATCTATTTCAAGTAACTAAGTTTTCACAACTACCCCTTACAATTAACCCATTTCTATAATAACCTCCATTAAATCAATAATCTAAATCTACAATTTAATCAAATAATATCTATTAATAATAACTTTAATTCAACTGATTCTAATTAAGTTAATAATTAAATTTTAAACGATATCAATAATATTTAATTAATTATTAATATATATTAATAAAATTTATTAACAATATTAATAATTAATAATTTTAATTCATTATAAACTAACTTTAATAGCATTACTAATTTATTTCTAGAAATTAAATACAATTTATTAATAATACTATTTTTAATAAATTGTATTAATTATAATCTATTTTTAATAAATAAATAAATAAAAAAAATTAAAAATCATATTACAAAAAAAACTAACTCCTAAATGTCTTTTTTTTTTATAAAAAAAACGTATTATATAAAAAACACGTTTTAGGCCCGCCGGCCGGCAGACTTCGGTTTGCCACAGCAAGGTACTGCTGCATCAGCAGTACTGCTGTCGCAGCAGTACTTGCTGTGACGCGGCATCATAGGAAGGGGCAGTGGGGGGGTGATGGCCCTGCCTCCCCAAAAAATTAATTAAAAAAAAAAAATTTATAAATTTTTTAATTTAGACTTTAAAATATATATATATTTGCTTAAACGATTTTGTTTTTATATATAAATTTTTTTTCTTAAAGATTAATATTAAATAAATTAAATAAAAATTATATAATTATATATATAATTATAATTATTATTTATTTATTTATTTTAAACATTAACAATTGCAATCTAATAGAGAAAATAAATCCAACCCTACGAATTTTCTTTTTAATCTCAAAACTCTCCCCAAATCAATTCTCTCTTTTCTCTATTTTAATACAATCCTAAATCCCGATTTAATTTTGTTGAAGGATGTTCCTAAACAATTTTTTCAATCTAGATTTACAAAATGAAAACGAATAGCAAAAGATCCAGAACGAAGAAATGATACACTCAAGAAGACAAGATTCTTACAATCACGAAGTAGACAGAACATATTAAATTTCTTAAATCATTTAGGGGTCAAAACACCAAACCCTACCTGAACCCGATGCTAATACGCAATCCCCAAAATCTGTAAGAGAACTCACTCCTCTTCAATAACTTTCTTCTAAAAATCTTTCCTAGAATTCTCCTTCTAAAATTTGCCTCCAAAAACTCTCTCCAAAATTCCTGTCTCCAAAATTCCTGTCTCCAAAATTCACGGTCCCCCTTCGTGTCCAATATCTGCTGTTTTTTTTTTTTTTAAATGAACCCCCAAGTTGTGATAAAGAGTTTTCTCCTCAAATCGGGGCACTAATTGTGCGTTCTCCCGAGAAGACTCTTTGCTCAACTGAGTTAACTCAAAATTAACTCTTATTAATCTTTGCTTTATCTTTTTAATGCATATTAAATGAATCATTAAATAACTTTATTTAATTTTTCCACTTGACTTCTATTTTTAATCTTTATTACTTTTAAACCCATGCGCTCTTTATGAAATTAAAATAACATTATAATTTCCTCTTATTTTATCTTTTTAATTAATTTCTTTATTTTCAACACATGCTCGCATCATGCAATCTTACAACTTTTAATAATTAATATATTTTCACTTTTTACTTTATTTTAGAAACTTTAATTGATAAAATATTTAATTAACTTAAATAACAATAATATTTAGCATTTATGAACTCTAAATATATTATTATTAAATTAAATTATAATGTTCTAAATTATCCTTAAACTTTTCTCCAAATTTAATTCTTTTTATTTAATTAATTTTTTAATTAATTAAATATAATTAAATATTAAAATATCATAATAATTTTCTATTAAATTAAATCATTAATTAATCCTTTTAATTAAACTTAATTAATAGAAAATACATCAAGGACTCATAAAGCAACATACGAAAACCCATCATAGAAAAATACATACTAAATCAAACAAAAGGGTTATAATCACGAAATAACATCATTTGATGCATTCAGAGGGTACTTAACTCAGATACTTGCCCTAATTATCAATTAGGACAATTGGCTAAAGGGTTTAGGAATTGGACTTAAGAGTTTATCTCCCCTCTCTTACCATTGAGATAATGCGATAGGGTACACTCATCTTGGCAATTCAGGGAAGTCGATACCCAGTACCTGCAACCTGCATAAAATCCACACATGTACAAACATAATATTCTAAGCTAAATAGACAATGGCAGGAAGTGCATCATGTAGATCTCGACTAGTAGGTGACTACGACTCCCTTCCTTAACCACATCAGAAACACCATACATAAAGAAAACAAACACGCGCACCATACACATGCAGTATGGGGTAAGTATCCATAAGAAAGCACATGTGATAATAAACCATATAACTGATCATCATCGATAATTGAAAACATTGAATAATCATCATACATGCATGAAATATAGAGTACCAAGTCATCTCATCATATAATAAATTGAGTGTAAAACAACATCTGATAATCTGAAAGTAATGCTACTAAACATCAAATATAAAACTGGCCTAAAAAGAGTTTGGCAATTAAAAAAAATGTGAACTAGGGGCAGGCACTACATCCACCCCCCCTAGACTTAAGCTTACTCCTGGAAGCGTACATGAATGATAAAACTAAGGGTCTCATTGTGTGGGTCCAATGGGAACCTTTCCCCTGCAGGAGGATATGTCTCCACTCAGAACACTCTTTGGGATCTATCCATATCACCAACCGTAGGTTCTAAAGCTGCGGGTCTCTGATCGAAGGGTTGAGGTTTCCTTTGAGGACAATGAGACACCTTGTGTCCACGTTGTCCACATATGAAACACTCTCCCTTGAAGCTCCTTTGAACTTTAGGTGCACTAGACTGTAAGAAACTACCCCCACTAGGATAAGGTTGAACACTCTGAGACGGTCAATCATATTGGTTGGGCTTGTTGTGATGAACCTTGTGATAGTTCCTAGCATTGGAACCATTGCCACCACACTGTGCTGGAGGATAAGTACCTTCCTGTCATTGGTTACCCCCAGAAGGAGGTTTCCTATTGCCACCTACACCTTGATTACCCAGATATGGCTGGTAACGCTGGTGGCGCTTATTACGCCATGCATTACGAGCTTGACAAGAGTTCATGCTCTTAGGTCTATGCTCAAGTCCTGCCCAAGGTGCTCTATCATGGTCATGAATAGGAGGTAGGCGATCAATGATGGTCTGCAACATTTGCCTCAGATCATCCTCCTCAGATACAACTTGTTGCTCTCTACAGTACTCTTCCTGATGCTCATTGACATGCTCTTCCCTATTCCCATCTTGGATAGGTTCTTCATGGATAGACTCATGGACACTGATAGCTCTGTCTCGTCCGTGGCCTTCACCATGCCTGGGCTATGGCTTATAATAGAAGATCTCGCCCCAAATATCATCCTACAATAATATCCAGATACAAGATGGTATCATAAGCATACATATATAACTTTAAATCACCTAGAGCAATATAATTCTGGTTTAATAATAAACCAAAAACCATATTGATCCAACATGCATCCTTCCTAACAAATATTGAAATCGATCACCTAAACCCTCTAAACAAAATCAACATAATACTCCCAAGGATAAACAAAATCACACTACTTTAAAACATAGACAACAAATACATGTTTTACAAACAAGCTAGTTTCAATTTCCAATTTTGCCTATAATTTTCGTTTAAGTATAATTTCAGTTTGAAGTCTAAGTGTTGAAGTATGAAAAATATGCAACTAACAATTTAAGTTATGTTTTAGTTCAACTAGTTCCAAGTTTCAGTTTGAAAGAGATACACATAATAGTTTAAAGTTTTCATTTTTGTTCAACTATTTAACACTAGTGGCATTCCAATATACCTAGAGCTCCCAATGTAGAAACTGGGCTCTGATACCAGATGTAACGCCCTGCCAAGGGATCCAAAAGAATTAACCTAGAGTTTCACTAAGTTTGCTAAACATTTTTTTTTTTTTAAAAGTAAGAATGTATATCATACACATCAAACACATAGTAGTGGAAGCAATAACATTTAATCATCAAAAAACATACATCACAAGTTACATTCCTTAAGGATCCCAAGACATTGAGTCACATTTAAATTTAATTAAATTCTAAGTCTAACAACTACCACATCCACATGAAAGAATAATAAGAAAGTCCAATGTCCATAATATACATTTGTTCCGAATGCCTCTTGGCAATTTAATTCGGAATGCTCAATCATCCACTGTACATGTCATAGGGTAGGAAAGGCTTAAAAGAATATACATATGTAAAGATAAAGATACATCATCCTCAAATCCATGATACAAAGTACAGTAAAATAAATGAAACTAATAACATACCTAATACATCCATACATCCATAATGATAAAACATCTATCGTAAAATCTAACCATCCATCATAATAATCCACGAACATAGTGAAGGTAAATGCCAACCAAGAAAGCTCCAGCCACGGTGACCACGGATGGATCTCAATAGTAAGAGTAAAAAGCACTACCACCCGACCACATGGAACCTAAATGGTCCACTCCCACCATGCTGAGGAGATAGTCTCAAGTCCCAAAAAAGGTATCAAAACACAAAACACAAGTACTCTCTAAGTCTGGGAAATCCTAAAAGTACGCTAACACAAAGGTTCCAACATAGATAGACATCTAGACCCAGAGGCACCACAAAGACACGTAGGAAACCTGCTATGCAAGTGAGAAAGTGTCATCGCAAAAGTCACATAGAAGTTACCCAAGCAATCCCTTAGGAATCTCGGGTCCCTAGTGATCCCTCCGGCCACTAGTATCCTCTCGTACTGACGAGGCATATTGCAGAATGCAAGGTCATAACCAAGCATTCTCTCTACCCCATCCTAGCCTGTACTAGCACTCAAGGCATGGGAGAGAACATACAATTATCTAATTAGGTTCATTTAAGTCAGTATTTAGGTGAGATGTTTTCACTTGTTAAAACAACTTAAAATGGGTTACTCCAGGTAGCCTCTTAAGGCCCCGATCCCCATTGCAAGACACTTCCCGACACTACACATAGATAACCTACCCTAGGCTCATGAAATCACAAATCAAAGAATCATAATAAAATCACCTCAGTCCTGTACAAGCAACTGAAAAACATCATAAAAGATAAGCCACAAAAATTACATCACTTCTTCATGAGCAACAGATAAGCATCAAATAATAATAATATGGTCACAACAGTTCTCTATTAGCAACTGAAGGCATCAATGATAAATCACAAAATCCAATGGTTCTCCAATGAGCAACCAGAAAGTATCCCAATAATAAATCACAATACTGATCAAAGACTCCAAAATGGTCAAGTCAACACATGACATCATCAAGAACAGAACAAACACTTCAATCCTCTCAAGCGACTGAAAAGCAATCCAAGTATAATTGATCGATGACTCAAATATGGTTATCAAATATAACTAATCGAGACTCGAAAATGGTTAAGTCAGGTATCTCATAAACATACACCTCAGCTTCACCCAAGAAGACTGAAAGCAATAACAACTAGTAAATACAATCATGTCATAGAGCACTCCATCACATTACCATGGTCGGGTTAAGAAAGATCGAGACCAAGTCATCATGACATCACATTCACAACCCCGAGCCTCTGGTAACAACCTAAACTGGTCAATACTAGAACAAACCCCAAAACCTCAAAACATAGACAACAAAATAATCTCATAGAAAACAAGTCATCACACAGTTGGATTTGAATGATAATATACTGTTGAGTTAAGGTAAGATTTAAGTTCCAGTTTAACATCTATTTCAAGTAACTAAGTTTTCACAACTACCCCTTACAATTAACCCATTTCTATAATAACCTCCATTAAAGCAATAATCTAAATCTACAATTTAATCAAATAATATCTATTAATAATAACTTTAATTCAACTGATTCTAATTAAGTTAATAATTAAATTTTAAACGATATCAATAATATTTAATTAATTATTAATATATATTAATAAAATTTATTAACAATATTAATAATTAATAATTTTAATTCATTATAAACTAACTTTAATAGCATTACTAATTTATTTCTAGAAATTAAATACAATTTATTAATAATACTATTTTTAATAAATTGTATTAATTATAATCTATTTTTAATAAATTAAAAAAAAAAAAAAAATTTAAAATCATTTTACAAAAAAATAACCCCTAAATGTCTTTTTAAAAAAAAAAAATGTATTATATAAAGAAAACATTTTAGGCCCGTCGGCCAACGTTTTAGGCCCGCCGGCCGGCAGACTTCGGTCTGTTGTAGCAAGGTACTGCTGCGTCAGCAGTACCTGCTGCCACAACAGTACTGCTGTAGCGGCAATACTTGCCGTGACGCGGCATCATAGGAAGGGGCGGTGGGGGGGTGATGGCCCCGCCTCCCCAAACAATTAATTAAATTTTTTTTTTTTGATATATTTTTTAATTTAGACTTTAAAATATATATATATTTGTTTAAACGATTTTTTTTTATATATATAAATTTTTGCTTAAAGAATAATATTAAATAAATTAAATAAAAATTATATAATTATATATATATATATAATTATTATTATTATTTATTTATTTATTTTAAACATTAACAATTGCAATCTAATAGAGAAAATAATTCCAACCCTACGAATTTTCTTTTTAATATCAAAACTCTCCCCAAATCAATTCTCTCTTTTCTCTATTTTAATACAATCCTAAATCCCGATTTAATTTTGTTGAAGGATGTTCCTAAACAATATTTTCAATCTAGATTTACAAAATGAAAATGAATAGCAAAAGATCCAGAATGAAGAAATGTTACACTCAAGAAGACAAGATTCTTACAATCACAAAGTAGACAGAACATATTAAATTTCTTAAATCATTTAGGGGTCAAAACACCAGACCCTACCTGAACCCGATGCTAATATGCAATCCCCAAAATCTGTAAGAGAACTCGCTCCTCCTCAATAACTTTCTTCTGAAAATCTTTCCTAGAATTCTCCTTCTGAAATTTGCCTCCAAAAACTCTCTCCAAAATTCCTATCTCCAAAATTCACGGTCCCCCTTCGTGTCCAATATCTATCATTTTTTAATTTTTAAATGAACCCCCAAGTTGTGATAAAGAGTTTTCTCCTCAAATCGGGGCACTAATTGTGCGTTCTCCCGAGAAGACTCTTTGCTCAACTGAGTTAACTCAAAATTAACTCTTATTAATCTTTGCTTTATCTTTTTAATGCATATTAAATGAATCATTAAATAACTTTATTTATTTTTTCCACTTGACTTCTATTTTTAATCTTTATTACTTTTAAACCCATGCGCTCTTTATGAAATTAAAATAACATTATAATTTCCTCTTATTTTATCTTTTTAATTAATTTCTTTATTTTCAACACATGCTCGCATCATGCAATCTTACAACTTTTAATAATTAATATATTTTCACTTTTTACTTTATTTTAGAAACTTTAATTGATAAAATATTTAATTAACTTAAATAAAAATAATATTTAGCATTTATGAACTCTAAATATATTATTATTAAATTAAATTATAATGTTCTAAATTATCCTTAAACTTTTATCTCCAAATTTAATTCTTTTTATTTAATTAATTTCTTAATTAATTAAATATAATTAAATATTAAAATATCATAATAATTTTCTATTAAATTAAATCATTAATTAATCCTTTTAATTAAACTTAATTAATAGAAAATACATCAAGGACTCATAAAGCAACATACGAAAATCCATCATAGAAAAATACATACTAAATCAAACAAAAGGGTTATAATCATGAAATAACATCATTTGATGCATTCGGAGGGTACTTAACTTAGATACTTGCCCTAATTATCAATTAGGACAATTGGGTAAAGGGTTTAGGAATTGGACTTAAGAGTTTATCTCCCCTCTCTTACCATTGAGATAATGTGATAGGGTACGCTCATCCTGGCAATTCAGGGAAGTCGATACCCGGTACCTGCAATCTGCATAAAATCCACGCATGTACAGACACAATATTCTAAGCTAAATAGACAATGGCAGGAAGTGGTGCATCGTGTAGATCCTGACTAGCAGGTGACTACGACTCCCTTCCTTAACCACATCAGAAACACCATACATAAAGAAAACAAACACGCACACAATACACATGCAGTATGAGGTAAGTATCCATAAGAAAGCACATGTGATAATAAACCATATAACTGATCATCATCGATAATTGAAAACATTGAATAATCATCATACATGCATGAAATATAGAGTACCAAGTCATCTCATCATATAATAAATTGAGTGTAAAACAACATCTGATAATATGAAAGTAATGCTACTAAACATCAAGTATAAAACTGGCCTAAAAAGAGTTTGGCAATTAAAACAAAATGTGAACTAGGGGCAAGCACTACAGGACTATCTATCTTCTTTGGTTCTCATTTATTGTTGGTAACTTTAACCTTTAGAGCAAGAATCTCTTTAGGCCTTACAACTTCATTTTTCTTGGGGTTAGTCATTTTAATAAACATACTAGCCACCTTGTTGCTATTAACTCTTTGAGCCATATTTCTAGTATGTACCTAAGCTACCATGCTAGTAGTAATCTGATCAACATCTTCTCTAGAAGGCTTCCTTAATATCACTTCTTTCCTAGTAGTTTCCATGTTACACACATTATCCTCAACATCACTTTCATCAAAAAATACTTGTTGTATATCATTCTGAAACTACCTTTTCTCATTAACATCTCTTTCATAATCCTCATAGTTAGAATAATCATAATGTGACTCAAACATATTGCATCCTACATCATCACTAATTTCTTCATGTTCTTGTTGCTCTCATGTTCTTGTTGCTCTTCTACCTTAGTCTAATTTCTAGAAAATAACAAAGCTACCACACAATATTTAGGAGCATGGGTCAACTGACAAGCAATACACCATGTGGGTTTAGCAGTGAACTTAGGATCATCTACCACATTTATAGAATGTCTAGATAAGGGATTAGGGTTGACCTTATTATTGAGATTCTTTGCAAGGGGAACATTAGGCTGACCATCTTTCCAAGTAGTATTATAAGGGAAATTCTAAAATCTATTTTGTCTATTGAAATTGGATTGATAAGGGGAATTTTATTAATCCTAGACTGAGGAAGGTTTAAACCCTTTATGACACTTAAAATTTGACTTATCTCACTAGGATCTTTCGTTTTGCCTCCTACATGATTGTGTTCTTCCTTTCTACTTCCCTTGTTCCCAAACAATCTAGGATCATCTCTTTTTCTTTCTAACCTTCCTAAAAATTCTCAAATTATTTTCTACATTTACTATAATTCTTAAAGCATCTCTTAAGGTCCTAGGTTGCTTATCCCTAAGTTGATATGCCATCTTACCATAAAAAACATTTAAGTAAGTAATCAAACATATTTTTTCACCGACTTGTATAGCTTGCATCAGCTTGTACATCCTCTTCTGAAATCTAGTATTGAAATCAATGACAGACTCATTAGGTGATATCTTAATATTGTTGAACTCACTTAAGATATAACTCAGGTTCTATTTGTCACCATATTTCTCCTTGAAAAAATATTTAATATCTTTCCAGTCTACAATGGATAATTCAGGAAACCTCTTGAACCATTCTTTGGCATCTTCAGTAAATGACCGAACAAATAATTTCATGATAACATCTTTAGCCTGAACCTCATAATCACTCATCATATCAAGTAAACTTTTTAAATTATCCTCACAAGTAATAGCATTATTTCAAGAAAACTTAGGCAACCTTTTTCTCATTTCTTATTGAATGGGGTTAGGAAATCTAGGGATTTCATCAAAATTTATTTGCCTATAACCTTCTAATTGAATAGGTCTCCTTTGCAGGTCAATCTTAGGGTTATTTGCAACATTTCTTTCATTTTTATTCAAAGTATTACTAGTACTAGAACTAGCTACAAATTTATTAAGATATATTTTCTATGAAGAAGAAGACAAGAAAGAAGCAGACAACTTAGCAGTATTTTGATTTGCATCATTTGTTCTATCATTCACATTATCTTTAGGCATAACTACAGATTCATTTGTAGCACTTTCTAGGAATTTAAACTTATTATTCATCTCATCTATGGCTGCTGCATTCTCTATAATTTCTAGTCTCTTAGCTAAAGCATCCTTCTCTTTCCTCTTCCTCTCCAACTCAATATCAAAAGTTGACATAGAATTATGGATATGAATGATCTTTGCAGGTTTCTTAATCTTAATACCAACTTCCTTCTATTTTCCCTTATTGGTGTAAATAAGTATTTACTATTTACACTTTACTTATGTTTACTTAGGTTAATGCATTAGCATTTTAGTTGTCATGTAGACACCTAGGAGTTTGCATATTCATATGAGTTGTCATGTAGACAACACAATAGTTTGCACTCCAATTGAGCACATGTTTTCTACTACATCTCTTTATGAGATACAGCTTTACATTCTTATCCTCTCATTGTTGCACTTACATTCATGCATAATGGAGGATAATCCACTATTGGTGGGAATGTGCTTAGCTTTTATGCTTATCTCTTTGCTAACTCCTAGTCATATCAATTGCCTTTATATACAAGGCACTTCTATAATGTATTCATCCAATTATCTAATATCCAATTATCTGATATCCAATCATCTGATATCCATTCTAATTTGATCATCATTTGTCTCTCTTGTGTATCTATTGAGCTTCTTGATCTTGGCATTGAATTAATGCCTCAGGAAAATTATTACATGGTATTAGAGCTATACCAAATTCTTACATAGTATCAGAGCTCTTGGAGTTTCATTGCATAGCCATTGGAGAGATTTTTTTTTTTGGTGAGTTAAGATTGGAGCTTGCTGGTGCAAATCAGATATTGGCATCAGATTCAAAAGGTTAAAAAACCCCCCAAATCGACTTTTGTTTCATCAAAATTGTACATTTGATGTGTAATCTAGAGTCATTTTATTTTTGGAGGTACATCAATGATGATTCAAGAAAAATAATTTCAAAGGTGATTTTCAAATAGTGATATCTCCCTCATATAGACTCCTTTTTTTTAGCAATTTTTTTTGTTTTTGTTTTGTGGTAAGATTTCATGATCTAAACATTGGTGCAGGTTGTTTGTGATCTCTATTCCTGAATATTTTTAAAAATTGCCAATCCTAGTTTTTACAACTTTAGAGGGTTCATTTGGCTCATATGGACACATATTTAGGTGCTATTTTTTTTTGGGAGTGCATAATTTTTTGTCTACTTTCCAGATCTAGTATTAGTTTGGAGCAATTTTGAGTGGAAATAGTACTTTCAACATTTGGTCATTTTTGGCCTATTTTGGCACTTGTAATTAATTACATCCTTGATAGATCTTGTGTTTTATCTTGTTGAGTCATATATAGCTTCATATTTTTAGTTGTAAATATCAAAAATCAGAGTTCTACTTTGTCCCAAAATTAGCAAGTGGCTATTATACCTGCACTATATATAAAGTGCCAAAAGCATCACCTTTGGGGGGGATTCTTTGATTGAGTGAAAAGGGAAGTGGGGGGGGGGGGTGTCTTTTTTTCTTGTGTCTCTCTTTCTCTCTTGTACTCTTTTAATTTTTTCCATCATGGATTCACCTAAAACTCCACTTTTAATTGCACACAATTATACTACATGGAAAGATATTATATGGAGTAGACTAATGGAAAAAAGGTTTAAATCTATATGTTGATGGTACAATTGTAAAACCCACTGATGTTGATGCATAGGTTGATTGGAAAATTAAAGAAAACAAAGCTTTAGGAATTATTAGGATTTGTGTTAATATAAATCTTTTCTTGCACATTTCTAGCTTTAAGGATGCCAAGGGTGCTTGGGACAAACTTGAAGGGTTGTATGGCAAGGTGGATGAGGAAAAGGGATTCCATATTGAGGATGATCTACTTCTATTGGATCTTAATAATTTTAACAAAATTTATGCCAATGAGTTGAGAGTACTACTTAAGGATTGTGGTAATCCCAGGAAGGATGATAGATTGATTCATCACATCTTAAAGAGGCTACCTTCAAAGTATGAATCTTTTGTTTTGAGTTACAACACTCACAAGTTGACCATGGGAAGTGCCTTCACTAAGCCTTCATTTGATGCATTTGAAAAAATGTTGATGTTGGAACAATTCAAGTTGATAGATATGGGAATTCTCAAGTCATCAAAGTCTAAAGCATTGGTGGCTAGTAATGAGAACCAAAAAAATCAAGGAAACAAAAGTTTCACCAACAACAAGAAAAAGAAGTGGTAGCCAAAATCACAATTAGAGACACAACAATCTTCCTCCTCACAACAAGGCAATTCTTCTTCTATCAAGAAGGATGAACTATTTTGTGCATAGTGCAAGAAACCAAATCATTATGAGCATCATTGTAAGACTAAGAGAATAGATGAGTTAGAAAACTTAAGAAGAAAAAAATAAATGTGCCAAATTCTTCCAAGGATTCTAATCCATCCACTTCAAAGGGAAAATAACAAGCACTTAGGGTAAGTTCAAGTTCTTTAGGGGAATAGATTCTTGACTTAGGTGTCTCACATCATACGATTTCTTCAAAAGGACATTTTTCTTCATTAGGGCAATCTAAGGTACCTCACATCTTTGTAAGGAATGATACTTAAGTGGAAGTTTAAGGGAAAGGACAAGTTGAGATGGAAAATGGAGAGTTTAACGATGTTCTCTATGTTTCGAACCTTAGCACTAATCTCCTTTCAATTCACCAAATCACTCACTATGGAGGTGTAAATAAAGTTGAGTTCCTTTCTGATTTAATAATGGTGTGAAATATTAAGGATGATTCATTGGTTGTAGTGGGTAAAGTTAATCATGACACAAGGCTTTATTATTTCTCCCACTTTGTGCCTAAGTCTCCTTAACATTCCTTGTTGACACATTTACAATCATAAATTAAATTATGGCATGAGTAGTATGGACATCCTACCTTCTGCTATCTTCATCAGCTTAGCTCAAAAAATATGGTCAAAGGTCTACCTATAATCAACTTTTTTAAGGGTGAATGTTCAACTTGTTCAATGGATATGCATCTAGAAGAGAAGTTTGACAAAGGGAAGTCTTGGAGAGAATCAATTATTCTTGAGTTGGTTCACATGGTTCTAGCATGCCCTTTTTTAGTGACATCAGTTAGCAAGGGTCGCTATGTCCTCACTTTCATTGATGACTTTTCATGCTACACATGTGTCTAATTTCTTGATCACAAGAATGAAGTGTTTGATAAGTTTTGAGCCTTCAAGAGTCATGGTGAGAAGCAATCAAGTAAACCCATCAAGGTTCTTCATATGGACAATGAAAGTAGATATGTGAACTCAAGACTTAGAGACTTTTGTGAACTTGAGGGTATTGATGTTCATAATCCCATAGCATTTAGTCCACAAAAGACAAGTGTAGTAGCAATGAGGATTAGAACTCTTAAGTCAATGACAATTTGTATGATTCAAGCTAAGTCTCTTGATCCATCACTTGAGGTAGAAACTATAAGTAGTGCCAATCACATCCTTAATAGGTCTCCTCATAATGTCTTAGATGGAATGACTCCTTTTGAGGCATGGTGCAGAAGAAAACCAGTTGTGAAACACTTAAAATTTTTTGGTTGTCCAACATGGGCACACATATCTTCAAGGGAATGCAAGGCACCACCACCAAGGCCTTGTACTTTCATTGGATATGAAGAAAGTGTTAATTCATATAGACTTATGGATCCTAAGACTCATGAGATATTCATCATGAGGAATGTTCACTTTGAGTAAAGTTCACCTAACTCGTCCTCTAATCCTCTCCATACTTCATACATTGTGGAAATTGATAGTGACAATAGTGATAGTGATTCAATAGGTTCAGATTTGGGGATTCTTCTAATAGATACAAGATGAGGTCACAACATCAAAAAATTTCACATACATATATTGCTACAGTGATAAGTCCATGTAATTCAATATAGTAGATCAGGGAGATATTATTGATGATATACATCTTCTCTTTGATGAATATGATCCTTCTTTAGTTGTTGCGAGGGAACACTCTAACCCTCTTGTCCATTCTCTACATGATCAGTCTTATAAGGTTGATATGATTGTGGATCCTTATGTACAATAGTTGCAAGAGGTCTCTTTATCATTTGAGGAGATAGTTGGTTCTTTGGGATATATTCTACGTCCATCCTTACTAGATCTAAATTTGTTCTTTTCAGTAGTTTTGGAAGGGGTGATTGTCAGTATCGACATAGGGATATTATTCAACAGTCATGGATCAACTTCTACATTCATCTTGTAGTATCTATCACTAGTGGGCATTCTACATTGAGGGGAGAGTACCTTGTCTCCTTTCTTATTGTTCTATTTCTTCTCTCCTATGAGGGGGACCTTTTCCTCTTCTAGGATTGTGTCCTTCTCATACTTCTCTATTGTATATAAATGATATATGTTGTAATGGGGGGGTCTTAATTACTCCATCCATTCATGCATTTTTTTTTTCATCTCTCTTTTTGGGGGAGGATTTTTCCCATGAGGTTTTCTATCTTTCTCCACTTTATGGGAGATTTCATTCTTTTTGTTGTTTGTACATGGGTACCTAACATGGCCTAGTAGTCAAGACCCATCATGCATTTTCATCTAGCTTTTGTGAGCTTAAGTGCATTCCCCTCAGTTGCACTTAAGGGGGGGTGTTGGTGTAAATAAATATTTACTATTTAAACTTTACTTAAGTTTACTTAGGTTAATGCATTAGCATATTAGTTGTCATGTAGACACCTAGGAGTTTACATATTCATATGAGTTGTCATGTAGACAACACAATAGTTTGCACTCCAATTGAGCACATGTTTTCTACTACATCTCTTTATGAGATACACCTTTGCATTCTTATTCTTTCATTGTTGCACGTACATTTATGAACAATGGAGGATAATCAACTCTTGGTGGACATGTGCTTAGTTGTTATGCTTATCTCTTTGCTGACTCCTAGTCATATCAATTGCCTTTATCTACAAGACATTTCTATAATGTATTCATCCAATTATTTGATATCCAATTATCTGATATCCAATCATCTAATATCCATTCTCATTTTATCATCATTTGTCTCTCTTATGCTATCTATTTATCTTCTTGATCTTGGCATTGAATTATTGTCTTAGGAAAATTATTACATGGTATCAGATTTATACCAAATTCTTACATCCCTTATCCTTAGCATCAACAACATGCTTTACATCTCTTTCTTTGTTGTTTTTTGCTTCTAGAGTCTTATATCTTTTAATCTATTGTACTATAGGACTTTTTGGGTTTACATCTTGACTTTCTAACAACCTTTTCTCTTGTATCCTAATCTATTAACCTTGACCTATAATTTCAAGTTGCCAAGCACTAGCCACTATTTCTTTCTTTTTTTTAGGGCATAAATTCACCTAAGTATTGTCTACTTTTCTTCAAATGGTTTCATAATCCTTTCTTCCCTTTCCTTTTTAAATTTTCTATCTATGGCCTCTTTCTTAGCAATCTACATCTTCAAATTCTTAGTCTCATTAGGATCAACAATAGTAAACTCAGAACTAGATGTTTTTTCATCATTAAAACTCTCAGGCTTTAAATGTCTTGGTCTTACTCTTTCAAGAGAATGGTCTAACATGACAGTGTTCCTAATTTTTTGAAAAATATCATTACTATTTCTAGCATCAAAACTAGGTTCATGTGGTTGCACAACCTTCTCCTAATATACTACTTTAGGATTGCTAAAGAAATCATCATTAGATAGTCCGACATGAGATCTAGAACCTTTAAGAAAGGATTCCCTTTCATTAGTAGAAAAGTGAACATTTTCTCCCCTTATTACTTGTTCTTTGGAATGGTTTCCTCTTTGCATCTAAGCTCTCTTCATAGCCCAATTTCGTCTTCCCTTAGGAGGAAGACCAATTTTTAATTTAATTCCTAGGTTTTTCTTCACATTTTCCCACATGTTTTTCACACTTTCCATGATTTGAAAGTTTTCTTAAACTTGACACTGGTTAAAACCTTTTGAGCTACCACCTACTTAGGGAAAAAATAATGCAATAACTCATTGATCTAAGGAAAATGTCCCAATATAATGTGAATAAATCTAACACACAAAAGAAACCAATCACAATAGTTCTAGGACTACAACTCTTGCTTGATAGATAAGACACCTTGTAAGAAATATATACATCAATGTACACTTGTGATACTTAGGGTTTTCTCTTTTCTTTTAAATTCTCAAGGTTAGTCACTAGAAAAGTCCAATAAAGCCATAGGTAATTTCCAAGGAAACTGATAAAAATGTATACTAACATGACCAAAGAAATTGCAGTAAAATTCACACATAAGCATGTGTTGTGCAACTCCTCAGTAGAGTCACCAATTTTGTTGGCTCTTGATTTAAAAACGATTATTATTGCCAATAGAAAAAAAATTATTATACCTAGATGTAGCTAATGCTCATGATTAGCATAATAAATTGTCTCTAGGCCAACTATACAAAGCACAATTACTTCCTACACTTCTGGCTCTACAAAACCGAGGTGGGAGTACCTTAGGGATTCAATTAATTTATTAACTCTTACCCTAAATCCCTAGAAATAGTAGATAAGGTCTAACTTCTCTAATATTTATGAAATAAATATGAGCTATAATAGTTAACATTAATTCATAAATTTCCATAGATAGATGATGACCGCCCTTTTACACTTGATACAATATTTGATTGATTTAGATTTGAATATAAATTGGATATGTGTAGTAGAATTTACTTTAGTTTGTCTCTAATTTATATGACTAGTGCCTTATCCATTGTTACACAGAGTTAACTATTAGTAGGGAATCTAACTCAAATAACTTGTAAATGAATTATATCAACTGTAATCACCAATTCCCATTCTTATGAAATATCCCTTTTATAAACTCATAGATCCTACTGATTCATTGATGCACTTCCTTAACTCCTTGAATTAAAAGAAAAAATAGAATCAATATACAACCTATCCATATTACATTAAATCAATTAAACCTTATTTAACTAATCTCAAAGTAAGCAAGCTCATAAAATGGAGACAGAGATTGATTACAGAGGTGTAGTGTAAGTGCCCTTTTGTATTATCCTTTGAATAGATTGATATAATAACTAATAGAAACTTGATGAAACTTAGAATATCTTGTTGATTATATCATTGATATGAAAAGATTAGGAAATTACAAAGCTTTAAAGTAAACTTAGAAGACTGCACACAAAAATGGATCGACTGCACTTTTCAACAAGGCAAAGAAATTACAAAATTCTCAGACCCTTTCTTTAACCTTGGGATCTCACTTATAGAGGGTGAGATGCAACAAGATTCAATTATAGAGAACTGAAAATTGTCCTTAAGAAAAAAATATTTACATCATTACTGTCATAAAAGAAAAATAAATGTACAACAAATAAAAACTTTACATCATAACACCTTTTGGTGGGATCATTTTCTATTACATCTTTTGTTGCATTTCTTTGTGAGTGAAAAATTTGATGATTGGCCTTATTTCTATTGTTACTCCTTAGAGGTGTTAGCCAATGGGATTGATTGTGAGATATCTATCTTTTCTTTTTGCAAACTGACTTCTACTTGAGGCTCTCCATGTATATCATCATGAACTAATAAGACAATAGTAATATCTATTTTCTCTTCTACGAAGTCATCAGTCTGGATTTCTATGCTAGGAACTACAGTTGGTCGCTTACCTTTGCCCTCTTCTTCTTTTTGATCTCTTGCTAATGTATTAATTATCTATACCTCATCTTGTTCCATTTCCTTATCATTATTAGTTTCAACATCTTCTAACTATTCACCATGAGAAATATCTACCATCCACTTGTTAAAAAGTGTGTCATCTAGCCAATTAAATTGTAGAATATCATGCTATTTCTTAATCATGTATTCAACAATTTTATCAATTTCAATAAAATATTATTTTAAAGAATCAAAGAATAACTGAACTTTTACAATTTCTTCAATAGTAGCTACCCAACATGCATTTCATCTTTCATTTTTGACTTTATTCATCCTTAGACAAAATAGGTCATCTAATTCTTGGGCCCATTCCTCCTTACTATTCAATTTATTATTTTTACCTAAAGCATGTGGGAACAAATCAAATTTGACACTCTTGTACTTGTCTAGATAACTGGAAATTCTCCTTTGTACCTCAACTCTTTTATCATCAAATTCTAGAAGATCATTGGCAACATCATAAGTCTTTCCTATATGATCATGTGATAAATTGATGATAGAAAAACATAAAAAGGTGACCTCTTTATTCCTTTTACTCCACTTGTTGACAATTGGCTTCAAAGCTTCATCTTTTTCATTTATTTCATTCCATATATTTATTGTCTTTGCTAGTTGCTCATAAAATGAGGTCCAATCAATTTTATCAACTAAATACATGAGGGATTTTCTTAGCTTATTCTCATATTGTACATTTAGTTCTACATGTACACCCAGAATTTTCTCTTTTCTTCTTCAAAATCTTCTATAGTGTAATACTGTGGCCTTTGTGATGTATTTAGAATCTCAACGAGGGGAGTGGATTCAAAAGGCTCCACTGGTGGTTGAGGGTAGGTGATTCTTGGCCTAGTGGATTGTCCCATCACTTTATTTCCAAGTTCAATTCTTTTTCAAACTTCTTTATTGTATGCATCCAAAACCTTCTCATGCATGTCTTGTAACTCCAACCTTTCTTTTTCATCTCTTAGAGTTGTGGCTAAGGTAAAGCGGGCTAATCCAACACCCAGATGTGTAGCTTCTACAATAGTAGTTTCTTCAACTCTTTTCACAATTAGGTTGCCTATCAACCCAGTATCATCAGGTTGGGAAGAGCCAGTCCTAGATCCTTTCCTTACTAACAATGTAGCCTAGTCCTCACTAAATTTGGCACCTTTCATTTCTTTCTTCCCTTGATCCTCTATACTCTTTTTGTCTACAATAGAGTTAAAAACCAAAACATCAACAATATCCCAATTGGGTAGCAACAAAACCCCATATGCTTTTGTCATTTGTCTCCCTTCTTCAGGGGTTAAGCTTTTGAATTCTTGCATCATTTCTTCCTTTATTTGATTTTGAACATTTTCCTCTTCCATTTTTGGATGCTCTATTTTTAGCTTATTGCATCTTTTTTCAAACATTCTCATGTTTGTTCTCTAAGTAGATTGGTAGAAGGCTCTGGATTTGACAAACTTATCAATGGAGATGAATTCTATTGGCATTATGTTGTAATTGTCATTAGTGACAACACTTATTTGATTCTGAATGGCTACCAAGCTCATCACTCAATTCAAAGTTTACATCGAGCATTCAGTGGTTACCTTGTAAGTTCAGTAGTTAAGCAGTTCACATAGAGTATTTTTGAAGCTACTGAGTTGTTAGTGAATAGATTGTCCTTTGAGAAAAAGTGTGCAAATCTGACCTTGAATGTTCAAGTGAAAGGACAAATTGGCACCAACAGTTGGATAGGTTGTCATTGGATTGATAACCTTCCTCTAAATTTTATCTGGTATAGCTTCCCATTTGAGATGTTCAATGAATTGATTATGAATGCTTTTAACCAAAAAATACAAAAGGACATCAAGCATCTATTCGTAAATACAAATTAGATGCAAAAACCTAATGACTAAAAAGAAAGAAAATAGAATACAATAGACTATAACAAACTGCATTATTAAAGACAAAGATCAAGGAATAATTCCCATCCTCCCAAAAAAAGAAGAGTCAAAGCTTCAAGAGATCTTGATTATCAAAATTTATTTGAAGAATAGTAATATCAAGCACACTTAAAGAAAATTGAAGTTATGAAAAGATAACAACCAGTGGAAAGTAAATTGTTTATACACAAAGTTATAGTTTATAGTTTCCTTTCAAGTCTCCCTTCTTTAAGATGCAAAGGGCTATACAAATCCTAATACATGTTGCATCAGATTTATTGTCTAGAAGAAAATGAAAACCATCTCCAATATATCAAGTTCTAAAATCAAATCTCTCTTAAATAACCAACATAAAATCTAGCAAATAAAGCTCTATTCTACTATTGTTCAAAGTCTACCTTGTTCTCTTTGAGAAATGGAAAATCTTCCTCCCCTGAAAAACTAAAATTCTCTCCCTTAAGTAGCATAAAATCTGCTTCTCAAGAGAAAAAGATGGAACCCTCTTTGTTATGTCCCTATGGTCACAATTAATAACCTTCTTGATTTTGTTCCTTTTGTGGTAACTGCTTCTTGGAACTCAATCCCATCCATCACTTCCATTAAGATCTCTATCGGTTACTTGGACTTCCTCTCGAAACTACACATGTTACTTTTAAACTTCTTAAAAGTTCACTTTTTTTAGAGCTCATTTGAAAATTCCACATGCCTTTATAATCTTTGTAATAATTTAAACATTATAAGTGGCATTTGATAAAAATTATTTCACAAGATATTTGGCCCATTATAAAACATACCATTGTCATCCTTATTATAAATCGTGGATGATCAATCTAACCCCAAAGCGATAGTTTTATCTCTTCTTGACATTAAGCATACCTATGGCCTAAAAAGTATGATTATATTTTAACTATAGAACAACTGCCTCAATTTCAAGTATGGACAGAGAGCTGCATTTGTAATTCTCTGATCAATTGTCTCCTTGATCAACCTCTTTCATAATTCTCTCAAGTATTATTGTTATTTCAAAATGTCCTATGCTTATTAATGGTCTAAAGAGTTGACATATTGTGGACATGTGGCATTTAAGTGTCGTGGCTGCAAGGTTAATATAGTATATCTTTGTCTTTCCTGGATAATCAAGATCATTGATTGTAGATATTATTGTCAATATCTTGATGCGATTTGAAGCAGAGAGTTTCAGTCCTGTCATGTTCAAAATTGCCAAGCGTGATCCAATAAATCTCTTGCATTTCTTTTTTGTCCCTAGCAATAGAATTTGATTTTGGTATTCATTTACCTGTATATGTGATAGTACATATTTGTCTGAGAGTTTTCATTATATCTGCTAAGCCTCATACCAATAATGAAAACAGGCCAACCTCTTCGCTGTCACTTAGCATATACCTGCACATTCATATTTGCACAAATGGTTTCCTACTATTCATGCCCAACCGATATAATATGAAACACTTCTTTAATATTCAAAACTTGCAATTATCAAAGGGCCCCAATCAAAATGATAGATGTCCCCTTCATAGTAGGTGGAAAGATACATCATGAAATTCTCACAGAGTAATAGGAAGATGCAACTTGTAGCCAACAACAGACAAAACTAGTGCCAAGGATATGACCATAAAATATTGTGCTTTGCAAAGAAAATTTCCTAAAACTCACCATAGGGAAGCTATTGGGCTTGTAGGATGAATATTACATACTTAGTAAATAGCCTCCAACCTTTCTCATTATCCTTTTACATGCTGGGGTATTTCATCAAATAGTTCTATTTGCACCATCCATGTTTCAATTTATCAGGTTCATTAGTCACACGTGGGGGCTATGAGAAATGTGGGTTCAAACCATGGTTTCTTTGAAATGAAAGTCCCTAGGATGGCAAATGTTGACTAGGATCAAGGTGCTAGTAAATCTCTTCCATGAAGCTTTGAAAAAATTGCATTACCTCACTGTAAGTTTTGCCTTATGGATCAAAGTTACTTCCTCTCACTGCACCACCATAATTTCTTATCATTATCATGCTTTATTTAACTTTGAGTTAGTAACATCTTTGAAAATGTTTGGGTCACCAATTTTGAAATAAGGGGGAGGCCTCTCCCCTTACAAAGACCCAGTGCTTGGCTGAACTGTACACAAAATCCTCAACTAACATGGGCCTCTCCCTTGTCATCAACCCATGGAACACTGGAAATAATCATTTTTTTTGGCTCTAAAAAATGCTCCAATATGTAGATATCCCCTTTAGGGAGGTCGATGATCTTCAAACAATCACAACCCTTGGCCATCCAATGCCAAGTCAATCAAATTGAAACATGATTACTATGTTTCCATGGTACTGTAGAATGTTTATTTTACAAGTAAAGATTTAATCAATGTCATGACAAACTATGAACTTTTGCATTTGGAAAAAACCTTTAAATCTTTGAATATGAGTATATGAACCTAAGCTTGATGAACCACATTGCACTTTGAGTCTATTGAGACTGTTGAACCTAAAAGGCCCAAACTTGAATTATGAATGAAGATGGGATTCTAGACTTAACAAACCTACATTTGAAGTTAATAGTCTAAACTTGAGGGGGATGAAACTACACCTTCAGAATCTAATTCAAATTTGCATTTGAACTTTAGACTATTGAACCACTTCAAACTACTGAACCATTGAACCACTGAATCATTAAACTATCTTGAACCTGTCACATCACATGAACTTTGCTAAACATAGCGTAAGCCCCATTGAACCAACAAGCCTGCAGGACTATTTGAACCTGTGACTTCAAACTTCATGTCTTCCAACTGAGAAGTACCCTTGTGGTGCTAAACTTTGAGCCTTCAGATCATTACACTCTAGACCCTTAGGACTATTCTGAAATTTTCTTATGTTGAACCTACAAGACAAGTTATTTGAACTACTAAACCATTTTGAACTACTTTGAACTAAGATTCAAAGTGGTTCAAAAAAATAAATTACAAGTTTTAAAATTGTGACCATATAGGGTACTAACACGAGTGAATGGGTAGTTTAGTAGTGTGTATCGAGCTTATAGTGTTCATCAAACAAATAAAGGTTACCGAGCTTCATAGTATCTACCAAGTTATTAGTTTGCATGATATGAAGCTACCTTCTACCAAGTGATGGATATGTAGTGTTTACCAAGTAACAACAAGGTAAACAAAGGTTTCAGTATTTACCAAGTGACATTATATCTACCAAGTCTCCAATGGTTACCGAGTTCCAAGCTACATTATGTGATTAGTATGGACCATGCATCTACTTCTATCGAGTGAATGATGATGCTGAGTAATGTAGTAGATACCGAGTATTAGAAGGTCACTGATTCAGCTTAAAGAGCCCAAGTTTTCTATTGTTTGGCCAACTCAGTAATGTTTTGTTCACTTGTGTTTTAGCCGACCTTGTAATTGTAATTATTAGAATGATATATATGTAATGTATTGTATCATTTGGATTATTATTATTATCATGGAATGTTAAGGAATGGGCATGTAATATTTTGAGAAGAGTGAATGTGAATCAGCATCAGAGCAAAGTATTCAGCAAGGTCTACAAGGAGCAACAAAGACATATCAGTCACAAGAGGTGATCTATACTGCAAGATCTATTTAGCAATCAAGTTGTAAGTCAGATATACTATTTCATCATAATAGGTGAATCAGTTTTCCAAATTCTTTAATAGGGTAGACCTAACAATCTTTGTATAAATCTCCTAACAAAGTGCATACTTCATTGTGTGTTTGTAAAACCTCTAACAAGGTGGACTTAGCAGTCCAAATTGCTCTTAATAGGGTAGATCATCAGAAGTTGTCAATGTAAGCCCTAACAGACCAACTTTATACTATAGTAGTGAAGTTTTATGGGTATCATCCCCACCCCAATTTTACTTTCTATTTGGAAGGTTTCTGGGTCGCCATAATTACTATGTTCATGTGTTATGTATGTTTATCTTTTCTCATGCATGCAGTAGATTAGAAGAATGGATGGTGAATGATTCATATGGTTAAGTGTTGAATTAATTTAAAAGTTTTTGAGGTTACTGATTCACCCCTCCCCTCTTAGTAACCTAGCTAGTCTTGATTATTTCCAATAGAATTCAATGTTGGCCTATTCCATTCTAGGGTCCAACACTCTTCCTCTATAATCTACCACTATTAATTCAAGGCTTGGCATTGGAAGTTCCTAAGGATTTCCTATTCTAACTCTGCTTGAGTAATGAACACTCCCCCTTGGTATTCCAATTATTCCACTTGCTCCCTAGTGAGTTCTTCATCTTCTATTTGTAAAGGGGACTAAGTAGGTGAATATTCCTCAATTTGAGGTGTTTGTTAATTTATTATTTTCTGCCTCTTGGGCAAGGGATCATTGGGTCTTTCCTCAATAACTACACTAGTTGATCCCATAATCTATTTTCCTTTATCTATAGTGGTTCTTTTATTTTGGATCACATTGTAGCCAGTTCTCTTTTGAATAATCAACTACTCTGATCCTACAGTAGGAGTAAAAGATAACCTCCTCATGACCTCTTTGGCTTTGACTGGAAAAGAATTGATAAAGAATAGTATCTTTTCATTCATCATCTCCATGATTTTAGGAAAAGAAGTCATGATTTTATTCAATCAGTCTACCTCTATTTTTGCATTAGTAAGAGGCTTGTAATTATTATCAAAATAATGAATGAACTCCAAAAATCTAGAATAAACTCCCCACTTTTCCTTTTTTTATCTCCTACTCTTGCAGAGAGAACTCATTTCTTATTATGTCATTAGGGAAATAGAATTGGTGTTCTTTTGCACCCACCTTAGCCCTTCTTTTGAACACATTAAAAAATCCCTCAATGTCACAAAAATGTGGATGAAACATAACCATCTTATATTGGTATAGGAATTTATACAAGAATAACCAGCCACCCTTTGTGATTATGAAATGGTGGGCCACAATACAAGTTGGGAAAATTGATCCTCTATTTCTTCTAGTCAATTGTACTTCCACCAATTCTCCTAGCTACCACAACATCTTAGCTATCCCTACCTTCAAAGGCACCTAGTAGGGTAGTACATGGGGATTCCCTTGGATACCATAAACCCTAAAAATGGTTGCAATATTGTATGGTATGATATTGCCCAATTATGTGATACTTTCAAATCAGAAGGATTATCCATGGGTCTGATAAAATTCAACAATGCCTTGGGGAATCTAGGATTGTCCCTTAATAACCTAACATAACTAGCCTCCTCTACATCCCAGGTCATTTCTGCACTCCACAACAAGACTGGCAGAGCCTCTTCTTCATATTTTTCAGTTCAGGATCATCTCCTTCTCAAAATATGTAACTCCTTTAAATAGGAACATGTGCATTAACAATGAATAATGGCCAAAAAAATTTTCCACTTTGCTCTTTACAATTCCAACTAACCTTATATGAATTTCTTCCACTATATAGAATGCAAAATCAAAAATAATATCAACACCAAAAGAGGAAATTTGAATCAACATATACACAAATTTTATTGGCACAAGATTTTCCTCATCCTCACCAAAAACCCTACATAGAGTCATATATATTTCTATGGCCCTAGAAGTGAAAAATTCCTTTTTAAGGGGCTCCTTAGTAGATGTTGTGACTACTAGAAAATTTCCAATTGAACCTGTTGGTGTGATTTTTCATAATATAGAAAATTTCTGATATTTGGGTGAAAAATCAATTATGCTTTTGTTTTGTGGTGCCCTCATTTTCAAATTTTTAAAAAAGGTATTTTCTTCAAAAAATTTGGCGGAGCTGTTTATCCTAATGTTTTTTTTTTTAAAAGTCAAAATGCCTTCGGTAAACCTTTCATGTACCTTCAATTGCGATTTCCCATTTGAAAGGATGCCAAGTTGAAGTGTTTTTCAATCACCGTTGATCTATCAGAGATCAAGGGTTAGTGCATCCCCACATTATAGAGTTGTAGGTCTTTAAGCAATGTGGGGAAGTGCATTTGCAACACGTAGCCCCTGATGTTTTATGAGATCCAGTACACTGCAAAAGCTCTTGTATGTCAGCTTTGTCAGTACTTTTGTACATGTTTTTTTTTTCCGTGATATCATTGGTGGATTCATTGGCAGAGCTATGAAGATTACTTACCAAGCAGTATCACCATTGATCTTGTCTCGATCAACAGTTGATTCATCCCCACATAATAAAGATGCAGGTTTTTAAGTAATGCAAGGAAGCGCAGTGGTGACATGTGGCAAAGTGGGGTCAGGTATTTGTATTTCAATATGCTACACTACAAAGGACTGATGACGTGTAATGCTAGGTATGCATAGAAGGGTTTTTGGTTGCTTAATAAATGAGAAGCAGTATCACCGTTGATCCTATCTTGATCAACGGTTGACGCATCCCCGTATAATAAAGATGTAGGTTTTTAAGTAATGCAGGGAAGCACATTTGTGATGCGTGTCCCTGGTGATGTCAAACACTTGCTTTCTCAGAAGAAGATACGGTATCCGCTGGCATGAAGTGTTGTCAGATAGTATGAGCTAATATGGCAGTTTCCTATTGGTCAGTACAGCTAGCTGGTCATAATACAAAATCAATTATTTCGATCATCGATCTTGTCTTGATCAACGGTTGACGCATCCCCACATAATAAAGATGCAGGTTTTTAAGTAATGCGGGGAAGTGCAATGGTGACACGTAGCATTTTTCAAAAAAGATTGTAAAGCCTTGTTATTTTTAAATCAGGACCATGCGATTTGATAAAATCTACGGATGGGATTCAAATTTGAGTGCAAATTGCAGGCAACGGTTATTGAGAGTAAATGTGATCCAGACCTGGTGCGTGTAGTTTTAATTCATAAAAAGAACCCACGATTTCACCATTAATGAATCACCAAAGCACAGAAAGAAAAAGGCATTCAAGATTTTAGAGCTAAGGCACAAAATTTCTCGGTTAATACTCCAATAAAATTGCAGAAGACATCATATAGTGCAGAAGTGTGATTTCTGGTGGGTAAGTGCTCTGTGACTTTTTTAGTGAAATTTGAAGCATCTGTTGTTGTGAATTTTCCAAAGTTTCATTAAAAATGCCACCCCAAAAAGAGTTTATTGGACAAAAAGATTATCTAAAATGTTTAGTGCATGATGATTTTCTTGAACAATTCCCCTTATTAGTGCATGAAATAACTAAGGGAAGGGAAATCATTCCAAAAAACCCTAGATTGGTTGTGGCAGAAGGATTTTATGACAAAGCTAATTGGATAAGGGATGCCCAGGTTTCCATTGGAGGTTTGGAGTTGTTTAAGAAATGGTTTTCAGAGCAAAAACTGGACACTCCTATGAGCAATGTATGGGAATTTGACATTGGAAAATTAGTAGTCCCCAGTGTCTTCTTTGATAGTGATTTATTGATGGACCTAGCAAAGAGGTGTGATCCTATCACAGGGTGGGTAAAATATCATTTAGGGCTCAACCTTTTTAGGGTCTTCCCTAAACTGTTCAGTGAGGTTTTCAACCTAAACCTTAACCACGCTGTGCATGAAATCATTGATCTGGATGATTTGTAAGCTAGATATGATGCACAATGAGTGTACTTGAGAATAGGGCCAGTACAAGAGCATGCTGCTAGGGTTGGTAATTTTCTTGTGATCATAGCCAATACTCGAGAGCCATTGTTAAGAAGACAGTTCAATCTGAGAGCTGAAGCACTATATTTTTCTCTTTGCAAGATCTTGGGGATAGATGAGGGTGATCAAATTCTAGGTTCTGTGGTCCTTATAATTGCTCAAACCCTTTAATTTGGAATGAGTACCATTCTAGATTTTGCCACTTTCCTAGCAAAAGAGATTCACAATGGTCTGGTTGGAATAGCAAAGGGGAAAGTAAACAAACCATTCTATTGGTATTCATTGATGATGCATGTATGTTTATAAAAAGGATACACTTTCTTCTCCAAAGGTATGGAGTTAGAAACCACAAAGGATGGAGAAAGGAATCCAGTGCAATTATGGAGTGTGGATATGACTTCAGAGGCCACTGATGCTAGTTATGTAAGATTTGACAGGTATTTTGCATCAAAGCTTAGATTGCTTTTAAGAGGATATAGCCCTAGAATCCCAGAAGCATTATTAGAATTGGTCAGACCCAAGGACCATGCTAAAGGGCTACTTGTCAGTCACAACTAGGGGGATATAATTCCCTACAATGTTTCAACAGTAATAAGAGTTTATGGTTTCTTAGGAAAACCTCATGTGTTACCTTTTCGTGTACCTTTGAAGATAGGGATAGCTGAGATCTTATGGTAGATAGGTACTATAGATGAGAGGGAATTGGTCAAGAAGGGCACTCTCTTTCCAATGGTTATTGTAGTGCATGTTTTTGTTTTTGTTAAAAAGGGGTGGAAGCATTTAAATTTGTTTTTGAATAAATATAACATGGCAGAATCTCACGCCAGATTCATTGACCCTGAAGGATTCTATTATCTATTAAGAGAAAGGGTGAGAGCTTCCCATATGGTACATCAGGTTTACTATCCGGAAGATATAATCAAAAATATTTTCACATTGCAAGAGAAAGAATTAAGGAAAGAGAAATGGATAGTTTTCAGTAAAAACCTAGAATTCATTAATTCTTTTGACCCACAGTATGACCCATTGAAAGATAAGAAATACTGGGGAGATAAAATACAGGCATTAATGAATAATTTTGCTATAATAATTTAGACTATGAATGAAAAGAAAGATATATTTATTAAGGCACACCTAGACAAGGCAGTAAAAATACAAAGAAGAATGAGTGGTAGAAATGTAGTAACTCTTGGTCAATATACATTGCAGAAAAGGGTAGGCTATGTCATGGTTTAGAGTGTGCAACAGGTACCCACTCATGAGAAGCCAAGGCCAAGAAGTCTATCAGTAGCCAGCTCTCCAAAAAGACAAAAATTGGAGCAGGGGTCTTCTTCTTCTCAAAAAGAACAATACTCCCCAAGCCAATCTCCAATCCAGATAGATGATGAGGCATCTCTAAAGGAATAGCTTAGACAAATGGGAGGAGAAGGGGATGTGATTGTCACTTCTACAGACCTGGATGTTGGAAAGCCACAAGAACCTCCTACACCTTCCTTGGACCTGACCATTGCTGATTACCAAGGTAAGGAAATTGACCCAATTGTTGCCCAAGCTTCTGAAAGATTTATTAATGATGAAAATTTTGTAAGATATAGGGCTTTTGCTTAGTTTTTATGGAGATTAAATATAAAGAATTTTGAGAAAGCCTGTGAGAAGATCAAGGCTGAGCAACCAAATAAATTTGACTCGGTTATCAAGGAAGAGGTAAAATCAAAGTTTTTGAGTGATTTTGCCCAGTTCACTCCTGAAGCTGGAAGGCAAATAGTTAGACAATCAGGAGTCCTCCTTTTGCCAGAATGGGATATAGCAAATGCTATTGTTTTTGATTCAGTAAGGAAGCAGAAGGATGTTCAACTGACAACTGCTAAAGAAGTATTACAGGCTCATAGAGGGGTAAAATTTAGTGATGACCACCAAGCCCTTGTTTTGTGGTCCATAGATAAGAGAGAAAGTACTAGGATGCATGAGTTTCCCACTGCAGAACATACTGGTACATTGACAGTATACAGGGCTGGTGAGGTAAGTAGTAAACAAGTAATGGGAATGGCTTTAGAAATGCTAAAATTGGGTGGTGTTGTATCTGGACAAGAAGAAGAAAATTTTTCCCAGCTCAATGCTAGGTTTGAAGAATTTTTGAAGGCATATGAGGAAAGGGGTATACAGATACAATCATTGGAAAACAAAATCTCTCAAATGGAGAGGATACTGGGGAAAAGAAAAATAGGAGAATCCAGTGCACCTACAATTGCATACCCTTCACAGCCATTGGTTGGATCTAGATCAACCCCTATTATTGAAATACCTGACACCCCTGAAAGGCCCCAATTCTATACTGCAGAGGAATTTGAAGAAGAAAAAATAAAATTGCATGAGTTGCAGATAGAATTGAGAAATCAATATAAAGAAAAATTAAAGCAGGGTGTAATATATCTGAGGGATAAAATACAATGGTCAACTTTTTTTTATCAGTTGACAAGAATTGCAGCTCTCATGGATGAGTTGAACAGAGATAAGGATAAACTAACTCTTCTTGCATAGAAATGGAGGGAGAGAAATAATGATATTACAATCATATGTATATCTATAGTCCAAATGCCTTATCATCAAGTTGAGAAGATTTTTGATTTATTAAATAAGCTAGAGAATTTTAATGATGAAAGAGATTCTTTATAAAGAAGATTAACACTATGTTTTTCCCAATATATTGCTGAAAAATTCACCCTATTTCCTTGTGATTTAGAATCTATTGATACAATAAAAGAAAAATAAAAGTGGAAAAGGGAGATGGACAAGTTATTCAATGAAAGAATAATAAACATCATGAGTGAAACTAGCCGCTGGTTCTGGGCAAAGACAAATGAAGAGCTAGTAAAAATACAGTTATTTTATACTGCTATGAGGAAAGAATTTGATGATTTAGAAGAAAATGCAAATTGTTTAATAATAATGCAAAGAGAAGCTCTAAGTTTTGATTGGCCAGATGATGATGCTTTTAATAAATGGAAAAATCAGTTTCTAGAACAAATGTCAGAAGATGATGAGGAGGAAAATGTAAAAGTAAAAGTCACCCTCATAGTTAATAATGAGGACATGGAAAATCCCCAAGTTGAAGTAAATTTACAGGTAACTGAAGATGATACATCACTTTCAAACCTCATGGCTATTTACTCTGAGGATGAAGAATAATTGAAGAATCAGATCTTATCTTCTTGTTTCAACAACTGAGAAGCATAACAGAAAGGGACCCACCAAGGATTGTTCAATGTATTAGCTTTTCTGTTATTTGTTTTTGTATTTTATGATAGACATTTGTTAGTATCTTTTAGAAGACACTTGTCACTTTATTTAGCCCGAAGCTTGTCGCAACTCACACTATTTAAGTGAGATTCCAAGGCTAAAGAATGGTCTGAATTCTATTTCTTCTAAGTATTGTGCTTAGTCTAGTTTTTGGTCCAAATTTTGAAAGCAAGTTTGTAATGTATTTTTTTGTCAAATTCTCTAAGAATACATGAATATAGAATGAGCTGTGTTTCTTTCTGAAGGCCATTCTGAGTCTATTGTAAAGGATATACTATTTTCAAAGGAAATGAATACAAACTATGAACTATCCCCATATCAGTTCTTTCTGAATTTTGTCTCCTTTTAAATACTTAGCTACCTTGATGTTGTATGAGTAAAAGCTTGTGCAATTGAATGCAATCTAGTTAGGTTGTATATCCATTTATCATTGCTGTTAATTCAATGGATTAAATAAAGGCTTTGATGAATGTGATAAGATTCCTTAAGTATTGAAAAGGATTTTTGAATGATAAGTTCTGATAAGAATTGCTAATAGAATTTGTTGTAAGGCAACAAATTAGATCTAAGAATTTGCTATAGACTCTGAACCCCAATGGATTAGGCATTGATCAAGTTATTTCAGTTGAAGGAGAAATATCTTACAAATGGTTTTTCAAATGCATCATCAAATCAAATTTTACTTTTACTTCCTGTAGATCTTCAAAGTTGGCCAGCACTTATCTGCATGGAATGTTTTAGCTTCAGTTAGGCATTGTTGTTGAAAACATCTGCAGATCTATAGAAGAATTCTTGGCCATATCTATTTATGGGATGTGTTTATCAAGTTAGTAAGAATTATGTATATGTTTGAGGATCTTGAAATGAGAATTAGAATGAAACTAAGAATAATCCTCATACATTTGTTTCAGTTTTGAACCATCCCTAGGTACACCCACCCTAGTTTTGTAGAGCCAAAAGAGTAGAAAACCATCTATGGTTTTGTTGAAGTTGGGTCCAAATACCTTACATATGCAATTGTTAATAAGAATAGGCTAGTCTTTAGATTGTGTATGTACTGTCATTTTGGTATTAAGCATTTTGTCGCTTAGTAGTTTTAGCACTTTTTAAAACACCAACAAAACCTACATGTGCCCTCAGTGCACCCTACTTGATCTTATCATTCTTAGATAAGTATTCTTTCTCCAATCCTAGTAGGTCAATAGTTGCATGATAATCTAAAAATGGTTCCAGACCAAAAACTTCTCGAATTTCTTCAGGATTTATTCTTACTAGGCATTTCCCATCCATTCTTCTCACTATCTTGGTTGTTGGGTCATAATTTTGGGCAATGGCCATTAGTAGGTCAGAACTCATAAAAACACCAAGGACCACTAGTTTTCTCAAATCAAAATTCCAAATGTTTCCATGGGGAGCAAACAATTTTATTTCTGAGAACCACTTTTAAAAATGGAGCCCTATTTTAGTAGTGGTAACATCCCTAACCCAATTCTCTCTATCATATAACCCATCTACAATCTTGAGCCTAGGGTTTACAAAAAATAAATTTTTCATTTGGGCAGACTCATTTGTAGACTCAAGCAATAATTCAAGAAGGCCATCATGTATATTTCTACTTGCATAATCTACCTTTCCTAAGAAAGCTTTCTTTGGAGGCATGTTTACATAGAAATACCAAAAATCTTCACTATTTAATAGATTTGGATACTTACCTGGCTCTTCATTATCCTCTCAAAATTTTGCAACAAATGGTGGATACTAAAAATCTTTTGTGACCTCAAATGTGTGAGGAACAATTCTTTAGCTAGCTCTTAGCTCTTTGTAATTCTAAAATTCATTTGCATAGAGAGGAAATGGAAAAAGTTTACAATATATCTCTGGTTCTAGTTTTCCCAAGGAGGTTTCAATTTTCATATATGAATTGTAAGGAGAAACAAGGTGGCACCACCTTCTAATTTTGAAAACACACCATCAATTCTAAAAAATTTGATGATCTAGGAATAAATTTTTGAATGAATCACTTTCAATTTTTTAGTTTGGTAGTCAACCCAATCAACTTTCTCCACATAAGCTTTTCTTTCCACTACGAGCAACTTTTTCTAGCCTTGCTAGTGCTTGCATACACGTATCACATTCTCTCTATGTCACTATGCATAAACATCAAGCAACTTTTGCATGTGACATAGTGACCATCATTGATGCATCTCTGATCTGATGATGTATATTTCATGAGTGTTTTAATTAAATTATGGTGGGTCCTATTTTTTATTTGGTCATCATGTCACATGCTCAAAAAGTTGAGCAAGTTTTTGTAGTGACATGGCACCTACCATTGATGCATCTTCAAATTGACAACTTTAATCAACATGTGTCCTTTTATGAGTGAGGATCCACATAGCATGTGACATCAAACCACCTTGACACATTGGCATAGTCATTTAAAAATGTCAACCCTTTTGGTGATGCTCTTTTGAAATTAGGTCCCACCATGTTTTAATTCACAGGAAGTCGCCATGTTGCTACCAATGAAAAACTCATAATTTCTAGTGGTGACATAGTGACCATTGTATTTTATGAAGAAATTTTGCATCAAGAAATAAACACATTCTCATTAGGATAACTTATTTAATGCACCTTTTGATGTTCCATAATAATGACACCACTTATTAAATGACAAAAAAAAATTATGGCACCTATCTTCGGTGTTAACCCTAGCATGGTTCACTTTCTTGGGAGCTCACCATATCACTACCAACAAAACTCTTACACATTCTAGTGGAAACATAGCGACCACTATAATTCTTGAAAAAATTTGGCACCATAAAAATAACACATACACTAGTTATGAATATATTTACTACTCTTCCGATGTGTCTGATAGTCCATTGTGTTGACATGGTTCATTAATGATAAGCAAAACTTCTAGTGCTGAATTCACTTTTGGCTTGAAGTGTTTTCCTTTGGTGGGAGGTCACCATGTTGCTCAAGATAAAGTGACTACAAGTTTCTATAATGACAAGACAACCACTATAGGTCTTAAAAAGATCTAATGGTGAGGAAATTTTTGGGGAAATATGAAGCCAAAAAAAAAAACTTTAAAAGTTGCTGAAAATATATACCCTTTTCAAAATGATTTTTCCACTCGATCTTCAAAGTAAAGGCATGCTACCTAAAGGGTTTACTTAGGGTATAAATTTTATTTTTATTAGATTTTTTCTTAAGTTTAACTGATTTTGAAAAAATTAAACCCTAATTTGTAGAATATATATAGATCTATCTAATTTTCACATATAATTTAGGAAAATTTGTGCACTGTATAAAATTAGACCATTAGTGTGTAGGGAAAGAAAAAGGAAATCGCCTTCTCCATTTTCATCACTTTTGAAAAGTAGTCATTTTAGAATGCCAAAAATGTGAATTAGATACTCTAACAGTAAAAAAGTAACCCCCAACCCATGCTAAACCTATTCAAATATCTAAACTTGATCTAAACAAGCCCCTAAGGACATTTTTAACCTATAGGCTCTTCATGATGGAACCTAACTCAAGTATCCTAGTCAAGTGGTTTTCCTTAGGTGGTTTATTAGGCCCTACCCTAGGTTAGGAAACTCTTTGTCAAACCCTAAAAGGACATGTCATTTCAAGATAAATAGCTACAAATGTCAAGTGACACTACAAAATGCACTTCACAAATATAAGTGGTATGCCCATTCACATAATATAACTTAATCCAATAACATTTATTAATATTACCTTCACAAAATAAAACAATACAGTCTGGTTTTAATCTCTCCATTAGATTAAACCTTGGATTTATAGTTTCCACATAGGTCTAACCTTGGTTTTACAATTTAAATTACATGGTTAATCATCTACACACTTAACTTTGAATATCAATAGTCCAATAAAACATACTTGCAAAATAAATGCTCTACAATGAAACTCACATTAATACAATCCTTATTATAGTAATATTTCACTTCCAAAACAACTTCCATAATTCAATTCTCTCATAAGGTAAATGCACATTTAAACATAATTTAATAGTTCATCAAAATAAAACTCAATTTTGTGCAATAAAATCTACATGCTAACTTTGTAATTCAATTAACATAATCAACATAGACATTTGAACATATAAAAATCAACACAAATAGAATAGGTCCTAGTCATCCTCATCCTAAGTGTTAAACCGCATAAATTTCAATTTCAAAACATAATTCAACTAAAAGTATATAGAAGAATTCACTAGTCGTATGTTATCTTACTAATATCAATCTCCATATAATTAACCTATTCCAATGAATGTAAATATCAATATATTCAATTAACATTAGAATCTTTACATCTTTGGTATCCCAATGCACATCTCAAAATAACATGTATTTCTTTACCACTTTAAGAACGATTGTACCCAAAGTCCATTCATCACTTTGTAACCTTTATCCAAATTAACTTACTATAATGTAATAATAATAGTATCCAATTTAAACATGAGGCAAATTAATAATCACTAAAATACAATCAGAAATAACTCAAGTTAACTAGTCAAAATTGTATGAATAACTATGTTGTCATTAATCTAGTAACTATTCATAACATGAAACACATAACACCTTATGCTTTCATTTTCTATCAATGCAGTCTAGCTCCATGAACCTTGATATAGCAACTCAATATCTCACAAAATAATATTCTTTCATTACTATCTTTAAAATTAGTCATTTCTAATTGTGATTACTTCTCATTTTGATGCATAACCCATCTAAAAATTCCTACCAATTGTATCATGCCTGAGAACCATATAGTAAATTATATGAAAATAAGTATCATTTAGGAAATAAAGTACTTGGTTATCATTACTTCATCATCAATTCCTAACTCACACAATGGAATAATATAACACCTTCCTCAGGATACTCTCATAGAAGGGTTATCCCCTTAATACCACAAACACATAATAGGAACAAGGAAATAACAACAATTGGCAAGAACAAAAAATGGGCTTCTTATTATTGCCCCAAATGAGTAATTAAAGAATTTTGAAATACAATGTGTAAACCCACATGGGTTCCTTCCTTACAATAATTTGCAAGATAGAGCTATAAACTATCACCCATAGTTGTCTCACACAATGTACAACCCCATTTTGGAGCCCATCCTGGGCCTCTAAGGTCTTCAATGGTGAAATTGAAATTTTTATACCATAACTTTACACTAAAAATCCATAATAAATCTATGAATACTAATGATATGACACTGAGCCTCATTTGTTAGGCTGATATATCCAAGATGAACACCCACCTCTAAAATTAGGACATTTTGAGCTCATATGAATGACATAGTAAGTAGCAAAACTCAAGAAACAACTATGTAGTGAGACAACCCTTACTAAAGAAACAAAAAGGGAATTTTTTTGGTGATGCAATATTTCTCTTACACCCAATCTAATCTTGCATAAGATAGCTAGGGTAATCTAAGAAGTGACCCTATCGCATTTGAGGTGTTCAGAGAAAATGAAGATGGTAAAACTCCACCCTTGCTAGACATCATGAATCTTCTACTTGCCTACTTTTTCATTTGACTAGGTACTCTTCATAAGTTTTTGTCCTTGTATTTTTTCCAAAATAGTTGTGTAGTATCTCCTCAATCTCCTTTGTAGCCCAACTTGTTGCTAGAATACTCCACTATGTTTTTTCAACTTCATCTCCATCACCTCATTCATAATACTCTATCAAATCTAAAAGTTAAATACTAGTAAAATATTCATTTCAGTGGGAAACTCCACTTCATAGGCATTTCCAAAATCATGCTTCACTATCTTGCATGGTCCAAAATTCTTCATTTTTATCTTATTATATCACAACCACTAGAAAATGTTCCTTTCTCAAATGAACCATGACTTCATCTCCAACCTAGAATTACTTATACCTAATTTTCAAATTTTCCTTCACCTTGTATTGTGTATTCATCTTAATAAAGTTCTTCCTAACCTCCTCATGGACATTCTTCAAATGTTCAACAAATTCTTCTACTTCAAAAATACTTATTTCTCCTTTATCCAATTGTCTCAATTCAGAAGCGTTTCTATGACTGCTCCCATATACAATATGAAATGGTGATTTACCAATACTCTTGTTTATAGAATTACTATATGAAAATTTTGACTATATTAAAATCAGATCCCAACCCTTTGGTTTATCACCAACCAAGCATATTAGCAAATTCCCCAAACTTTGATTCACAACTTTGGTTTATCCATTAGTATGTGGATGATACAATGAATTGAACTTCATTTTTTCTTCAATTTCTTCCATAATGTACACTAGAAATACCCATGAAACTTTGTATCTCAATCTGAAGCTATACTCTTTGGCAAATCACGTACTCTCACAACTTCTCTAAAAAACAACTCTACCACATGAACAATATCACTAGTCTTTTTCCAAGAAATGAAACTTTCCATATTTGAAAATCTATCAACCACAACAAATATGTAATCATATCCTTATTGTGTCCTTGGTAAACCAAGCACAAAATCCATTTTGACATCCTCCCATGGTCTCTCTAGTATAGGTAATGGTTGATACAACCCAGTATTTTGCTTTGCACCTTTCACCATTTGACATACTCTGACCCTCTATGCATAATTATTCACATATTGGTGCAACTGAGGCTAGTAAAAATTCTCAGTAACCAACAAAATGGTCTTATCTCTTCCAAAATGTCTAGCCAACCAACCACCACACTTCTCCTTGATGATATTCTCTCTCATAAAACTCTTAGGAATGTAAGACCGACTTCCTTTGAATAGCATACCATCTTGGATTATGAAATCTAACTGCCTTGTCCTATCAAGTGTAAAATTTTTTGTACAAGCCTTCCAAGATTTTCCAAAATTAGGATCCTCTAGATACAAATTCTTAAGTTTCATGAACCCAACCACCTCAATCTGCATCTTTGTCAACAAATGTTGTCTTCTAGTAAGAGATTCTACAACTCTGTTAGACTTTCCACTCCCATGTTTCAAAAAAAATGTATAATTCTACAAAAACTTGACCCACTTCAAATGCCTTTGGTTCAATTTTCCTTAACTATTCAAATATTGCAAAGCTTGATGACCAGTATGCAAAATAAACTACTTAGGAAGAAGACAGTGTCTCCAATTCTTCAATGCCTAAACTATAGCATAAAATTCTTGGTCATAATTTTTTTTTTTTTTTTGGCATTATTCAACTTCTCATTGAAATAAGCAACATGTCTACCCTCTTGGTTCAAAGCAACTCCTATTGTAGTACAACTAGCATCACTATCTACTTGAAACACCTTTCTCAAATCTAGAAGTACTAAAACAATCTTCTATGTAACTTTCTACTTTAACATATTAAAACTCTTATATGCTTCTATAGTCCACTTAAATTATTTCCTATCCCCTCTCATTTTTCAATCAAAGGCCCACAAATATTGCTAAAACCTCTAATAAACTTTTTGTAAAAACTAGCTAGTCCATGGAAAGATCTTACCTCAATTGCACTTATTGGAGTAGGCCATTAAAGATAGCCTTCAGTTTCTTAGGGTCCATGTTTAGACCTTTTTTTGAAACAAAAAATTTTAGGTACACCAACGCCTTCTTCACAAAACTAAACTTCTTTGGATTTATCAGCAACTTTTCTTCCTTCAACTTATCAAACACCTTATGAATATGCATTAAATGATCCTCCAAATTATTACTAAAGATCAAAATATCATCTCGGTAAACAATGATAAACTTACCTAGAAACTCCTTTAATACCTCATTCACGATCCTCATGAAATTGATCGGTGCATTGGTTAGCCCAAAAGAAATGACTAACCACTCATACAATCCTTCTCTTATCTTGAAGAAAATCTTCCGCTCATCCCATTCTCTGATGCAAATATGATGGTACCCACTCATCCACTCTATCTTTGTGAAATACACAACTCCACTCAAATAGTCCATAATATAATATATCCTTGGCAATGGAAATCTATACTTGATTATTATCTTGTTGATAGCCCATGAATTTGTGCACGTCCTCCATTCTTCATTCTTCTTTGGTTCTAATAATGTTGGTATAACACATGGACTTGTTATAGCCCATGAATTTGTTGATAGCCCATGAATTTGTGCATATCCTCAGTTTTTGATAGTGTCACTATGTATACTTTCTTGTTTGACAAACTAACTCCTGGGATCAAGTACATCTAGTGACTAATCTTCCTCAGTGGGGGTAATCCATTAGGTACACTATCTAAACAATATCAAGAAACTCTCCTAAAAAAATCTTGAACTTCTATAGGTACCCTATCTATTTCATTTTTACCATCTTTTAGGATTACAATAAAATAGATATTCTCATGCTTCATACCATCAAGAAACTCATTTCCATCAACAAAACATATTCTTGCAACACTACCTACCTTCTCCTCTTTCTCCATCAATTAATTCAACTTATATTTCACTCCATTCTTTGTTAGACTATACATATTTTCTCCCCCATCATGCACAATATGCTTGTCAAACTGCCATAGTTTACTTAGAAATGTATGACATATGTCCATAGGTATGATATTAGACAAGACCTCATCCTGGTAGCATCCAATATTGAACTTCATGAAGCACTTCTCATTGATCATGACCTTAATATCATCCTACACTTATGCAATATGGTATGGCCATTGATATTTCTGTCTCTTGAGATTTAACTTCATGACCATCTTTTCTAACACCAGATTGTCAATACTTCCACCATCAATAATTACATGACAACACTTATCTTCACATTTGCACCTAGTGTGAAACAAACTCCTCCTTTGATTAGGTTGATTCTTATCACTCAATAAGACACTTAAATTAACTAGGACTTCTTCTTTTTAAGCATCTTCAGAATGTGACGATTTAGCATCTTCATAGACATGTGCAACTCTATCCTAGCCTTTAGTTCTTCTATCTATTCTTCATTGGTGCTAGGAAAATTCAAATTATATATGCCCTTCTTCTCCACAAGGGAACATTTTCCATGGAAACATCCTCTTCCATATCCTTTCCCTCTTCCTCTTCTCCTCTAATCTCTATTGTTCTAATCATAGAAATGATTGGAATGGTTTCCCCTTTAGTTCTGACTTCTACTACCAGCCTCATCCTTTTTCTTCTGATCATCATTTTGTCTTCCATACGACCATCCACTAGATCTTCCACTGTGAATTCTTACACTATTCTTGATATCAAACTTCTTTTTTACCTTTTCTTCAACTCTCAAGGAAAACTTGTATGCATCTTTAATACTATTCATTCAAACTAGACTTAGGTCCTTCTAAATACTTGGCCTCAACCCATTAAGATAATGGGTGACTTTCTCCTTATTAACTTCTACATGGTTAGTTCTAATGAGAAATCAATAGAATTCTTTGGTATACTCGCAAATAAATCTTCCTACTTGCTTCAACCCTTTCATTTTCTTTAGAAAATCAAGCTCATAATCTATGGGAATTAATTGTTTCTTCAATTTAGCTATCATATGATCCCATCTTGTAGTTTTGTCCTTCCTATTAATCTCATTATAAATATATTGGCAATTAGTGTCAAAATGCTTAGTCATAATGGAAAGACAATAGTAACTAAGTTACTAGTATGCAGTGCTAACTAAGCTCACAAAGGAACCAAGAAAACAAAATTAATTATGTAGAAAGTATGCAATGTCAACTAAGTTTTTGTTTCAATAGAGTTGATATTTCACACTAGGTTGTTGTGTCACCTAAGTTGACCATTTCTACCAAGCTCTAGGTTGAACCAAGTCAATAGAGAAGTTTTGTTCCAAGGTGAAAATTAGGTTGGGAGAATAGTGTGAAGTGATTCTATAATTTCTACCAAATGATCAGCATGAATTGATGATCTAGTATCACTCAAGTGCCAAAATTAGCCAAGGTGACAGTGTTGCTTGAGTATCATCAACATTACTCAAGTAAGCCATTGGACCCAACTTACTACATCGAGCTGACTTGGGAATGGTTTTTGGAATTAGTTATGTTGTAGCCAACCTATGAAGGAATTATTTGGATGGATATAAGTATTAAGTATTTTGTTTATTCAAATATGTGAGATGTAAGAATTGTAATTGAAGAGCATTAGCAAATATGGAAGAGGAGATCGTTTGAAGGCTACAAGAATTCCAAGGAAAGGATAAGACACATATGTCATAGTTAGGTGATCATTTTACTTTAAAGAATATTCATTAGCAATTAGAGTTGCATTTTAGTGATAATCCACTAATTTATCCTAGCATGTGCATCAATCCCAAATCCTTTAACTAGGTGGATCTAATAGTCCTTTACAGAAACTCCTAACATACTACATACTTAACCATGTTGTATAAATCCTTTCATAAGGTGGATCTAATAGTCCTTGTTGCTCTTAACCAAGTAAGATAACCATACATGATCATCCCCACCCAAGTTTTACCTTCTATTGGAGGGTTTTTGGGTTACTAGATATTGCGCTATGGTGTCATTACTTTACTGCTTTATATTTCTTGCATGCAAGTAGATTAGACATATTAACAAAGTGGTTAACTAGAAAGAAGTTTAAGAGGTTCTTAATTCACCCACCGCCCCACCCACCCCCCCTCTCTCACCCTCTCTTAATCACCTAGTTTGTATTAAATTTCAAAAAATTAGTATCAAATAAAGGTTTTATTATGAGAAGTTTAGCAGTTTGAGAGAAAGATCTGAGACAATGGAAGTATACAAGCTAGAGACAACCATTAAGAACGAAAATTTGGATATACATGTGGCCATGGAACAAATTAAGAAATGAGGGAGCAACTCTCTCAATCTCTTAAAAGGAGAAAAAAATTAGCAGAAAAGATGAATGAAAATCTCTACATAGAAGAAATAATTGAAGATATTTACAAAGAAAGAAATTTAGATGGAGCTGCTGTAGCTATAGAATATCTACTTGGAAGGAACCTTATTCTTCAAGAAGAAGTCTAAAAATTGATAAGAGAATAGGAGATTCATTTAGTCATGATATGTGAAGTCATGGAACAAAAGAATCAAGATGAACTTGACAAAAATATGGTAGAAGAAGACATAAGACTACTCAACACTAGGTTAAATAAAAAATGATGAAATCCATCAACTTTCATTACATTAGGTGAATAGTGCAAATTAGTTGGCACTTCATCCAAGCTCGTTCCATTTATCTTGCAAAAACTAGATTTTTGACAGATCTTCAACTAGAATTGCTAAGGGAAGAGTCTAGAATAAGAGAAACATTGGTTGATATACAAGGTATGATACTTACCCACATGAAAATTATGTCGAAGAGAATGGATCATGCAAAGATACTAGTCAAAGATACAAATATTTTAGTTGCAATTCATATGTATGAGTTATTAGTAGGGCTTCAGATTGATCTACACATTTTGATGGTGCTACAAGATAACTAGAATAAGACCTTCTCTATTATTTTGAAGTTACACCATGATTTTCTTTGTCATTTTGGCATAACCTTCTAAAGTTTTGGCATTTATAACAAAAACAAGGGGGAAAAGGTGTACAAAGTGGGGAATTATATGTACTTAGTTATACACATGAAGGAAAATATGTACAATAGGAAATATATGTAAAACTAATAGAAAAAGAAAAATAATTTTGAATAACCTAAAATGGAGTCTTCAGTGCAAACTGAGCTACATAATAGAGAATGCGCAAAGGGGGAGTTTTATTGAAGAATTTTTCATATCTTGTGTATGATAAGTATTTTTTTGACTAATTCCAAAGGGGGAGATTGTTAATCTCATTTCAAGATATATTTTCAATTAGTGTCTAAACACTTAGTCATAAGGAAAAGACTATAGTAACTGAGTTACTAGTATGCAGTGTTAATTGAGCTCATAGAGGAACCGAGAAAAAATGTTAACTATACAGGAAGTAAGAAGTTTCAACTGAGTTGTTAGTTCACACTGATCTGTAGTGTCAACCAAGTTGATACTATCTACCAAACTATAGTGTGAACTGAGTTAGCAAAGCAGTTTTCTTCCAAGGTGATAATCAAGATAGTAGAGTAGTGTGAACCAAGTTAGAAATGTCTACCAAGTGATCAACATGAAATGAGAGTCTAGTATGAACCAAGTGCTAGAGTTATCCAAGGTGATAGTGTTGCTTGAGTATCTTCAGCATCACTTAAGTAAGCCATTGGACCTCAGTTACAACAATGAGTCAACTTGGTAATTTCTTTTGAAATTAGTTATGTTGTAGCCAAGCTTTGAAGGAATTATTTTGATGGATATAAGTAGGAAGTATTTTTTTATCCAAATATGATAGATGTAAGAAATCTAATTGCAGAACATTAGTGAATATGGAAGAGCATATTGTTTGAATTCTACAAGAATTCCAAGGAAAGAAAGAGACTCATCTATGGGAGTCAAGTGATCATTTTACTTCAAAGGATCTTCATCAGAAATTAGAGTTTCATTTTAGAGATCAATTCACTTATTCATCCTAATAGGTGCATCAGTCTCAAATCCTTTAACTGGGTGGACCTAAAATTCCTTTGTAGAAACTCCTAATAGAGTACATACTTCACTATATTGTATAAATCCTTTCACAAGGTGTACCTAATAGTCTATATTTCTTTTAACTGATTAAGATCATGAGAAGTGATCATTTCTAAGCCTTAATAGGAAAACTTTATTACTACAATAGTGAATCATTTTGGGTGTCATCCCCACCCTAGTTTTGTAAGAATTTGCCTTAGGGAAAAATCACTCAAGATCAAGGAACTCAAGCACAAGCATAATAGTAGACTAGGTATGATCAGAATAACAATATCCAAAATTGATTTATTGTCATTCAATGTTTTGTAATATACATACACACTAGGAATTCCTGAATATAAAGGCCTTTGAAATGCTTCTAGAATGTCTAGGAGTTAGCACATTGATACATCTTATAACCAAGAACATGTCCACTAGGAGTGGATTATCCTCCATTAAGCATAGGAGTAAGTGCAATGATGAGGGGATAAGCCTACAAAGGTGTAACATGTAAAATTATGTTGTAGACACCATGTTCTTAATTAAGCGTGCAAATAACTATGTTTTCAACATGACAACTTAGTTAATTATGCAAACTCCAGTGTTGTAGACACCATGTGCTGAATTAGAGTTGCTTACTTCTATGTTGTCAACATGACAACTCATATGAGTATGCAAGCTCATAAGTGTCTCACCTAAGAAATAATAAAATTATTCATTGACCGAAGTAAACTTAAGTAGAGTGTAATAATTAAATACTTATTTACACCAAAGAACGCACATAAGCTTATGAAAGCTAGGATGAAAATGCAAGATGGGTCTTGACTACTAGGCCATGTTAGGTACCCATGTACAAAAAAATGCAATGAAATCTCTCATAAAGTGGAGAAAAAGGGAAAACCTCATGGGAAAAGCCCTCCCCAAAAAAGAGAGATGAAAAAATACGATGCATGTATGGATGAATGGAGTAATCAAGACTCCCCCGTTATGACATACATCAAGTATATACAAAAGAGAAGTACGAGAAGGAAAAAACCCCATAAGAGGAAAAACTCCCCCCCATAAAAGAGAGGAATAAGGAGATAAGATAGTCTCCCCCAATGTAGAATGTCAATCAATGATAGCTACTCCAATGTAGAATTTTATCCATGACCACTAAATAATGTTCCTCCCCTTTGGAAGAAACAATGGAAAAGGTACATGTGTGATGCTTCCCCTATGTGTAGAAAGAATCTCAAAGATTGATGTTATCTTTGAAAATTGCTCAACTATCCTTGTATCGATATTAACTATTTCCATTCCAATACTACTGAAAAGAAGTGCAGATCTAGCAAGGATGAATGCAGAACATGTTCCAAAGAACCAACTATCTTCTCAAATGATAAAGAGACCTCCTACAATTATTGTATAGAAGGATCCATAATCATATCAAACTATTAAGACTAATCATGTAGAGAATGGATAGGAGGGTTAGAGTAAGCCCTAATGACAATTGAAGAAGATTCTACTTCATTGAAGAGAAGATATAGATCATTAAAGATGTCTCCAAAATTTGCTATGTCTGACTCCATGAACAAACTTGAAATATCTATCAAGAAGTCATCTACTAATGTTGGAGCTAGAAGACAAGGTGTACCTTATTGTGCTAAAGTACATGAACCTATCACTATGGAAATGGATGAAGTATTCACCTAAACAAAGAGAAGGAAAATTTCATTGATGGTGTCTCCCACATCTTCAATGTGAGACTTGACAAATAGCCTTGCAATATCTAGAAGGAAGTCATCCCACGAAAATGAAGTAGGAAGACATCATGTTTCCTATTGCACTAAATCATAAGCATTTGTGGCTAGAACTAGATTAGTAGTAGCAACAAGAGCATCAAGATGTGTGATCTCATCTAGTGAAGATGCAACTATGATTAGAGGTAAAAGATCTTTTGGGAATGGAGGAATGTGTGGATCTCCATACATCTCCCAAAGATAGATCCAAATGTCAGATAAATTAGTTGACTTCATGTCATCAAGTGAATCCATCACCTCCATATCCTTATGTAGCAAGAGGGCATGACAAATGATGGAACCGGTTTTACCATTGTATTAAAGTCCTTTTGCATATGGCAAAGCATTATGCTGACTAAGATAAGTGAGAACCAATTGACTCCACTGCTTATAGTTTTGTGTTGCCAAGGTAATTAAATCTTCTTAATCCATGATGTACTAATCAATGTACCCCCCAAAATGCAAAACATTAATCAACCCCCCCCTCCTGAATGTATGATTTTGGCACTTTATAGGTAGTGCATGTAAAATAAGCCACTTGTCAAAATGTATAGAGTGGACTTCTAATTTTGCTAGTTACAACTAATTTTTAAGGTTCATATTTGGTGCTAAGCATTGTAGCTCAAATGTACAACAAATTGGAAAAGTAATCAAGGCAATACAATGTAGAAAAAGGCCCTAAGTATGAAAGTGATATTTTTGTCCACACAACCTTATACTCTAATTTCAGATTTAGAAAGTAGACAAAAAATGAAGCACTTAAAAAAAAAATAGAACTTGAAATGTGTCCAAATGAGCCCATACGAAGCATTTAAATTCGCAAAATGTAAGATTAAATAGGTACAATCACCAAAAGATGCATTTTCTAACAAATCCATGCATCAAAACTAGAAAAGAACTAGACCATGAAAAGTTTACGAAGTTTACCCAAAATCAAAAAAATTACACCTAATTTGGAGTTCAGATGACTAAGTTATAGCCTCCCAAAGTCAGTTTATCAAATCAAAACTAAATCTAAAGAGGGGTCTAGGCTAGAAACTGCAAGGTTAAATTTGATGGTCAAATGGCTATTGTAGTAGTTCAAATTTTCTGAGAAATGATAGTCAAATGGTCATCAAATTTATCATAGTAAAATGTTGACATCGGCGAGAAAAGTCCCCCATGCTGATGTGGCAAGCTGACTAGATGTATGGACCAATATGGACCATATGGAATGAGGCCACATGGAAAAGTATAGTTGACATGTGGCTACTAATGTGGCTCAGTAAAATTTGTCCACATGGTAGTTTGGGTTATAGTGGTGACATGGAGGCCTTTGGACATCCATGTTGGACACATGGAGACTAAGTTGTCACTTTAGCACTAAGGTGTCAATGACTATGTGGAAGCAGAAATGTGTCATGTGGAAGCTAAGGTGGTGCCATGTGTCATAGGTTCATAGCACTATTGGAGTTGTGAGTAGCATTGATAGAAAAAAAAATTGGGGGTCGGCAAAGGTAGAGTTTTGGGCCAATGGTGAGGTTAGGTTGCTAGTGGTGTCTTCCTACCAGAGTTTACTACACCATAACTTTTTGCAATGGATGGGAACAATATGTAGCACTCGTGGTCAAGGTTCATGGTGCTAGTAAATCATGGGAATTATCCCACATTCACCAAATTTGGTGAAACAAACATGTTTAAATACTAATATCAATGGGGGTAATAACAAAGCAGGTGCTGTCGAAGTGTGGTTATTCACTGGTTTTCTCTATGTTGTTGTGGTTTGTTCAAAAATTGTAGATGGAATTTGTGATTGCTAAACTATATGTGTTGAAGGAATATTCTAGATGACAGCGAACATTCCCTATGGGGGCTGGGGGTTCACCCCTCGATTTCTATAATAAAAAATTCTCTATAGGCTGAATAGGTCAAAAAAATTTCTAAAAATTTGTAGAAAAATGAAGATAGATTTGTAGAGAAAAATAAAAGTCTAATTTGAAATAAAATAAATTGTAGATCTAATAGATCATACTAGATTTTCAAATTAGGCCTTTGGGTGTGTTGGTCTAATTTTTCACAATGAAGAAATTTTGGAAAATTTTTAGTGAAAAATCATTCGAGTCTTTATGTCTTGCAAATTAGGGTTTTGTTCCTTGTATTTTCAAACCCTTCGATTGCCCTAGTTTATAGCCTGGTCTCTGTGTCTTTGAAATTCTATTAAATTCTCAAGGTTTATCTTCAAAGAATTTCTCAGAAACCCTAGTGCCCTGTCTTATTTTACCCTAGTTTTGAAAAGCCCTCAAAATAATTTTTCATAAAAATGATTTTGAAAATATATCTTTTTACCCTAAGGTTGGGCATACATGAGCATGGTTTTATTAAAATCTCATTTTAAAAACTTATTGACCATATTATTTTATTGGGAAATGCCCAAAGTATTATTAATTATGTGTGACTGTTGATCTTGTTCAGATCAACAGATATCGCATTCCCAAAATGTTGAGATGCAAGGCTTTTAAATAAAGCTAGCAAGTGATTTTTGGACACATAGCAAGGTGGGGTTGGGAGTTCTTAGTATATACTATGGTTTACTAAATTGAAAACTGATTACTGACATGTACTGCTAGTCGTGCCATTAAGGAGCTTTCCCTGCCAGATGTGATCAAACTTTGGTCAGCCATAGATCCTTCAAAGATCAAGGGCTAGTGTAAGCTCACAATAAAGAACTGCTCATTTAATAAGGAATGCAGAAATGTACCTTTGTGTTGCATGTCATAGTGGGGCAAGGATTAGGATAGGAATTTGAGTTGTGCCATGTTGTATGCCACCTATGCTTAGCTAGAAGTACTTATGTTACAAGCACAAAATTTTTTAGAGATTAATGTAGTAGTCAAATTGGTTGAAGCACAAGATTTGAAAGCAGTCATTTCATTGGCCCAAGTAGATGAAGCAACCATAAAGTGCAGATTTTTTCTTACACTGTTGATCTTGTCTTGATTAATGGAGGGTGCTTGCTCGCATTGAGAACTTGAATGAAGTTTAAATAAAGTGGTTATGCACCATGCAAACATGTGTCCATGGTGACATAACTATTCCCAACTCAAAAGGATTAAAGGTATAATCAGTGTCACCATTGATCTTTCAAAGATCAATGGCTGGTGCAATCCCCCAATATGGAGATGCTTGTTCAATAAGGAAAGCAAAAATGTGCCAACTTGACACATGGAAAAAATGATGTCAAGTATTCATTCGCTTAGCAGGTGATATGGGACTTGCTTGCATGGAGGTTATCAGAAGGCATAGACTCATATGGAGACTTTCTATTGGTTTAAATGGTTGACTGGGCTTTATTCAACTATAGATTTGTGTAATTGTTGATCTTGTCTTGATCAGGTGTTGGCGCTTACCTACAATTTTAAGATGCAGGAAATTTAAGGAATGTGGGTAAGTGATAATGAAACACGTGGCCCCACTCTTAAGGATATAAATCTTGTTACCTTTTTGAATTAAATCCGTCCAATCCGGTGAAATTGACAGATAAGATTTGAAATTTTGATGCAACTTGAGAAAAAATGGCTACTAGAAGTTAATATGGTTTAGAGCTCATTCATTTGATTTCAATGCTCAAATATAATTCATGATCTCACCATTTATTGAACTACTGAATTGCAAAAGGCTATCAGAATATAGAAAAATTTTAAAGCTAGGGCACAAAATTTCATAAGGAAATCCAACGAATTGTAGCAAAGAATTTCACAAAGCAAAGCAGAATTTCACAGGTAAGTTCTTTTAAAGCTTCTAAGTAGTAAGATTTTGGTGAGATAGAAATTTTAAATTTTCAAAATGCCTCCATGTAAAGAGTTTACTGGATAGACTGATTATCTAAAGTGCTTTGTGCATGATGACTTTCTCAAACAATTTCCTTTATCTATACATGAAATAACTAAGGGAAGGGAGTTGATTCCTAAATGCCCTAGGGTAGCCATAGCAGAGGGTTTCTATGACAAGGCTAATTGGGTAAGAGATGCCCAGGTTTCCATAAGGGGTTTGTAGTTGTTTAAGAAATGGTTTTTAGAGTGAAAATTGGACACTCCTATGAGAAATTTATGGGAGTTTGACATTGGTAAATTAATAGTCACCACAGTTTTCTCTGATAGTGATTTAATGATGGATTTGGCCAAGAAATATGATCTGATTATGGGGAGGGTAAAGAATCATGTTGTGGTAAATCTTTTTAGGGTTTGCCCTGAATTAATTAGAGAGGTTTTTAGTCTTAACCCTAACCATATTGTGCATGAAATTATTGATATGGATGATTTTCAAGCAAGGTATGATGCACAAAGGGTTTACGTAAGAACAGGGCCACTACAAGAGCATGCTGCTAAAATTGGTACTTTGCTTATGATTATAGCCAGCACCCCCAAACCATTACTAAGAAGGTATTTTAACCTTAGGGCTTATGCATTTTATTTTTCTCTTTGCAAGATTTTTGGAATGGATGAAGCTGAGAAAATCCTAGGCTCAATTGTCCTCATAATGGCTCAAACTCTTCAATTTGGGATGAGCACTATTCTAGATTTTGCCACTTTCCTTACAAAGGAGATTCACAATGGTTTGGTGGGGATAGCATGGGGAAAAGTGGATAAACCTTTCTATTGGTATTCCTTACTCATGTATGTATGTTTGTATAAGGGATTTACCTTTTTCTCCAAGGAAATGGAATTGGAAATAACTAGGGATGGAGAAAGGAATCTAGTTTAGTTGTGGAGTGTGGATATGACCTCAGAAGCTACAGATGCCAGTTATGTGAGGTTTGACAGATACTTTGCATCAAAGCTTAGGTTACTCTTGAGAGGAGATAGCCCTAGGATTCCACAAGCACTACTAGAATTGGCCAGACCCAAGGACCATGCAAAAGGGCTACTTGTCAGTCATAACTAGGGGGATATAATCCCTTACAATGTTTGAATAGTAATAAGAGTATATGGCTTCTTGGGAAAGCCTCATGTTCTACCTTTCCATGTGCCTTTGAAAATAGGGATAGTAGAATTGTTATGGTAGATAGGCACTATTGATGAAAAAGATTTGCTAAAGAAGGGTACATTCTTTCTAATTGTTACTGTAGTGCATGATTTTGGTTTTGTGAAGAAGGGATGGAAACAACTTAACTTATTCCTGGATAGATACAACATGGTAGAGTCTCATGCTTTGATTTATTGATCCTGAAGGATTCTATGGCCTTTTAAGAGAGAGGGTGAAAGCTTCTCGCATGGTACAACAAGTTTATTATCCAGAGGATATAATCAGAAATATTTTCACTTTGCAAGAACAAGAAATAAGAAAAGAAAAATGGATAGCATTTAGTAAGACTTTAGAATTCATTAATGCTTTTGACTCCAGTTATGACCCATTGAAAGATAAGAAATATTGGGGAGCCAAAATGCAAGCATTAATGAATAATTTTTCTATAATAATCCAAACCATGAATGAGAAGAAAGCCAGATATGTTGAAGTATATCTAGAAAAGGCAACAGAGGTGCAAAGAAGGATAAGTAGCAGAAATGTGGTGGCTCCTGGCTAGTATACCTTATAGAAAAGGGTAGGTTATGTGATGATTCAAAGTGTGCAATAGGCTCCCCTTCATCGGAGGCCAAGACTAGAAAGTCCATCAATAGCTAGTGCTCCAAAAAGGAAAAAATTGGAGTAGGGGTCTTCTTCTTCTCAAGTAGAACAATACTTCCCAAGCTACTCCCCAATCTAGATCGATGATGAAGCATCTTTAAGGGAAAAAATTAGACAAATTGGTGGAGAAGGGGATGTAATTGTTACTTCTGCAGACTTGGAGATTGGAGAGCCACAAGAACCTCCTACACCTTCCTTAGACTTGACCATTGGTGATTACCAAGGTAAGGAAATTGATTTGATAGTTGCCCAAGCCTCTAAAAGGTTTATTAATGATGAGAATTTTGTAAAATCTAGGGTTTTTGCTCAATTTTTATTGAGATTAATCATGGGAAATTTTGAGAAAACTTGTGAGAAGATAAAGGCAAAAGAGCCAGACAAACCTGATTCAGATATTAAGGAAGAGGTAAAGTCTAAATTTTTGAATGACTTTGCTCAATTTACTCCTGAAGCTGGGAGGCAGATAGTTAAACAATCAAGAGTCCTCCTTCTACTAGAATGGGATATAGAAAATGCCATTATTTTTTTATTTAGTAAGGAAATAGAGGGATGCTCAACTAAGGATTGTGGAAGAAATATTACAGGCTCATAAAGGAGTCAAGTTTAGTGATGACCACTAAGCCCTTATTATATGGTCCATGGAAAAATGAAACAATACTAGAATGCATGAGATTTCTACTGCAAAGCATACTGGTGCATTGATAGTGTTTAGGGCTAGTGAGATAGGTAGTAAACAAATAATTGGAATGGCATCAGAGATGCTAAAATTTGATACCATGTTGTCTGGCCAAGAGGAAGATAAATTTTCCCAACTAAATGCTAGGTTTGAAGAAGTTTTGAAAGCGTATGAGGAAAGGGGTATGCAAATACAATCATTGGAAAATAAAGTAACTCAAATGGAGAAGATTCTTGGGAAAAGAAAATTAGGAGAATCTAGTAAACCCTGGATTGCATACCAACCATGACCACCTATTGAGCCTTTTAAATCATCACCAATTATTGAGATACCTGATACCCCAGAAAGGCCTCAGTTCTATATTGCAGATGATTTTGAGGAAGAGAAGAATAAATTTTATGCACTGCATGCGGAACTAAATGATCACTATGAATAAAAATTGAGGTAGGGTGTCATGTTTTTGGTAGATAGAATTGAATGGCAATCATTTTTTGATTTGTTATCAAGGATTGCAACCATTAGGGATGAATTGAGGAAAAATGAAGCTACATTCAGACTCCTTATGTAGAAATGGACAAAAAGAAATAAAGATATCACTACTATGTGTATATCTGTCATTCAACTACCATGTCATCAAATAGAACAGATCTTTGATGTGCTAAATAAATTGCAAGGTTTTGATGACAAACAAGATTCTTTTCAAAAAACTTTAATTATTTTCTTTTCCAAATATGTTGCAGAGAAATTTGATTTATTTCCCTGTGGTCTAAAAAGTGTTGATAAAGTGAAAGAAAAAGAGGAGTGGAAAAGAGAATTAGATGAAATTATTTTTGAAAGGATGAATAAAATTATTAATGAAACTAGTCATTTGTTATGGGCAAGAAAAAATGAGGAGCTAGTAAAATTATAGTTATTTTATAATGATGTCAGGAAAAACCTTGTTGATCTAGAGGTAGTTGAAAACTCTTTAATAACTGTACAAAGAGAGGTTCTAAATTTTGATTGGCTAGAGGACACTACCTACAATGAGTAGAAGAAAATTTGTTTCTATAGAATAGACAGAACGAGATGATGAGGTGGATGATGATGATAAAGAAGAGGGTACAAAAGTAGAAGCCACCCCTACCATTCATGATAAAGACAAAGAGGATCCTTAGGTAGTAGGAGATGACTCATCACTGTCACATTTGATGGCCACCTATCCCAAGGAACTAGAATGCTAAAGGAATCCAATCATAGTATTTTTATCTTTCCAAAGGGAATAATAGAAGCGGACCCAAAAAGGAATGTTCAATGTATTAACCTTTCTATTATTTTCATTTTGTCTTTTTGTGACAGCTGTGTGTAAATATCTTTTGAAGGACACATGTCAATCACATTTGCCCTTTGCTTGTTGCAATTCATGCCTATATAAATGATTTTTCAAGGCAATGTGATGGTCAAAAACACTTGTATGATTTTTTTTTCTCTCAAGAAAAGTATAGACAGTTGATCCAATAGTATGTAGTTGTTTTGAGTTTGATTCCAATTGTACTCTCTGATGATATTGAAATGACAGAACCAATAGGGTGTTCTGAGCTTTTCTTTGAATTCTATTGGTTACTGTATTAATTATTCAAAAGGATAATACAAAGGGGTATTTACACTATATTTGTGTCACCAATTGCAGTCTCCATTTTACTTTGAAGTCATTTAAATAAGGTTTAATTGGTTGAATGCAATCTGGATGGGTTGAACATTGGTTTTATTGTTGCTTTTAATTCAAGGAATTATGAAAATGCTTCAATAAATCAGTAGGGTTTGTGAGCTTATGAAAGTGATATTTCATAAGAAGGGAAATAGGTGATTATAATTGATTTTTTCATTTACAATTTATGTGAATTAGATCTCCTGCTAATAATCAATTTTCTGCCCAATGGATAAGGCACTAGTCATATAAGTAAGAAGTGGGCAAGGGTGAATTTTTCTGCTACATATCAAATTATTTTAAAATCAGAACCATTTCATTCCATTTTTTTTAAAGTCACAAATTCTGGTTACCACTCGTTTGCATATAGTTTTTCAAGTCTTAGATAGCCACTAATTCCAGGAATACTTGTAAACTGATAGGAGATTTATAACTATATCTGCTTATAGGGGATGCATATAGATCTGAGAGCTTTTAGAAAAAATTAATAAACTGTGTATGTGCCTAAGGGTAGAAGATTAGAATCAGAATGAAACTAAGATAATTTCATACCATAGTTTGCATTAGAATCATCCCTAGGTATACCCACCTTGGTTTAGTAGAGCCTAAAGAGTAGAAACCATTTTTGGTTTTGTTGAAGTTGGGTCAAAGTGGTTTATTCATGTAATTGCTACTAGGACATGGCTAATCCTTAGATTGTGTGAGTAATTTCACTATGATATTGAGGATTTTTTTGCTCAGTAGTTTCAAACACCAATAGGGTGTTGGTTTGCAAAAAAAATTTGCCTCAAATTTGACTATGACCTAGGGTAGGTGAATTTATAGTCAAATTTCACTGAATTGATGTTCTAGATGCAATGACAAGGTTTTCTTTGGCTCTAGATGCTCCCAATGACTATGATAGTCCAAATCTAGGTCAAGGTGTCCTTAGAGAGGTGAAGAAATAATGGTCTCGAATGGCTATGTGAAGAGAAATTCCCCAAGCTTTGATACCATCTAAGAATTTTCCTTAGGGAAAAATCACCCAAGATCAAGGAACTCAAGAACAAGCACAATAGTAGACTAGGTATGATTAGAATAACAATATCCAAAATTGATTTATTGTCATTCAATATTATATCATGTATATAAACACTAGGAGTGCTTGAATATAAAGGCCTCTGGAATGTTTCTAGAATGTCTAGGAGTTAGCACACTGATAAGTCTTACAACCAAGCACATGTCCACTAGGAGTGGATTATCCTCGATTAAGCATAGGAGTAAGTGTGATGATGAGAGGATAAGCCTACAAAGGTGTGGTATGTAAAATTATGTTTTAGACACCATGTGCTTAATTAAGAGTTAAAATAATTGTGTTGTCAACATGATAACTTTAATAATACAAACTCTAGTGTTGTAGACACCATGTGCTGAATTTGAGTTGCTTACTTTTTGTTTTCAACATGACAACTCGTATGAGTATGCAAACTTCTAATTGTCTCACCTAAGAAATAATAAAATAATGATTTCACCTAAGTGAACTTAAGTAAAGTGTAATAAACTATTATTTACACCAACAAGTTTTACCTTCTACTTGGAGGGTTTCAGGGTTACCAAATATTGTGTTACAATGTTGTTACTTTACTACTTTATGTTTCTTCCATGTAAGTAGATTAGACAACTTAAGAAAATGGTTGAGTAGAAAGAAAATTAAGTCATTCTAGATTCACCCCCCTCTCAGTCACCTAGTTTGCATTACATTTCTAACAATTGGTATTAGAGCAGGGTTCTCTTATCATAAGTTTAGCGGCTTGAGAGAAGAGATAGAGACAATGGAAGTATACAAGCTAGAGAAATTTATTAAGAATGAAAAGTTGGATCTACATGTGGCCATGGAAAAAATAAAGAAAATAAGGTAGAAACTCTCTCAATCTCTAAAAAGGAGAAAAGACTTAGTAGAAAAGATGAATGACAATCTCTATATAGAAGAAAAAATTGAAGATATTTTTAAAGAAAGAAGTTCAAATGAAGAAGATGTAGCTATAGAAGATCTACTTGGAAGGAACCTTATTCTTCAAGAAGAAGTCAAAAAATTGAAAAGATAATAGGAGATTCATTTAGTTAGGATATGTGAAGTCATGGAACAAAAGAACCAAGCTATAAATGAAAAAAAAAAGGAAGTAGAAGAAAAAAGACTACTCAACACTAGGTTATAAGAAAAAGAAAAAGAAAACTACTAGCTTTCACTACATTAGGTAGATTGTATAAATCAGCTGGCACTTCATCCTAGTTCCAACTATTTTGCAAAAACCAGAGTTTTGATAGGTCTTCAAGTATAACTGCTAAGGGAAGAGGCCATAATAATGGAAACATTAGTTGAAATATAAGATATGATACTTCCCCACATGGACATTATGTAGAAGAGAATGAATCATGTAAAGACACTAGTCAAAGATTAAAATCTATCATTTGCAGATCATATCTATGAGTTATCAATAGAGCTTTAGATTAATCTACACATTTTGATGGTGGTACAAGATAAATTGGATAAGACCTTATCTATTATTTTGAAGGTACCCCATGATTTTCTTTCTCATTTGGGCATAAATTTGTAAAATTTTGGCATTTGTAACAAAAAAAGGGGAGAAGAAGGTGTACAAAGGGGGAAGTGTATTAAGAAAGTATATCTACATACTTATACACATCAAGGGAAATATATACAATAGGAAAGATATGTAAAAACCAATAGACAAAAAAAACAATTTTGAAACACTAAAAACAAAGTCTTCAATGCAAACCGAGCTACAAAACAAAGCATACTCAAAGGGGGAGTTTGATTGAAGAAGTTTTTCAAATCTTGTGTATGATAAGTTTTTTTGGTCACAAATGTAAAAGGGGGAGATTGTTAATCTCATTGCAAGATATATTGTCAATTAGTGTCAAAACACTTAGTCATAATGGAAAGACAATAGTAACTAAGTTACTAGTATGCATTGTTAGCCAAGCTCACAAAGGAACCAAGTGAACAAAGTTAACTATGTAGGAAGTAAGTAGTGTTAACCATGTTGTTGTGTTAATTGAGTTTATAGTACATTTTGAGTTGTAGTGCCAACCAAGTTTATAGTGTCTACCAAGTTCCAATGTGAATCAAGTCAATAGAGTAGTTTTTTTCCAAGGTGGTAATCAAGATGGAAAAATAGTATGAACCAAGTTAGCAGTACCTACCAAGTGATCAGCATGAACTGAGCATCTAGTATTAGCCAAGTGCCAAAGTTAGCCAAGGTGACAATGTTTCCTGAGTATCTTCAGCATCTCCTGAACATGCCATTGGACCCCAATTACAACATTGAGCTAACATGGAAATTTTTTTTGGAATTATTTATGTTTTAGTAAACCTATGAAGGAATTATTTGGATGGATATAAGCATGAAGTGTTTCATTTATCCAAATATGAGAAATTTAGGAATTGTAATTAATGAACATTAGAAAATATGGGAGAGAAGATTGTTTTAAAACTACAACAATTCCAAGGAAAGGAAGAGAATAATCTATCATAGTTAGGTGATTAATTTACTTTAAATGATCTTCATGAATAATCAAAGTTGCATTTCAGAGATCAATCCACTTATTCATCCTAATAGGTGCATATGTCCCAAATCTTTTAATCAAGTGGATATAATAGTCCTTTGTAAAAACTCCTAACATACTACATACTTAACTATGTTTTATAAATCCTTTCACAAGGGGGGCCTAATAGCCCTTGTTACTCTTAATGAAGTAAGATAACCAAAAGTGATCATTCGTAAGACTTAATAGGCCAACTTTATTACTACGGTAGTGAGGCATTGTGGATGTCATCCCTACCCTAGTTTTACCTTCTACTTGGAAGTTTTTTGGGTTACCAAATATTGTGTTATGGTATTGTTAATTTACTATTTTATGTTTCTTTCATTCAAGTAGATTAGACAACTTAACAAAGTGGTTAACTAGAAATAGGTTTAAATGGTTCCTAATTCACCCACCCCCCACCTCTCTCGCTCACTTAGTTTGTGTTACATTTCTAAAACTTCTCTTTTCTATTTTGCTCCAATTAAATCTCTTGCCACCACATATTCTCATGTCCCTTTATTTTTGGCTTGACAAACTTGACCCTATTATCATCCTAAAAATCTTCATACTTAGATAATTCCTTCATTTCATTAATCCAATCCATCAGCTTCTCTGGGTTAAGATTTATTGAAAACATGGGAACCTCAAAATTATGTCTTTTTTCAATTTTGGATATTACCTAAGAATGTATTTTTTTCTTTAGGGTTCATAATCTCCTCTTCTTCAACATTTCCTTCTTCTTTTCCTTTATCACCACTTTCATTTCTAACAAAAAGATTTATCCCTCTATGCATGTGTTCCACCAATAATTAAATTTATCTTTGAAGGGCTGTAAAAAACTTAGGTGTAACACATGTCAATATTCCACCATACTCTCTTTTTGGAGGAATTTTTGTTCTTCCATTGAAATCCTAGTACAAACTGCCTCGTAATCAGCAATTTGTCTACACACTTAGCCTAGACAATAGTCTTGGTGCTACTACCTCGTAGTTGGTGATCTATTTACACACTCAAGAAATCATTCTCAGATACCACTTGATGAAGGGTGATCCCTTTAATACCACAAACAGTAGAGAAATAACAATAATTGGTGAGAACAAAATATGGGCTTCTTATTATCACCGCAAATGTGAAATTGCATAATTTTGAAATATAATATGCAACCCACATGGGTCCCTTCCTTACAATAATTTGTAACATAGAGTTCTACACTATCACCCAAAGTTGTCCTAGACAATGTATGGACATTCAATAAATTGTCATTTTTACACAACCCTAAAAGTTTGTGTTAAAATGTTTAGAATAACTAAGATGGGAGGTGAATCAGTTACTCAAGGTCAATATGTACCACTTGAACAATAAAACAATAAACACTTCATTTTTCTTCTTATCTTTTTGTTGATCTATCTATATTGTAAAGATGCCATAAACATAACTTACATTGCATAATGAAAACATTATCAAATGTAAACACATAAACAATTCATCACAAGATTTACACTAGGATTTACATAGAAATCTAATTTGGAAAAAACCACTAGCAAAACTTCCTTGGCACCGATTCACATTTTCTTCTGAGCTCTATATCTCTTTAAATAGAAAAAATTTCTTTACCATTTTCTACATCCACCGTAGATCTTAGGGTTTACAATCAGATTTTACTTCATTCACTATATATGTCCATCTTCTTGATCTTCTCCTAGAAACTTCTCTAGAATTTGGTAGTTAGGTATTTACCTAATCCTTTCCTTGAATTCAATAATACAACTCATCAATCTAATCTTCAATTCAGTTTACATCTCCCAATAAATCAACTGAAACAACTGTGATCTCACGATTTCCTCCAATTCATTCTTATATAGTCACTCGGCAATCTCCAAATTTTGATACTTGGTCATGACTAAAATACTTGGTCACTGTAAAGATTTTTGGCTCAACATAAATTATTTTGCTTGGTTGATGCTAATGCTCAATCAACACTAGATTTTATTGGTACTAAGTGTAGCTTGGTTGATACTAGCATTACTTGACACTAATTGTATTTTATACTTCTACTTAGATTTTCTTAGCTTTCTTAACATAAACAATCACTTTGCTTTATCAAAGTGTTGAGAGATTGTTGAAAGCATGAATGCTCATGATATTCCTATGGTGGAGTATTTTAGATATGTTACTATGATGATATGTTACATTCAAGATTAAGTTTATCATTAATAACAACATAGCAGTTTCTTGTGGTATTTGATAGAAGAATAGTGGAAAGATCAAGTTCATATAGGTGGATATTTGAGTATCCTCACTATTTGAGGTTATGAGAGATACATCTAAGTATCTAGTATATATTTTTAAAGTTAGAAGAAGAAATGATAAGTCTAGAAGAACTTATGTAAGTTTTGGTGATTTTTGTTCTAAGATAAAGTTTATAGAGGTGTGCTTTGGTAAACTTGTTATATCTCTTAGAAGAATTATTATTCTAAAAATTGAGGTTGAGGATGTGTAGAAGACATATTGGTGATGATGTGACTAAGTTTTCTCATCATAATATTGTGTGTATGTAGATTTATTCAAGTTACAAGGTAGAAGATTAATGTTATCACTAAGTGTAACATGTTCATAATGTGTTCCTATAATGATTAATTGAGAAGGTCTAACACTTGACTTAGGGAATTGTTTTATGGAATCAATATAAAGGAATGACATTTCCCTTTATCATGATATAGATGTATATGGATGTGGATGATATCTATAAGTAACAAAGAGAGTGGAATGTGAAGTTGAGCATATCAGAGTAGAAGTGAAGGAAACTTCATTGTCAAGGTTTTCCTAAGTGATTCAAGGTTTGATATTTGGATCTGAGGTTTGTGACCTAGTCTACAAGGTATGAAAGTGTTTGGTTTTTCTGAAAAAATAAAGGAAAGAATAAAATAATAGTAAATTGCATGTTTGAGCAGTGAGCGCTTCTTGTAGTTGAAATTGCATGTTTGGGCTGTGGGCTCTTCTTGCATACATTGTACTATAACTCCTAATAGGGTTGGCACAACTCCTAAGAGGGTTGGAATCTCCTAACAGGGATCCATCTTCTTCTAATAGGGACTCTATGTACTAAATATTGTAATAGACTCCTAATAGGGTCCATCCTCTAACAAGGAGTATTTATATTAGTACATCATCTTGTGGGCATCATTCCCATTGGGGTTTTCCCTCTGGTCAAGGGTTTCCCTAGTTAACATATCTAGTGTAATTGTCTATGTACATCTTATTATGGTTTTTTTTTTTACATTGGTTGAATGGCTAAGTTTTTTTAAAGAAGATAAATGTTTTAATTGTTGGATATGTGATTCACACCCCCCCTAGTTTCCTTGGTGGACTATTGTTTCTAACAATTGGTATTAGAGCATCAGATCCTTGAAGATAAAGTTTAACAACTTTTTGAGATCCATGGCATGCATGTTCAAGAAAGATAGTCCTACATTTGATAGAGGAAATTTCAATACCTGAATGGTGGAAATTCTTGGTGAGTTATTATATTTGTGTAAAGAGTAGAGTATTGAGTTCTCAGATCTAGAATTCTTTTGTTATGTACAAAAGAATAGATCTAGATAGAGGAAGGTGTTGATCTATTTACAAAGAGAGAACTAGAAGGTATGATTTTTTTTTTGTTGGACATGTAAGAATTTGGTCATTTTTCATCTAGATGTCCTAAGAGATTAAAGAAAACCATAAAGATTTTACTTTCTAATCAAGTTGAATAATTTAAACAAAGCATGTAAAGATCCTTGAAATATTATGATAATAAGTCTAGATTGGTTAATGAAGAGCAAGCATTAGAAGAAATAGTTTTCGAGACTATTATGGAAAGTGAAAATGTGAGAATTGATGAGAAATTTAAGATATAAGACAAAATAGTTGACTACAATTTAGATAATGATGTTGTTACTAAGCCAAGGAATCATGAAATATTTCTTGAGACTAAAAATTATTTGTAGAATGAAGGAGAACCAAGATAGGAACAAAGCTCAGAACTTTAGTAGAGCCAAGAGTTGAGATAGAAACTCTTACTTTAGGAAAGAATATGATAAAGAATCACCCATCTAAGGAGATCATTGAAAGCAAAGGTAAAGGTGTGATGACAATAAAAGGATTCCATGAAGAACTATGTTTGATATCTCAAGTTGAACCTAAGAATGTAGATGAAGCATGTAAAGATGATTATTGGAAACAAGCTATGAAAGAGGAATTGGATCAGATAGTAAAGAATGAGACATGGGAATTGGTCCCCATACCAGCTAACAAGAATGTGATAGGAACTAAATGGGTATTCAGGAACAAGATGAATGAACAAGGTGAAGTTGTAAGGTCAAAAGCAAGATTGTTATGTAAAGGTTACTCACAACAAGAAGGAATAGACTATGATAAAATCTATGCTCCAATGGCTAGAATAGAAATAGTAAGACTATTCTTAGCCTATATAGCACAAAAGAAACTCAAAGTATATTAGATGGATGTCAAGTCACCATTTTTGAATGGAGAATTTGAAGAAGAGGTGTACATAGAACAACCTAAAGGTTGTCCTTTGATAGATGACAAAGACATAGTATGTAGACTGAAGAAAGCATTGTATGGCTTGAAACAAGCCCCAAGAACTTGGTATGTGAGGTTGAACAAGAATTTGATAAAACTTAGATATAGTAAAAGTATGGTAGACAATAATCTATACTAGAAAGAAATTGATGATATTTTGATGGCTTTGGTAATATTTGTTGATGATATCATATTTGGAGGAAATGATGAGGAAAGTGAGAAGTTTACAAAAGAGACAAGGAAAGAATTTGAGATGAGTATGATAGGAGAACTAAAATATTTTCTATGATTTTAGATTGTATAGAATAAAGAAGGAATCTTTATTTCTCAAACTAAATACTTGAAGGATTTACTAAAAATGTTTGGTTTGGAAACATGTAAACCTATTGGAACACCTATGGTAACTAGACACAAGTTATCTACAAAGGATGAGACACCTACTAATGAGCAAAAGAAGTACAAATATATGATTGGAGGTTTGCAATATCTAACTCACACAAGGTTGAATATAGAAAATGTAGTTGGAATTGTTACAAGATTCCAAGCTAATTGGAGAGAAACACATTATGTAGTAGTCAAAAGGATATTTAGATATTTAAAAGGAACATCAGAGTTTGGATTGCGGTATGATAGATCTAATTATTTTACTCTAAGTACATATACTGATGTTGATTGGGAAGATAGTATGGATGCCAGAATGAGCACTAGTGGTGAAGCCTTATTTCTTGGAGGAATATTAGTTTCTTGGCTAAGCAAGAAGTAGGATTGTACATCATAAAGTACAATAGAAGTAGAATATATTGTAGAAACAAACAATTGCAATCAAGTTGTTTGGATGAAGCAGATGTTGATAGATATAAGGATAGAAATTAGTGAACCTATTGTCATACATTGTGAAAACACAAGCATGGTAAATATGTCTAAGAATCTAGTATTGCATTTGAAGACTAAGTAATTTCTATTAGGTACCACATGTTAAGAGAAAAAGTTGCAGATAAGGAAATTAGATTGGATTATGTGAGCACTAAAGAGTAGATTGCAAATATATTCATTAAGCCTCTTCCCAAAGAGACTTTTGATTATTTGCAACATATGTTAGGGGTTATGCTCCTTCCTACATTTGACTAATAATGCAAGAGTGCATCAGTCCAATGTAATAGAGAACCATTGTTTGTCTATATTGAATGCTGATGCTTCCTATATGGGGGAGTATCTATGATGGATAAAATCATCTAGGAATCTTGTTGGATGTTATTTTTGAATAGTGTCTTTGGACACTTGAGCTAGTAATAATCATTTGTTGCAAAGTTTGATGCAATGAAGTTGGTTTTTGAAACCTTTGACATTGATGTCAATGGGGGAGAAGTTTGGCATGAAAAACATCACGAGGAAAAAATGTTGGGGAGAGTTGACATTTAGATAAGTTTGTTAATAGTGATAACACTTATTCAGATTTTGTATGGCTATCGAGCTTATTGAAAAATCTATAAGTGTTTTCCATTTATTTTAGTAGGCATTGAGCACTATAGTTCAACCTAAGCATTCCATTGGTTACAAAGTGAATTCAGTCAGTATGAAGTCTAATAGTTCAACCTGAGCATTCCAATGGTTATTGAGCTTTTTAGTTTCTACTAAGCTAGTAGTTCATGTAAAGTGAAGCTAGTGTTAACCAAGTTGTATGGAGATTAGTCATGGTAAAAAAGTAATTCAACTTATACAAGGTTATACAATATCTACCAATTTACTAGTGCAGACCAAGTTCAATACTACATAAAAGTAATTAGTATAGACCAAGCTTCTACTTCTACTGAGTGCATGATGATGCCAAGTAATGAAAGTGGACACCAAGTATCAAAACTTCACCAACTCAGTCTTTAGAACCCAAGTATCTAAATATGGGCTGAATTTGTAATATTAGTGTTAATGTGTATGATGGACAACTTTTTAATTACGTAAATTAGATTGATATATATGTAATGTATTGTATCATATCCAAGTGTGACAATAATGTGGAAAAGAAGCATGCAAATGTGAATCAGCAAAAAACAAAGTGTATGATAAGGCCATATTAGTAAAGGAGCAACAAAAGACAAATCCATCGCATAAAGGTGATTAGTACTTCAAGGAATCTCTATCAGCAATCTAGTTGTAAGTTAGAGATCTACTACTTCATCCTAATAGGTGAAACCAGTTCAAATCCTTTAACAAGGTAGACTTAACAATCTTTTCTCAAATCTCTTTACTGAGTGCATACTTCATTGTGTGTTTGTAAAACCTCTAACAAGGTGGACCTAGTAGTCCTAATTGCTCCTAACATGGCAGAATATCATAAGTGATCAATGTAAGCCTTAATCAACCAACTTTATGCTGCAGTATTGAATTTTTTTGGATATCATCCCCTTTTCAGTTTTACTTTCTATGTTGAAGGTTTCTAGGTCACCAAATCATTGTGTTCAAGTGTTATGAATGTTTTATGTTTCTCATGTATGCAAGTAGATAGGATTTGATGAACTAAATGGTAATTGGATTATTACAATTAATATCTAAATCTAATAAAGCTTTTGAGGTTACTGATTCAGCCCTCCCCTCCTAGTAACCTAGTTAGTCTTGAATATTTCCAACAATTTGTATTAGAGCTTTGTGGTTATTAGGAGAAAGTTTAATAGCTTGAGAAAAGATCAAGAATATGGAGATATTCAAACTTCATAAGGCAATTCAAAATGAAAAGTTGGATCTAAAAATGGCCATTGCACAACTCAAGAAAGCTAAGGAGCAACTTTCCCAATCCCTGAAAAGAAGAAAGGAACTTGAAAATCAAATTAATGATCATCAATACATTGAAGAAATAATTGAAGACTTTTTCCCTTCAAGTAGTTTAGATGAAGCAAATGATGTAGTCAAAGAACTTTTATAGAAGAATGATTCCTTGCAAAAAGAAGAAAGCTTAAAAGAGAACAAGAAATTCAATCAGTAAGTTTATGTGAGATCTTGGAACAAAGGAACAAGATGAAGGAAGAAATGGATGGAAGAAACAATGAGATCTAGAACCAATCCCTTCAACATGCAAATCTTATGGATCAAATATCCAATGCAAATGAGGAAATCATGAGCCAAAGATAGATCGATGAAAGATTAAGAAATGATCTAAATTTGGAAAGACAAATCAGTGAAAGAATAAGAAATGAGCTAAGATCTGAAAAGAAAATCAGTGAAAGATTGAAAATTGACCTAAACAATGAAAAGAAAATCAATTAAAGAATGATGAAATCCCAAGTAGACATGAATCTATTAAATCAACTAAATGAATAGAATCTCTATATAAAAAAAGGTAAAGTGGGAATTAGATACAAAGAAGAAGGTGAATCCTCCAAATAAGGTGCTCAAAGGAATCAAAGACATACTTGCAATCACAATGGTAAGATATGTCATACATCAAAAAAAATTTGGAGTAAGGTTAAAGAAAAATTCAATGGTAAATGCTACAATTTCAATCAGCATGGTCATAGGGCTAATGAATGCAAAGAGAAACCAAAATTTGAAGACAAGTGTCACAAATGCAAGAAAAAACGTCACAAGGCATTTGAATACAGATCTAAGTCATTCAATCTAGCAGAAAAAATTATGAAAGCAATATTTTGTTGGGACTACAACCCTTGGCATAGATGTCATTACTGTGGAGAATAGGGACACATTGGCATGAATTATGTTAAACATCACACAAGGAAGAGAGATACTAGCATAAGATGTTTCACTTGTACCGAACTTGGTCATCTAGCAAAGAATTGTATGAATATAGGTAGAGTTAAAGATGAGAAGAAAGAAAAAGTAGATAAAATTTGAAAGAAGATAAGGCAGCAATGAATTCCTAAATCTACCATGCATTCTAGTTCAAGAAATGATGGTCATGTCACTCAAGAAGTGGGTGACTCCACCATTTCCAACTAGGTTCTTAAGGAAGAACTAGAACTGCATTGTCAATATCACATCCAAATAATTCCAATTGAAAGGTGAAAAAGATCTAAATTAGTATTCAAGATACACAAGGATCATCGAGTGAGATTAGTATTAGTTATCATCAATTTGACTTTTCTATCGAGCAAGGTTGGGCCATAGACTCTACCAAGAAAATTTGGGAGTAATAAGAACATGTTTGATTACCGCATTATGAAACCTTCACCAAGTAATCAATAGAATAGTAGATGAAAAATTGTCAAGCATAATGTCAAGCATGATTTCATCATAGCTACCTTAGTACAGAGCATTAATGGTAAAATTTTAACAAAAAGTAGGAAATTGAATTCATTTTCATTGAGAAATCTAAGTGTTATTGTGAAGAAGTGAATTGCAAAGTGACCAAGTGACTTTGAGTGGAATTTTTAGCTAAGTTCTTCAAAGTTTTCATAGCCTACTGACTAGCCATGGCATCAAGCAATAGTAGCAAAGTAAGGAAAGGGTAAAAAATGTTGGTCTGAGGAGTAGAACGGAAAGCACCTAATTTCAAACTTGTGCAAGTGATCGCTGAAACCGTCGACCCAAATGGAGTGTAATCATAGATTCCTCCAAAGGTACTTCTCATTAATGATATCCAAACTCATTTTAAGTGTGCAATTTAGGGAATTGGAACCCTAGAAATGGATGATGCCCTAGGTGAACTATTTGTGAATGGGATTCTTAAGCCTAAGCATAAACATTTGGAAGACAAGGGTTTAAGTCACATTCATCGCCTACCCAAAAGCTTTCAAATAAAATGGATTAGATACATCCTTAGCCAAGTTTACAATGGTTAGATATGGCTTGAGCAACTAGTCGTGATCACCAAAAAGATGACTCATTACATTACTAGTCTTCCCATTCTCACCAAGGCCAAAGTAACTAAAACCCTAGGTTGGGTGGAATTGGAAAAGAAAACCCCAACTAAGTGAGATGGTAGAGGCATGAAGATTAGTAGTGTAACTGATATAGAATTGAAATTTGGTATACATGCAATAGCCCACAAGATTTATAGTTCAACCCATCTCAGTAGTGTGTCATGTGAAGTTGTTGGCTTAATCTATCATATGAAGAAATTCCAAGAACAACCCTTGCAAATTTAGTTCTTTGTTGACTTGCTTATTTTTCTATGTTCAAAAGTTTTTCCCTTCAAAAGGCATGGTAGTATGGAGAAAAGATGTGCTAGTACTATATCAGATTAATGAATATATTTCTGAAATGGGAGAGAATTTTGTTAGCATTATGGATAATTATTTTGATGTCTTTGAGGAGAAAATGAATAATAGATTCAAGATAGCCAAGAAATTGGTAGAATATTAAAAAAATGATGTTTGTTTCATGGTAGACCATGACAAAGTCTGCATTCAAGTAGTGAGACCCAGAGTTGTATGGGTGAAACCTCTTCCCTATGAGGTAAAGATTGATGAAACCAAGGATATTATTAAAGCCCTGGTGAATGAGCCTATTGCTCCTAAGACACCATACTTTGGAACATATGATGAGGCCAAGGCAAGAATAGAGCTTGAAATTAAGCTTCCACAGGAAGTTAACAAAGGTAAGGGGAGGATAGCCAAACTTGAAACAAGCACACCTCTTATATTGACCAAGGGTAAAGGAGAAGATTTTGAAGAGGTAGAGGATGAGTTTGAAAAGGAAGAAGAACCCTTGAAGATGAAAGGAAAGGTGATCATCACCAAGCCACCTAAGCCATCTACTGTATTTTTTACAAGGAGGTCCAAGAAGAAATTTAGTGAAATTGTCTTTAGCAAACCTCCTTCCACATTCCAAGAAAAATTGAAAGAATTGGAAGAAGGTGTAGGTATAACAAACTTCAAATCCTTGAAGTATGAAACAAGATCAGAGGTGGAAAAGAAATAGGTTGAAGAACTGGTGTTAACCAAAATGGGGAAATGGAGGTATTTGCAAGATTAGACAGCCTCCCAAATCTCTAGTGAATTATTAGAGAAAATTAAGCCAAGATGGGACTTTTCCATACAAATAGTAAAAGATATTTAAGCACAAACCCTAAGGTAGTTTCTATCTAGCATGATAGATGCTGAGGTAAAAGAGTCCTTAAAGAAAAATGAAGATAAGATGACTCTTAGATTTAATACTTGTTTAATTTTGATCAAGGATATAGAGCATGTGGTTAAGAAGGCCACAAGCATGTCATAGAATGTTTATCACTTAAATAAACAAAGTGACTTTGTAGTAGAAGTTAAGGATGATGATAGTAATGATGAGGCAGAAAAAACTTACATTAAATCCACACATTTTGACAATGAGGAAGTTGAAGAAGCTATAGAGGAAGACAAAGAAGATAATGAGGAGATTGACCTTATGAAGATAGTAGCTGCAATTATTGCCTCACTTCCTCACTCTCCAAGCAAACCAAGTGCTACATCAAACTTGGAGATAGCTTTAGCAAGTTTGATTGTGACAACTACAGGTACTTCAAATGTCCAATCACTCTTCACCCCCACACTACTTAGCACATCAATAATAAAAGTGACTACCACTTCATCTATCAAGTTGTAGCCTTCCTCTTCTCTAGCTCCCAAGTTGCAGTCATCAGCAATGAGTATAGTGGCTTCTACAATTTTGATTTCTTAAGTAGTAAGTACTTTAGTTTTGAATACTATGATTTTTTCTACTTCAGTTTTGACTTCTTTAGTTTTTGATTTAGTAAGCATACTAGTTAGTATTCCATTTTTTGGCACTATACAAATTTTCACTACTAGTCCTACTATCTCTACTATTGTTTCCATACCAAATTCAAAGGCATTATGTACAAGGACAATTGAGCCTAAGGCTCAATCAAGTACAAGATTTTTGAGTAAAGGAAAGGAGATAAAGGAGGATATAGACCTAGATGAGGAGATTGAAATTCCCAAATGGGACATTTACAATCTCACTATGGATCAAATGCACATAGTTGGTGAACTCCTCCAAAAGAAGGAAAAGCAAAAAAAATTGAGAGAGGAGAGAGATAGAGAATACAAAATCATAGATGATGCCAAGAATATTTTGATTGAGGCTATGGGTGTTGAAGTTGATACTTCTCAACACATTTTGTTGCAATTAGAAGAGGCAATCCAAAATTTTAATGAGGACACTAGCGGTCAAGATAAGTTGATTGAGAAAGAAGAAAAGAAATTTGATAATAAAGTGCTTGAGTACATTGCTCAGCAAATAGCTATCCAACAAGTGAAGCTTTCCTCAATTTTGACCAATCATGAAACCTCTTGCAAAAATGTAGCATAAATTTTTGGAAAGTTGTGTGATATTATTGAGTTCACAAAGGAGATAAAGAGAAAAATTACAAAGATTGATGAAGATCTAAAGGCTAGTGCATAGCTCTTGCAACTTGACTCTAGTTCAAGCTCTTCACATCATATGAAAAATAAATTCTTATTAGATATGCAGGTAGAGTTGTTCAGAGAAGAGCAAGGATTTGGTCTACACTAATAGATATTCAAAATATGATCCTTCTCATCATGCATACAATGCAGAAGCATATTATTTATTCAAAAACATTGATCCATGACAAAAACTTCTCCATTGCAAATCACATGATACAACTATTTGTTTAAGTTCAAGTTGCTCTACATATGTGCAAAGTTTTGTAGGAGAACTGGGATAAGACCTTATCACTCATTCTTAAGGTACATTCTAATTTTCTTTCTCATTTTTGTGTCTCCATGTAAATAAGTTCTTAATAAATCTTCAACATTATTGTCAAAAAGGGGTAGAGACACTTAATATGCTATATATGGGGAGAGATACTTGTTACGCTATGTATATTGTATCAGGTAGAATCATGCAAAGGGAGAAAGTGTATATAGTAGAGAATTTGTAGATATAGTATACTGTATATATTTACAAAGATAAATTTGAAAAATCTCAAAAATAGTATATTATACCGAGCTAGTATCACATTGAGATGTATAAAAGTTTTGGCTAATAAGTGTTTTTATCACTAATCTCAAAGGGGGAGATTGTTGACATTCAGAAAAAAATTTTATTAGTGACAATACTTATTCAAATTCTGTATGGCTACCAAGCTTATTGAATGGTCTACAAGTGTTTGCCATGTATTTCAGTAGCCACCGAGCACTATAGTTCAACCTAAGCATTCCAGTGGTTACCAAGTGAATTCAGTCAGTATGAAGTCTAATAGTTCAACCCAAGAATTCTAGTGGTTATCAAGCTTTGTAGCTTCTACCGAGCTAGTAGTTCATGTAAAGTGAAGCCAGTGTTTATCGAGTGCAGTCATGGTAAACAAGTAATTTAGTTTATACCAATTTACACATTATCTACTGAGTCACCAGTGTAAACTAAGTTCAAGACTATATTGAAGTGAATAGTATAGACTGAGCTTCTACTTCTACTAAGTGCATGGTGATGCTAAGTAATAATAGTAGATGTCAAGTATCATAACTTTACCAAGTCAGTATTTAGAACCTGAGTATCTACATATGGGCCAACTTTGTAATATTGGTGTTAACTTGTATAATGGCTGACTTTGTAATTATGTAAATTGGATTGATATATATTTAATGTATTGTATCATATCCAAGAATGACAATAATGAGGAAAAGAAGCATGCAAATGTGAATAAATAGTACACAAAGTGTATTATAAGGCCATATCAGTAAAGGAGTAGCAAAATAAAAATCAATCACATTATTGGTAAACAAATTTTTTCTTTTAGATTATTACTCTTAAATGCCCAATTCGGAACAATATCTTATCATAAATAGTTGGAAAACTTACTTGTGAATTATTTGGCTTTCCTTTGAATTGGTAGGTATAACTCCCTAAAACAGATTTGCAATGAATTTTATTTTCTTCCTAAATTACTTTGGGGTATGTTCTTAACCTGAGAACAATAGAGCGATAATTGAGCTAGACCTAAATAACATTCAACTTAGGTAGATAGAAGTTTCTCAACACCAAAATAGGTTTATGCATCCATAAATTTTATCCAAATAATTAACTAATGCTGAACTAAGCTAATTCAAATCTGAACTGTGACTAATAAACTAGAAATTCTAGAATTATTTCCTCTTTGAATGAATAATAACAATACTTATCACATTCATTTGTTGCCTCAAAATAGGGGAGGTAAAATTCTATTTTTCCCTTGTCCCAATTCAAACAAAAGAGAAAAATGAACTAAATGCAATACCAACTGGAATAGAAAATGATTGACATAAAATACCATTCAATTGTCTCTACAATAAAAAGTACTTCACACAAAAAATTTGTCGACCCTTCATTAATCTTTTCAATTCATACATATAGAATTTTTTGGAGATGATTGTTACAATGGAAGCTTAATTAGTTCATCTTCTAAAAATGACAAATGGCAAGATGTCAGTTTGTCATATTACAAAATTACAAAAGCAAATGAAAAGAGGGCATAATATGAATCATTTAGAATTCTTCCCCTTTTCTATTTTTTTCTCTATATGCTCTAGCAACAACCATTATTGGGATTAGCTCTTTGTGGTTAGGCACATGTATATTAGTGAATCTCAAGAGCCATTTTGAATGTTCCCTTTGTAGCTCCTTTGTATAGGGGAACCACCTGGCTTCAAAAGTGAAGCACTTGATGATGGCACAGGGCTATGATGAGGAGATGGAATTTGGGTGGTATGTGGAGAAGGAACAAGGGTAGTATGAGGGGATGAAACTAGAGTAGTATGTGGGGAAGGAATAGGGATAGTGACACTATCCTTTGGTTCTTTCACTTTCTTCTCTTCAATACCAGTTTGGGTTCCTATGACTGGCAATGAACCATCATGACATGTCTAGGCTATAGGAACATTCTTGTTTAAAGGTTGATCACCTTTGCCCATAGGTTGAGCTAGTCCTTGGGTGGAAGTTATGGTCACAGCCACTATAGCACTCTAAGATGAAGTAGGCATTGTAGCTATTAGAGAAGCTTGAGTGGCTACACCCTTACAGTAGCTCTTTTTGGTTGTCTACTTGACCCATTTCTTGGTTCTCTTTATGATTCTAGCCATCATGATATCAAGATTATTTTCCACATCCACATATAGCTCAGAACTGATAGAAATCCCCCTTAATTTAGTCAAATTTGTATTGCTATACATATTTTGACCATCATCCTCCAATGCTTCTACATTGAGATCAATGCCATATGTCTTTATATGTTCCACCGTGAGCCTGGTGAAAGCAAGATCTTGGCTCTCTAACTCATCCTTGCAATCTACCCAATAATTATCTAGAGTGGCAACATGCTCGATCACATTCCCAATCTGAAGCAGCTCTCTTACATATCCATTTGGGTCAAACATGGGCCTCACAACTTCATATTCTTCCAATTTTTACTTGTTCTTGAATGCCTTGAGCATGTTTTTGGCATCAGACTAAGAATCAAAATAGTAAGCCCCAACCTTCATGGGGAACTCATACCCCTTCTTCCTTAAATTGGAATTCAACACGTTCAGCTAGATAGCTTGTCTCATGATCTCTATTAGCATGATCATTCACTTGGGTATCTGGCTAGCTTCAAAAGAAATCTATCGAAAGCTGCAAGATGCAAATATGAGATTTCAACCAAACTAATTGATGGCCACCATTGCTTCTGGGCTAAACCTCCTCTCTGAACATCCTTAGAGTTCCCTACAAATACTTATTGTAAATGAGTCATTAACTCTGACATATTCTACATAGCTATTCTATAACTACAAGCACAAATAAAACTCATAACTTTTCACATCATCAAGGAAATTCTCTAGTCTGGGAAGGCTCGACCACAATTGTAGAGAAGCTAACATATAAATCGAGAAAGAAGACATGTAAAAGGTATTGTAGAACTTTGCAGCATTGAGAGCTTTGGATAGATGCTCACTTACCTCATATGCCCAATCAACATAATGTGTGTCTAAATAGATGATTTGTACTAAAATGAAATATTGTTCAACAAAATTGAGTACTTCCACGTCACCTTTCAATAAATGTATAAGGACCAGAATATCTATGATCTTGGGCTTGAGATTAGTGCTGAAAAGAGTCTTAGGAACCTTACTATTAGCTCCCCATGGCTTCTAAAGCCAAGATTTCATAATTTCCTTCCACCACACCATCTTCTTCAAGGAGAACTTAGACATGGCTCCTCCTATTGTTAATTTGGAAAATTCTTCTTACTTTGGAATCTAGAGGCAATTTACTATAGTTTGTTGGTCAATTAAGATCAAAACTATATGATCTGGAAGAAAAATTTGTTTAGTGTCTAGGTTGTAGTGGTTAATACATTCAACAATCAGCTCAGGAGCTTGAACTACCACTGAGAACATGATTGATTCTACTAGTCAACTTCCTAAGAGTTTTTCTATTATTGGGTGGATTGGCTCCATCCTCAAACTCCTTTAGAAATCTTGCATGTTGAAGAAATGCAATGAGGTATCTGTAACATTCTACAATGTTGAATTAATGCCATTCAGTCCATCAAATCTAATGAATCTTTTTGCCATCTTATCTGAGATGGAGATGAACTGAAAATCTTAAAATTGAAAGTAGCATAAAGAGTAGAACTTTGTAACTATGAGAATTTTGAAATCACTATTTAATTCAACAATATAATAGTTCAAATAAGAGAGTGATAGTTTGAAAATATGTTATGTTCATCTCTATATAGAAATCCCAATCCACCTGTTAATCTTCAAGATTCGTGCCACACAAGTGAATTAAAGGGTAAGTTCATTAGATTAGTAAATGTGAGGGTTTCTAATGGATTTTTCCATGTCTTTTCACTATTTCCATTGGCCCAATGGTAACTTTCCTTTATTACAGACTTACTTTCCAATTTTTCACCAAGTTTCAAAAAATTAAGAACATAGTACTCTATAGGGAAAAATCCACTCAGCCAGATTTTGCTTAAGATACATTCCCAAATGTGATTAAATTGCTTCCATTATCCTTTTTAAGTATCCTATGATCGATCGATGAGCCCAACATGCTTGCAAAAGTGATTTTTCAATAGATGCGAAAAATTGCTTTCCAGGGTTGAAAACTTGTTGAGGAGAAACCCACTTCTATTTTTTTGCCTTTTCTTTTATTTTCATTTTACCCTTAAAGTAAATGTGCTTCTAGGATTTGGAAAATCTAAAAAGGGTTGAAAAAGTGAAAAGGAACCCACTTACTTGATTTTCTATCTCACAAAAGTCTTTATCAGAAAACTGACTTCCTAGGTTGAAAACCCATCGTGAAGAAATTCTTCGGAGTTTTTTGCCAAATAGTATTCTAATAATTATGATGAATTTTGAGTGACTCACAATGTAGAATAATGAAATTTAGGCAAATATATCCATAGAAAAACTCATGTATTTCTTGCTTTAGCTTGTAAACATCATTCATTGACTTCTACAAAAAATCACCTTCACAGGTTGAAAACCTGCTGAGGAGAAGGCAATACTGGATTTCCCACAAAATTCGTTTTCTTTATATGAAAACTATAATGAGATGATAGAAAGTTCATTCTTGGAAATGACTTTGTAAAAATCATTATATGACTCAAGAATCTCCATCGAATAAGGTGCTAGACTACCCACAAACTCACAATGACAAGGAAAACCCACCTAGTTATATAATGTGGGGGAAGAGGGAAGATGAAAAACCGATGCGAAGACTTTTCACTTGAGGGAAAAGAAATAGACTTGGACATATCTAGACCAAATTAAGACACAAGATCATTTCCCACTTTGCAAAATTGGTACAGGATGAAAAGTGGGACAACACACATAAAGGGGATAAGTACTTCAAGGAATCTCTATTAGAAATTCAGTTGTAAGTCAGAGATCTATTGCTTCATCCTAATAGGTGAAACTAGTTCAAATAATTTAACAAGGTAGACTTCTCAAGTCTCTTTACTAAGTGCATACTACATTATGTGTTTGTACAACCTCTAACAAGATGGACCTAATAGTCCTAATTGCTACTAAGAGGGAAGATCATCAAAAATAATCAATGTAAGCCTTAATCGGCCAACTTTATCTTGTAGTATTAAATTTTTGTGGGTATCATCCCCATCCCAATTTTACTTTCTATTTAGAAGGTTTTTGGGTCACCAAATCATTGTGTTCATGTGTTATGAATATTTTATGTTTATTATGCATGCAAGTAGTTTAGATTTGATGGAATAAATGGTAATTGGATTATTACAATTAAGATCTAAATCTAATAAATTTTTTGAGGTTATTGATTCACCTCTCCCCTCTTAGTAACCTAGCCAGTCTTGAATATTTCCAATAGGGGAGAAGTACTACATCTTGAGAAGATCATAAGGAAGAAGATCACAAGGAGAAGTAAAACATTGAATTGAGGTATATTAATGGGGGAGAATGATTGATGAAGAGGATTTGAAAAGTAAGATGAACAATCTTTTTTTGGTATTCTTGGAACTAGATGTTTTCATCTATGTTGCCATCAATGGCAAAGGGGGAGATTCTTGAGAGATTGTTGGAAGTATGAATACTGATGATATTCTTATGGGGAAGTATTGTAGATATGTTACTATGATGATATATTACATTCATGACTGAGTTTTTCATTGATGTCAACGTAGTAGTTTCCTATGGTATCTAACAAAAGAATAGTGAAAAGATCAAGTTAGTATGGATGGCTAGTTGAATATTCTCACTATCAGAGGTTGTCAAAGATACATCTGAGTATCTAGTATATGTAGTTAATGTTGGAAGTAGAAATGATAAGTATGGAAGAAGTTATGTAAGTTTTGGTGATGTTTGTTCTAAGATAGAGTTTATAAAGGCATGTTTTGGTAAACTTGTTATATCTCTTAGCATAATTTTTATTTTCAGAATCAAGGCTGAGGATTATAGAAGACATATTGCTAATGGCATGGATGAGTTTTCTCATCATAATATTATGTGTATGGAAATTTATTCAAGTTGGAAGGTAGAAGTTTAATAGTATTTCTAAGTGTAAGGTGTTCTTAATTTTGTCCTATAATGATTAATTGAGAAGGTCTAATAGTTGACTCAAGGAATTGTTTTATGGACTTGATATAAAGGAAGGATATTTTCCTTTATCGTGATATGGATTTATATGGATGTGGATGATATTTGTAAGTAGTAGAGAGAGCTAAATGCAAAGTTGAATAGAGAAAAGTGAAAGTGAAGGAAACTTCATTGCCAAGGTTTTGTTGAGTGATCTGAGGTTTGATATTTGGATCCAAGGTTCATGACTTATATTGGTCTTGGTTCTTGTTGGTATTGATTTTTCTATGAGCTAACTCTTCGTATCTAATTTGTGTTGTAGCCAACTTTGGGTATTTAATTTTTTTTGTAGCTGACTTGAGGCTCAACATATATTTAATGTAAGGTATTTAATTTAATTTGTAATGAACTAGGTCAACTTGTGGCTTAGTTGGGTATAAGTAGCGGATCTTTTGGAGTCTTTAGGAAGAGTGATCCATCTTGGAGAAGAGGATGAAAACTTTGAAGGTCTAGTAGTTGTAGCTTGAGAACTAGAGAATAGATCAATGAAGCTAAGGGTACTAGTGTAGATTCTTCTTGGTGTTCTTATCTAGTTGTGGATCTAGACTAGTTGGGATTGGTGTGTGGAGTTACATCTTGAGGGACCTTGCAAAACTATTATTGTAATTGTTGTTGTATTTGGCCCTAACCTAGAAGGCATTATAGTTAGTCATATTGCATGTAAATTTCTATATCTATGAATAAATTATTATGACATGGTATCAGATCTTCCATTTTTGTTGCATTATTGTTGTATTTCCACTATGTGGTTATCTACTAAGGGCTAGGACATCTCCTTTGGGGATTCTACTACCTTATACTGAATCAAATGGTATTAGAGTGAAGGTGTTGTTGAGTGTGTAGACTGATCATTGAAGCTGAGGCAGTTTGTACCAAGAATTGGATGAGAGAAGTTGGTCTGAGAAGATATTGATTTGGTGGTAGATTGTTATTTCTAGAGTCCTAGATATTTTGGTTGTGAGGCAGAAGATCATGGTTCTAACTTTCAATTATAGAGGACTTATAGATGGATCCATGTATGTGAAGATAGAAGGTTGATCTTGTTGATTTATGATTGTGTGGAGTTTTTGGATTACAGACCCATATTCTAGGACTTGTGATTTGGTTATTGATTATTTGTATGAGGTGGTAGATTGCAATCTGACTTGTAAAAAATTTAGGTTTATCACAAGAAGCATGGGAAGGATTTTTTGTAGAGTGTTTGCAAAGATCTTGGGACATGGCTCCAAGAGGATTGGACCCTAGGATGATTGCAAATATTTGTGATGTGGTGGAGAGGAGGTTTTCTAAGATGTCTGCTCAGTTTGAAGCTAGCTTGGTTGATCAAGTTAAGGATGGGATGAGGAATGCATTCCATAGATGTTTATGGAGTTGGAGTCTATTTATCTGGAAGAGAGTTGTCTAGTTAGTTAAGAGACTTGTCCATGAGAGAAGATGGCATACCAAGGTAAAGGTGGAATAGGTTGGTTTTGTTGATCAATTGGTGGAGTTTGATACAAAACCCATAGAGAAAATTGAGCTAATTATTTAGGATAATCCTAATCTTGTTGATGTTGATCTTAAGATTGGTTTTTATAATTAGTTAGTTGAGCCTGACATAGATATTTCATAGCACTCAATTATGGATGATCCTATTATTGTTGGTGGTGAGTTATATGTTATAGAGCATCTTGTTGTGAGAAATAAGATTGTTGGTATTATGAGTTTGGAATATGTTGCTGAGGGTTTATATATTGCTACTGATGTGGATTTTTTTGTTGTTTTTGTGGACAAGGTTTTTCTAATCAAGCATTATGTTTAGTTATTTCCTAGGATTGAGCATGTTGATTGGATGGTTGAGATTCTCATGTTTGAAAAAATAATGTAGATGTGGATTATTTGTATGTTGTTTTTTTATTCCATATTGGAGTGGAAGCCTTTGGTCATGATGAAGATGGTTGTTGAGTTTTTATTAGGCATCAAGGTATGGGATACACTTTTCTTTATACCCCATGAATCTTATGCAAGGGCATCTAAGGTTCTTGAATGTTTAAGTTTTTCTATACAAGTGGTTCTTGATCACTACTAGCTATGATGTGGAAAAGGTGCTTGGTCACCATTGGTTTCTTGGCACCTATTATGCTTAGCAAGTGTTGGTTTCTCAAATTGTACTGGGTGCTTGGCTTACACTAGGAGCTCGACATGCACTAGGTGCTTAGAATGCACTAGGAGCTCGATAGTGCTTGGGAGTTTGTTGATGCTCAACTTGGTCTTTTTGGCTTAGTTGAGTGTAAGTAGGGGTTCTTTTGGAGTCTTTAGGTAGAGTTATGCATCTTGAAGAAGAAGAAGCAAACATTGAAGAGATGGTAACTATGGCTTGAGAACCAGAGAATAGATTAGTAGACCTGAGGGTACAAGTGTAGATTCTTCTTAGTATTCTTATCTAGTTGTGAATCTAGACTAGTTGGGATTGGTGTGTGGATTTGTATCTTACGGGATCTTTTAGATTTTTTATTGTAATTTTTTTTTGTATTTGGCCCTAACCCTAAAGGCCTTATAGCCAAGCATATTGCATGTAAACAATTATATTTTTGAATAAAGTATTTTGACTTGGTATCATATCTTGCATTTTTGTTGCATTAGTATTATGTTTCTAATGTGTGGTTATCTACTATGGGATGTGACATCTCCTTTGTGGATTCTCCTACCTTGTACCACATTAGTTGTCATACAATTCAAAAGATTTTTTTATTGACACTTTGATTCTTCTTTCCTAAATTGTTCTCTCTAAAATTTCTCTTAGGAATAATTACTATCCTTTTGTAATCTCTCCTTCTATAAAATTCTCTCACTAAAGTAATCACTCCCTCTTATGTCATCTAACTATGATTGATTTTTTATGTTGTACTAAATTATCTACCTTAGGCATTTACCAAAGTAGAGTTGTATTGCATCACTATATAGGATATTATGATTAGTATATGTGATGCAATCCACCTTGCCTTCTTAAGTAAATTTGATTAGGGGAATCACACCTAGTTTGACTCTAAGATTTTCATAAGCATATTTAAGTAAGGGTTTTGTGAATATGTCAACAATATGTTCCTTGGTATTCACATATTCTAGCTTCACTTCTTCATCTTGAGTTAATTCCCTCAAGTTTTGATACATAGCAATGTGCTTTGTCATAGTGTACATTATTGGATTCTTTGAAATTTTGATACCACTTGTGTTATTACAATAGATAACCACTAGATCAATGGTTTCATTTTTCATACCTTTTGGTAACTATTTGATCCACATGATATTTGAATAGTTTACTGTAGCTACCAACTATGTGACTTCAATTATAGATGGGGAAATGTAATTTTTCTTCTTTCTTGTCCATGACACCAATTTATTTCCTATAAATAATTCGTCTCCACTAGTGCTTTTAATGTCATCAATATTTCCTACCCAATCAGAGTAGGTAAACACACTTAGTTCAAAAACTTATCCCTTCTTTTGCAATACAATCCATAATCTATTGTACCTTTAAGATATCTCATTATAATTTTCATTGTCATCATGTGATTCTCTTTATGATATGCTGAAAATATAGTAACTATCCCAACTTCTAAGCCAATATTTGGCCTGTTATGAACACCATATTGCAATTTTCTAATCATGGATCTATATAGGCTTCAGTTCACATTGGTAGAATCATCAATCTTAGATAGCTTATGTCCAATAGACATAGGTGTACTCACTATCATGGACTCTTCCATACCAAAAGTCTTTATTACCTCCTTGATATATTCAAATTGTGTAATGAAAATACCAAACTTCATTTGACACAATTTTAGTCCAACAAAGAATTTGATTTTGTTGGAATTTACAAGTAGGAAGAATACTTCTAAGGGGGGTGGTGAATCAGAAGTACCAAACTTTAAGCTATAAAACTTTTAACTAAAATAAATACATGCAAGTAACATTTCTAATTAACATGAAAGGAAAGGCATGCATGAAAATAGATAACACAATATTTGATCACCCAGAAACCCTCCAAAATAAGAAGGTAAAATTGGGGTGGGGATGGCACCCACAACTTATCACTGGCGCAATATGTAACTTGTCAAGGTTAAAAAGTTTGACCATCATCAATGGTCTACCCAATGAGAGGTCTATCCTATTAAAGGCTCCAAAACTCTATTAAAAGTGTACCTATCTAAAGGATTTACAAAATATTCACTTGGAATGTCACCCTATTAAAGGATTTACAGAATGGCTATTGAACCAACCTATCTCATAGGATTTTCATTCTCCTAATACAATGGCTAGAAAGTATAGTAGAATGTGTTGACCTGATAAATTACAATCTTCAATTGCTGATTTTAGATTGATGTTCAGTCAATTATGATATGATCCTCTTTGATTTTATATGATTTTGCACAAAGTGCTAATACTCTATTTTGATGTTCATTGATTTGGTAATTCCTCTATTTTTCTAAGTCACCTTGAATGTACTCTTCACCCTTATGTTCTTTTCTCTCTTTCACTCTGTGATTCCTCTCTTCAGTTCTCTTCTTGCATATTCTCTCATGAATTACTAAATTATAAGGTTTTGACCTCCTTAAAATGGTTTCATGACTTAGGGTTAGGTATGAATCTATGATTCAGATTCATCCATCTTTCTTGCTCAATTCTTTCCATCTTTTTTATTGGTTACATGTTGATCTCATAGGGAATAAAATAGATTCAATCTTATCTTTTAATCCTTCAAGATTTATCATATGTTAGTTTAAAAATGGTTTACATCTTAGTTTGTGAGGGCACAAACTCTTATGTTGATTCTGTGCTACTCGACACTTATTGATTACTGATGCTTGGCTCATTTAGAAATTTTGTCTTGCTCAACACCTATAGTTTACTTGGCACATATAATGACTCAACATGTATTAGTGACTCAATAGTTGGAACTTGCTTGGCATTGTCTATCTGTTTGGCATCTAAATGACTCAGCACATATTGTAACTCAACATCTATATTATACTCGGCATCAACTTAGAAAATTTCTTAAGTGTGTTGACACTCAATTGTCAAAACTAATATGAGATCAACAATCTCCCCCTTTGACATGAGTGTCAAAAACACCTAACTATACATGATGAATCTAATTTCTTCAAGTATAATATACATTCTATTTGGCATAAATAGAAAACTTCAAAATTGTACTTTTGTGAAGGATTTTATACCTCAAAATTTGTAACTCCCCCTCAGTTGATGTGCCTTTGTTGTATCCAAAACTTCTCAAGTTGGTTTTGTCTCATGCTAATTCTGATATGTCTTGCCTTATCATTCTTTCTCTTATCTACTCTATTCTGACTCCCCCTTTCACATATCTTCCCTTGTAGTTATAGTTTCCTTTTGGCTTTTCTATTTCTCCCCCTCAAAATTTATCTCCCCAAAATTTATCTCCCCCTTTTTGACATTTATGTCAAATGACTCTATACATTAACTAAATATTTTGCCAAAAAAGGATTTATTTACCTCCATTACTATCCTCAGAGAAGAATCCCAATTATGTAGTGCAATTTCTAGTGATTTTATCTGGATGGTTGACTTTACTGTAAGCTGAACTAGACCTTTTAATATAGAAAGATTGGGGTGTTTCTTTAACACATTTTCAACATAGGCCAGTTCTTTCTGGAAAATTTCCATGTGTGGTTTTATGGCAGATTGTATCTGGATTAATTTGGCCTTTGTATTTTCCTCATCTATTGTTAACATAGCTAGTTCCTTCTAAGTGTGAAGCATACCATTAAAATACTTCTCACTCTAAGCTAGATCTTTGGGTAGTTGCATGCTTGATTTCTTTAAATTCCTCTCCAAGCTCATTATTTGTTGGCTAGTTTCCTATGTGAAAATTGATGGGTCACACATTTTGAGTACAGTGACAATATGTTCTCAAGTACTACCTTTACCTTTTCAATTTTCTTTGCTAGCACAACTTATGAAAGTTCAATTCTAATAGAGATTTTTACCTTCACCTAAAATTTCCTTTCTGGCCATTCTAGTAGTTTGGCATTTGTATCAAGGTCTTCATTTTGCACCTAGTCTACTATATTGGATAGTTGCTCCATAATGGGCTTAGTTTCATTAGGTGTTTGCAAGCTAAAGGCATCTAGAAAGATGTCCTTTATTTCATGTAAAGCTTGGCTTTGTTTGTACTCATTTTTTAGTATTTCTTGCTTATTTTTCCTTTCTAATGCCTCTTGTATTAGATTGATTTTCTCAAGAGTAATATTATCATAGTCATATTTGGGATGACTATGTCATCATCTAATGCAAGGTCTCCATAGTGAAGTACCCTTGCTACTCTTGTTGAGCTTGAGCCTAGTGCAAATATTTGTAGTGGCATGGCAATAGTTCTCAGCTTTTGAAGGATTGTTGGAGTCCTTGTTATAGGAAAATATACCAATGTTTGTATTGCCTCATCCTCCTTCTCCTTAGGATTTTCCTTGTCCTCTTTAGATCTTTCTTTATCAATTACTATGATCTGTGGGATTGCACCTCGTCCTTGTGCTATAGAGATAGATGTATCTATTTGTCTTGTTTTCTCCCTTGTAGGCTCTATCTCCTCTGTACTCTATGTCTTTTGTTCAATCATCAAGACTTGAACTATGGATTCAACCTTTTTAGATGTGTCTACTACTATTTGCACTGTTGGTTGTCCAGTTGTGGTTGTAGGGATGTGAGAAGGTGGTTCTTATGGATTCACCTTATCCCTTGTGATTTCAGCTACAACCTTTTGTAATATTTTTGAGATCCTCTATAGTTAATGGATTGATGTTCTAACCAAAGTTGTTAGGGACATCCTTTATGGTTATTATATTTACAGGTGTGGTGGTATCATGTGGAGGACTCAAGGGTGGTAGTTATGCATCTTGCACACTCTATTCTTGTTGATGCTCCTCAATAATTACCACTTTCTTTGTCCTTTTTTGTGTCTTCCCCATTATGTCTTCCTTTGACTTACTCTTTGCTTCCTCCTCCTTGTCATTCTCTTCTTCTTTCTACTCAATCACTTCACAAAGCATCATGGCTTGTGATTCTTATTCAATCTTCACTATTTTGATCTCTTCTACTTGTGCTCTATTCTTCTCCATTAGGTCTACAATTATTGCATCAAACTCCTTAGAATCTCCATTGGCAAACACTTTTGTGGTGTCAATCTCCTTGTACTATGTATCATTCTAAACTATGGTAATTTCTTCTCTTCTATTTAGGGATTTCCTCAATTCTTACCTAGCTTCTTCCAGAGAATGTAGAATGGGATGTATTTCAATCTCTTGATTTTCTATAATATTTCCAAGCTTGTAGGCCTCCATTTCTAGATCTTTTCTTCAAGTTGTAAGGCTTTTCTTGTAAGAACTAGGCTCTAATACCAATTGTTGGAATTTACAAGTAGGAAGAATACTTCTGAGGGCGGGGGGGTGGGGTGTGAATTAGAAGTACCAAACTTTAAGCTATAAAATTTTTAACTGAAATCAATACATGTGTGTAACATTTATAATTAACATGAAAGTAAAGGCATGCATGAAAATAGATAACACCATATTTGATCACCTAGAAACCCTCCAAAATAAGAAGGTAAAACTAGGGTGGGGATGACACCCACAACTTATCACTGTAGCAATATGTAACTTGTCAAGGTTAAAAAGTTTGACCATCATCAATGGTCTACCCTATGAGAGGCCTACCCTATTAAAGGCTCCAACACTTTATTAAAAGTGTACCTGTCTAAAGGATTTTAAAAACATTCACTTGGAATGTCACCCTATTAAAGGATTTACAAAATGGTTAATAAACAAACCTATCTTCATAGGATTTCCATTCTCCTAATACAATGGCTAGAAAGTATAGTAGAATGTGTTGACCTAATAACTTACAATCTTCAATTTCTAATTTTAGATCGATGTTCAGTCCATTCTAATATGATCCTCTTTGATCTGATATGATTCTATACAAAGTGTTGATACTCCATTTTGATGTTCACTGAACTGAAAATTCCTCTATTTTTCTATGTCACCTTGAATGTACTCTTCACTCTTCTATTCTTCAGTCTCTTTCACTCTATGATTCCTCTTTTCAATTCTCTTCTCACATATTCTCTCATGCATAATCGAATTATGAGCTTTTGACCTCCTTAGAAAGGTTTCATGACTTAGGGTTAGGTATGAATCTACAATTGAGATTCATCCATCTTTCCCACTCAATTCTTTCTATTTTTTTGATTAGCTGCATATTGATTTCATAGGGAATCAAATAGATTCAATCTTATCTTTTAATCCTTCAAGATTTATCATATATCAGCTCAAAGATAGTTTACATCTTAGTTTGTGAGGGAATAAACTCTTATGTTGATTATGTGTTACTTGACACTTACTAATTACTAATGCTTGACACATATAGAATTTTTTTCTTGCTCAAAACCTATAGTTTGGTTAGCACATATACTGGTTCAACATCTATTAGTCACTCAATAGTTGGAACTTGCTTAGCACTGTCTATCTACTTGGCATCTAAATGACTTAGCACATAATGTAACTTGACATCTATATTATACTCGATATTGACTTAGAAATTTTCTTAAGTGTGTTGACACTTAACTGTCAAAACCAATATGCGATCAATAGATTTCACCAAATATAGATATTTCAAATTACTTCTTCATTTCATTAGCAAATGATTTGCATAAAGCTTCTCTTCCTCTAAATATAATATCATCAACAAATATTTCATATAATAATACTTCATTTTTTTGACCATTCTTCAAATACATGTTAATGTTATCATTTTTCCTTTCAAAACCAATCTTCTCCAAAGAGTTTTTTAATCTTTCATACCATGCTCTTGGTGCTTTCTTCAATCCATAGAGGGCTTTGTTCAGTTTACATACCATGTTCTTCTTGTTTGAGTCTACAAATTCTTTAGAATGATCAACGTATACTTATTCCTCTAGTATATGATTTAAAAATGTAGATTTGACATATCTTGGATACACCTTAAATTTTTTGTAGGATGAGTGTGCAAGTAAAGCTCTGACTCCTTCAAATCTTGGCATTGGAGAAATTGTTTCTCCATAATCAACTCCTTCTTCTTGAGCATAACCCTTTCATACTAGTCTTCCTTTGTTTCTTGCTACTTCTCCATTCTCATTGAGCTTATTCTTGAAAACACACTTTGTCCCAATGATATTTTTGTCTTTAGGTCTTACCACTAAGTTCCAAGTTTGTTCTTCTCAATCTGGTCAATTTTCTTATTTATTTCCTAGATCCAATCTTCATTGTCTAAAGCATCCTTTCTTGACTTGGGCTGAAACTCACAAAATAAGAATGTATTATCTTTGAGTTTTGTTCTTGTCATAACACTTGATTCAAAACCACCAATGATTTGTCCAGGTTTATGATGTCTTCTCACATACTTTTCTAGCCTGGGTAGTTTGCTTCTCTAATCTTCTATAGGTTTATCTTAAAAATTAATATCAAGTTCATTTTCTCTTCCTTGCTCTAGTTCTAGTTCTAGTTTTGCATCCTCAAAATTTTATAATTTATGGTTGGTATTTCCTATCTAAGAATCAACATCTTTAGTCTATTGCTCAGCACCTACTCTCTAATGGTCAACAATTTTCATTGGCATTCCATCATTACCCATCTAATGGGAACTTGTAGCTTGACTTGTCTATTCACTTTGAGTGCTAGGAGAATTGTCATCCACATAGATGAATTTACTATAGTCTTCAAGTTCTTCATTACATGAAGTGTTGCCATTTTTTGCAAACTCATCAACTCTCACATTTTCACTTTCCACAACTTTTTTAGTGTTAGAATTGAAACACACAAGCTTTTCTTTTAGTGGAATAACCTAGGAATATGCCTTCATCACTTTTTGCATCAAGATTTCCATTCCTATTATCTTTTAGTATATAGAATCGACTATCAAAGATTTTAAAATACTTAGCATTAAGAGCATAACCATACCATAGTTCAAAAGGTGTAAAATTTGTACCTTTCTTGGCTTATACTCTATTTAAGGTATAAACAACAGTACTAACTACTTCTCTCTAGTATATTTTTGATACTTGTTTCTCCATCATTAGTGTTCTTGTATAGTCTATTATTGATCGATTTCTTCTTTCAACTATTCCATTCTAAGGAGGGGTCCTTGGTGTTGACATCTATCTTTTGATTCCTCTATTATTTTTGAATATATTTAACTCATGTGAAATGAATTCACCACATCTATTAGATCTCAAACACTTTACACTCATCCCTTATTTCTTTTTCAGCTCTAGCTAAATACCACTTAAATAACTGAAAAGCATCAGATTCAGCTTTAAGAAATATTACAATCATCATTATAAAGTAGTCATCCACAAATAGAATGAAAAATTGATCTCTAGAGTAACTTTGAACATCAATGGGTCCACATAGGTCAACATGAACCAATTCAAAAATATCATTAGTAGTATATGTTTTCCTCTTAAAACTAGACTTAGTCATCTTTCCCGATTGACATTGTTTACACATAGCATTGTTAGGCTTCTTTAGTTTAGGCAACCCTCTTACTTTCTTAATCCTATTGATGTGCAAAAAATTCTCAAAGTTCACATGACATAATATTTTGTGCCATAACCAAACATCTTCTTGTTTTGCAAACAAACATGTCTTATTTGATAGGTCTAGATAGAATAAGTTACCTCTTGTCTTCTCAATAGTTACAATTATATTACCATCACCATCATGTATCTTGGCCTTTCTATTGTGAAATTCAACTTTGTAACCTAATTTTTTCATTTGTGAAACACTCATTAAATTATACTTAATTGCTTCAAACCAATAATTTTTGTCAAGTATTATCAAGTTTCTAGAGGGACTAAAATGAAAAGATGGGTAGATCCATCAAATCTTACCTAATCCTACCTAACCCTAAAATGGTCAATGTAGGATGAATGAAAAAAGATCTTAGTTCTAAATTTATAGATATGGTTGGATAGAAGAAAGGTTGATCATGTTTGATAACCTAAGTTAGAAATGAGGTCTAAGGTATTGCTTCATTCAATGGCTAAATAGAGGAGACTACTATTGGAAAGCAAAGCAAGAAGGCTTAAGAGTATGAATGCTTGAAGGGTGAACAAGCTATCAGAGCTAAAGTTTATGAAAGCCAAGAAAAATGGAGGAATGAAACAAAGATCTATAATTTACAAGTGAATTGTAATTTGTTATTAGATCAAGCCTTACTATTACTTTCTAATCATTGTATTAGTCTAGGGTAAGTCCTTTAGATTAAGGTTGACCTAACAATTATTTATAAGTCCTTTAACTAGGTGACATTCCAAGTGAATGATCTAATGTTCTCTAACAAGAATCACTCCTATCAGGGTGATTAAAATCCTTTAACCAAGTCACATTTAAAAATGTGTATTTTAACCTTTAATAAGGTTTGCATTTCATAGGGAATTACTTTAGAAGAGTGAGATGATATTAAGAGTGTTGACATTATAGTCATGTTTGTTATTAGTGACATACACTTATTCAAATTGTAAGTTTATACCAAGCATATTGTATAGTTAATAGTGTTAACCAAGTATTTTAGTTGTTACTGAGTTCTACAATTGCTACCAAGTCCTTGGGACAAATTTTAGTTTACACCGAATAATTACTACTATGGTGATGATTAGCAATGTAAACCAAATAGCTCAATGTATGCTGAGTTTAATAGTGCAAACCAAGTTATGTAGTGCTTTCCAAGTTTATATTTAATGTGATGCAAGCCTAGTGTTAACTGAGCTACTCAATGTTAACCAAGTGACTTAGTTTATACTAAACTCAAAGTGATAGAATTGATTGAGCTATGCAGTATGAATCAAGTAATTCAAGTTTATATGCCGAGTTTTATAGTATTTGTTGAGTCACCAGTGTAGACTGAGTTCAAGAATACTTGGAAGTGATCAGTATGGACTGAGCTTCTATGTCTACTGAGTGCATGACAATGTCAAGCATTGATAGTGGATGTCAAATATTAAAACCTCACCAAGTAAGTCTTTAGAACCCAAGTTTCTACACTTTGGCCAACTTTGTAATACTTTTGCAAACTTGTATTGTGGCCAACTTTGTAATTATGTAACTAGATTGATATATATGTAATGTATTATATCACATCCAAATCATCAAAGAGAAGTAGTGTATTAAGTAGAGAAGAGTAGAAGAGTGAATTACAAAGGCTTCAATAGTATAAGGAGCAACAAAGATTTATCTATCATAGCAAGGTGATTTGTACACTCAAAGGAATCTCATTTAGCAAACCAAGTTGTAGATGAGAGATCAGTTGCTACTTCATCCTAAAAAGTAGATCTATCAAATCCTTTAACAAGGTAGACCTCACAATCTTATTCAAATCTCTTTACTAAGTGCATACTTCATTGTATGTTTGTAAATCATTTTGCAAGGTGGACTTAATAGTCCTTATTACTCCTAATAGAGTAGATCATCAAAAGTGATCATTGTCAGCTTTAACAGGAAAATTTTATACTATAATACTAAATCTTTTGGGTATCATCCCCACCCCAGGTTTACTTTCTATTTGGAAGATTTTTGGGTCACCAAATATTGTATTAAAGTGTTGCATATGCTTTCATGTTTTTAGTTTCTCATGCATGCAATTAGATCAGAATATACATAGGGATTAATAGCTAAGAAAAGATAAAGTTTTATAAGTTACTAATTCACCACTCCCATCTTAGTAAAATAGCTTTTCATAATATTTCTAACAATTGGTATTAGAGCTTTGTGGTTCTTAGTGAAAATTTTAATAGCTTGAGCAAAAGATCAAAGGAAATGGAGGTATTCATACTTGACAAGGCTATTGACTATGAGAATCTAGATTTAGAATTAGCCATTGGACAACTCAAGAAATAAAAAGAGAAACTCTCTCAATCCCTAAAAAGAATAAAAGATCTTGCAGTCCAAATGAATGATTCACTCTACATTGAAGAAAGAATTGAAGAAATCCATTCAAGCAATTCAAATGAAGTTGATGTAGCAATCAAAGAACTATTAGAAAAGAATAGTAATCTTTAAGAAGAAGTAAGAAAACTAAAAAGAGAGAAAGAAATTCACTCACTAAGATTGTGTAAAGTCATAGAAGAGAAAAGAAAGATAAGAGAATAGATAGACAGAAAGAACAATGAAATTCAACACCTATCCCTTCAGGAAGTAGAGTTCATTGATCAACTCACCAATGAAAATGAAGAAATCATGAACCTAAGATTAGAGAATGAAATATTGCAGAATGATCTGAACATTGAAAAAAAAAACATTGAAAGAATGATGAAATCCTAGGTAGACATAAATTAGTTGAATGAGCAAAGTCATTACAGACAAAAAGGGAAAGCAAGAATTGGATACATAAAAGAAGGTGAATCATCCAAGCAAGGAGCTCAAAAGAACAAACCTACTTGTAGTCACTTTGGTAAGATAGGTCATATTTCAAACAAATTTTGGAGAAATGGGAAAGAAAAATTCAATGGAAAATGCTACAATTGTAATCAACATCTTTTTAGAGCTAATGAATGCAAAGAGAAACCAAAATTTGAAGGAAAATGTCACAAATGTAAGAAGCATGAGCACAAGTCATAAGAATGCAAAACTAAGCTATTGAATCCAATAGAAAAAATTTTGAAAGCTATATTTGGTTGGAACTATAACACTTGGTGCAAATGTCATTATTGTGGAGAATTTGGACACATTGGAATGAATGTGTAAAACATCACATGAGAAAAAGAGATACTACCAAAAGATGTTTTATTTGTACAAAACTTGGTCATCTTGCCAAGAATTGTATGAATACTAGAAGATGAAAAGAAGGAAAAAGCTAATAACATCAAAAAAAAATGATACAACAATGGGTTCCAAAGTCTACTAAGAATGCAAGTCCAAGCAATGATTATCAAGTCACTCAAGAATTGGGTGACTCCACCATTTCTACTTGATTTCTCAAAGGAGAACTAGAACTAGCCTACTAAAGAAGACATCTAAATTAGTTCTAGTTGTCAAGACAAAAGATCCATATCAACATTCAAGATGTAAAAGGGATCATCAAGTAAGAGGTACCAATTACTACTGAGCTACCTTCCTTAATAAGTGAGGTCGAGTTATAGACTTTATTGAGCAAGGTTGGGAGTGACTAAGTCTTATGTGGTTACCAAATAACAAAAGACTCCATCGAGTATTCAAATCAAATGAAGTGGATGATAATTTTTCAATTTGATCTAACATTCATACTAGGCATTTATGGAAAAATTTGATAAAAAGAATGAAATCAGAGTCATTTTTCATCATGAATTTTTGAGAGCTATTTGCACTAAGTGATCTTCAAAAGCATTCAAGTGATTTGAGAAAATTGTCACCAAAAGTTTTTGAATTCTCTCAAACCCTACCGAGTGAAGATGGTAGCTATTAGAAACAAGGTAAAAAGAGGTTCAAATATGTTGGTTTAATGTGTCAAATGGAAGACACTAGATTTCAAGCTTACTCCTACTATTGAGGAAACCCTAGATCTGAGTGGACTGCAATCAAAAATCCCTCCAAAGGTACTCTTAATCAATGACATCCATTCTAATTTCAAATGTGCAATTTAGGATATTGGTACTTTGGAAATGGATGAAACCTTAGAGAAGCTATGTGTTAATCGTATGTTGAAACTAGAACACCAACATCTGGAAGCCAAAGGTTTAACACATATTCCACATATACCACAAGATTTTCAAATTAATTGGAAAAGATACATCCTTAGTTGTATGCATAATGGTTAGTTGTGGTTTGAACAACCAATTTTGATCACAAAGAAGATGATCCATAGGATTACTGGTCTCCCCATGTTAACAAAAGCCAAAATGACCAAAACCCTAGCCAAGTGGGATGGAAGGGGAATGAAAATAAGTAGTGTGAGTGACATGTAACTAAAGTTTGGCATTCACAACATCACACAAAAGATATATAGCTCTAGCAGGTTGAACATCATGTCATGTGAAGTTGTGGAATTGACTTGCAACGTAGTCAAGAATAACCTTTCTCTTGACCTTGCTGAGTTACTATTGAATTAGTTGAAAAAAAACATGAAGAGCATCAGGACTTCAAAGAACAATCCATGTAAGTTTGGCTCACTCTTGACATGTTTATTTTTCTATGTTAAAAAATTCTTTCCACCAAAAGGTACTATTATTTGAGGAGAGATGTGTGAATCCTTTATTAGATTAATGAATACATTGTTGAAATGGGAGAGTATTATGCAAGTATCATGGAGAACTATTTGATGCATTTAAGAAGAAAATGAATAACAAATTTTGAATCCCCAAGAAACTAGTTGAGGATTATAAATATGATGTTTGCTTTATGGTAGATAGTGACAAGGTGTATATTTAGATAGTTAGGTCTAGAATTGCATGGGTAAAACCTCTAGGATATGAGGTGAATATTGATTAAATGAAAGACATAATTGAGGCACTGAGAAATGATCTAGTTGATCCCAATGCTTCTTACATTGGCACCCATGATGAGGCAAAGGCAAGAATTGAACTTGAGGTCAAGCTTCCTCAGGTAGTTAGCAAGGTAAAGAAGATGCTTTCCAAATTAAAAACCAATTCTACTCTTTTGCTAACTAAAGGAAAAGGTGAGGATGAAGAAGAAGAGGATGAAGAATTAAAGGAAGAAGAGCCACTAAAGAAGAAGGGTAAGCTAATGATTACCAAACTTTCCAAGACATCAATTGTTGTGTTCAAAAGGAGATCCTCCAAGAAGAAAGTAGATAAAGGAGGAGACATAATTTTCAAGAGGTCACCACCCACATTTGAGGAAAGAAAGAAAGAATTGGAATCAGGTTATAGAATTACAAACCTCAAGGCATTGAAATATGAGACCAAAACTATTGATGAGTTGAAGTAGATTAAAGATGTATTGATATCCAAGATGGCTAAGTGGAAGTACTCACCTGATCAGCTTACTCAGAAGAATCCGAATGCTTTGATGGACAAAATCAAGCCAATATGGGAACATGCCATGCAAAGTACAAAAGATATACATGAGAAAACCTTGAGGTAGCTTATGCAAAATCTGAATGATAAGGAGGTAAAATAATCTTTGAAAAAAAATGAAGAAAAATTAACCTTAAGACTCAATACTTGTCTTATTCTATTGAATGAAATAGAGCATGTTGTGAAGAATGCCACAAATACATGGAAGAATTTTTATCTTCTTCACAAATTGAGTGATTTTTTTGTAAGTATAAGTGATAAAGATGATGAAGAGGAACATAAGTAGGAGGCTATCAAGGAAGATACACAAGATGTTGAGGAAACTAACCTAGTTAAGATTGTTGCAATAGTTGTAGCCTCACTTCGTCATTCTCCAAGAAAAACATTAATAATATCAAGCCTAGAGATAGCCTTAGTAGGATTGACTATGACCAGCACTAGAAGCACAAGCATTCAATCAATCTCTATTGTAGTCTAGCTCAATACTCCATTGATAATAGTGCCTACCACTTCATCTATCAAGCTGCAAGTTCTACCCTCTACATCAATTTTGGCTACAATAGGTATTCCTACCACTAGTATTTCAATGAGTGCAGTATCCATTTTTGCAGTGAGTCCTCCTATTTCAATAACTATTTCCATTCCTAATACACAAGAAATAAGTGGAAGGATAGTCGAGACCAAGCCTCAACTGTGCACAAAATTTTGAGATAAAGGCAAAGAAAAGGAGGAGGATATAGATCTTGATGAGGAGATTATCATTCCAAAATGGGACATCTCAATTCTAAATCCAGATCAGATGCAAACATTTGGTGAACTTCTTCAAAAGAAAGCCAAGCAACAAAGTCTAAGAGAAGAAAGAAATAAGGAGTTCAAGATCATTGAGGATGCAAAGAACATTCTAGTAGAGGCTCTAGGCATAGAGGTTGACACTTCTCAACCAATTTTGTATAAATTGGTAGAGGAAGTCCATAAGTATGATAAAGATTTGGATGGACAATATAAATTATTGTAGAAAACTAAGAAAAAGTTTGAGAATAAAGTTTTAGAACTTATTGCTCAACAAATTGCCATTCATCAAGTAGAATTGTCTACTATTTTACGCTCTCTAAAAACCTCTTGCATTAATGTATCTTTACTTTTTGGTAAATTATGTGATAAATAAATTTTCACAAAAGAAATAAGAGACAAGTTATCTAAAATTGATGAAGATCTAAAGGCAAGTGCATAGAAATTGCAGCTTGATCCGAGTTCTAGCTCTGCTCACTTCAACAAGAATAGATTTCTAATAGATATATAGGTAGAACTATTAAGAGAAGAAGCAAGAATTAGACCAACTTTGATAATTATTCAAAATATGATTCTCCTTAACATGGATGCACTATAGAAGCATATTGCAAATCCAAAAATGCTCATCTATGACAATAATTTCTCTATTACAAACCATATGATTGAATTGTTGGCAAAAGTATACGTTGCATTGCACACATGCAGGGTCTTGCAAGAGAATTGGGATGAGACTTTGGCGCTCATAATGAAGGTACATTTAGACTTCTTATCTCATTTTGGTATTACTATGTAAATACATAATGCATAAATCTTTGGCATTAATGTCAAAAAGAGGGAGAAACTATAAGATGATATAAAGAGAAGATTGGATAAGATGTAAAAGAGAAAGGGGGAGAAAATTGAAAGAAAATTATAGATTGTAGAGAAAATTTATATTATATGTATAGTATACTATATATTATCTATGGGGGAGCATTACCATGTACAAAAATGTATTCTTTACAAAACCAATTTTGAAAGATCTCAAAAATAGTATACTCTACTGAGTTGAGGACATCAAGTGATGGATAAAAATGTTGTTGAACATTCTTCAAATCAGTTTTGACTAATAATTGTTTTTGTCATTAATGCCAAAGGGGGAGATCGTTGACATTCTAGACATGTTTTTTATTAGTGACATACACTTATTCAGATTGTAAGCTTATACCAAGTTCTATAGTTGCTACCAAGTCCTTTGTATAGATTTTAGTTTGCACCAAGTAGTTACTACTATGGTGATGATCAGCAATGTAAACCAAGCATCTCAATGTATGCCAAGTTCACTAGTGCAAACCAAGTTGTGTAGTGCTTAATGAGTTCACAGTTGATGTGATGCAAGTCTAGTGTTAATCAAGCTACTTAGTATTAACCAAGTGACTCAGTTTACTGAACTCAAAGTGATAGCATTGAACAAGCTATGTAGTATGAATCAAGTGATTTAGATTATATGCCAAGTTTCATAGTATTCACTGAGTCACTAGCGTAGACCGAGTTCAAGACTACTTGGAAGTGATCAATATGGATCGAGCTTCTATGTCTACTAAGTGCATGATGATGTTGACCATTGATAGTGGATGTCAAGTATCAAAACTTCACCGAGTTAGTCTTTAGAACCTGAGTTTTTACACTTTGGCCAACTTTGTAATATTTGTGTAAACTTGTATTATGGTTGACTTTGTATTTATGTAATAGGATTGATATATATGTAATGTATTGTATCACATCCAAATCATCGAAGAGAACTAATGTAATAATCAAAGAAGAGTAGAAGAGAGAATTACAAAGGCTACAATAGTATAAGGAGCAGCAAAGATTTATCTATCATAGCAAGGTGATTTGTACACTTAGTGGAATCTCATTTGGAAAAGGGTGATCCCACAATAATGGGTTCCACTTTTTACCAATTTTGACACTAAAATCAATATTTTTGAAATAAACCTCACATTTGAGTGACTATAGTGTTGAAAATCTGATTGAAAAGATTATTATTAAAGAAGAAAGATTGTTTGCAAAGAGGGAGATTGTTGATACAAAATATTTTCAATCATTGTTTTGTCACTGATGTCAAACTTGATATTTGCTAGAATGACAATTACTTATAAGATTCAAGTAATATCACTTACTTGATCGATGAAGAGGATTTAATCAACAAGTTGTAACAAAAGTACCTAAGGGAAAGGTTGAGTGATGGTTTTGTAATGAAGTGCAGGGATCAGTTAAGATAATGGTAAAATGATGTATTGATAATACACTTGAAGATATAGAAGGAGCCAAGAAAGTTCAAATGCTAAGCAAGTAATAAGTGTTAAGAATTAGTAAAACTTAGTGGATGCCAAGTGAATCCATAGTAGGTGTTGAGCATCAGTAAAATGTAGTTGGTGCCAAGTAACACAATATGCCCCAAGCACCAGAATTTCAATAATGTTGAACTCCTGTATTATTTGAAAAGTCAGAGATTCACCAAATCTGAGCTGACAAGTTTGTTACTTTGAATTTTGTGAACCAAATGGAGGATAAGGATGATGAGTTGGTGGCATAAGATTTTAGGTAAACTATTTTTGGGCAAATTCAAGAGGATTCTTCATGATGTTTCTAGAAGGAACAAGATATGGGGTAGATTCATTGAATCCTACCTAATCCATTTGATTTGAAATGAAAAGTGGGAAGATTCAAGCAGGAAATGGATTCTAGACTTCTATTTAAGGAGTCACAAGCCAAGAAGCTAGAGTGGTTGGGTCAAAGTTGTTGAAAGGTTTCAAGGAGAAGGCATCAACAAGGAGGTAGAATAGAGCACAAAGACTTTGCTTTGATAAATGGCCATATGGGAGATTGCATTGGTATATTGAGCATGGAGAATCAAGGAGATAAAGCTTGAAAGGAGGACAAGCTATCAAAGCTACAAAGGCTGAAAGTGAAGCAATGTTGTGAGCTGAACAAAGATCTAAAATCTACAAGTTAAGTTGTGAGTTGTATCAAGTTAAAAACCCTTATTGTTAGTCTCTAACAATTGCATCAGTTAGAGTAAAATCCTATGGTCTTAGGTTGGTTTAACAACCATTTTTTAATCCTTTAACGGGGTGGCATTCCAAATGAATGTTCTAAAGTCCTCTAACCAGGCTCACCTCTAATAGGGTGGTTAAATCCTTTAACCAAGTCACATTTAACAATGTGTTGTAGCTTTTAACAAGGCAGACCTTTAAGAGGGAATCACTTCAAATGAGTGAGAATTGAGTAGCATGTTACTAGAGGTTTTTCCCAAATTGGGTTTTGATGTAAATCATTGTGTCATTTGTTGATCTTTCATGTGTTATTCTTGCATGTTAATTTTTAGTAACTTGCTAAGTAGGTAAGTTTAAGCTTGAATAAATGAATAGTTTAATGGGCTCAGTTTACTTGTTGAAAATATTTTATTAGGACATTTAGACCTTGAATAACTAATTCACACCCCCCCCCCCCTTGCCCTCTCAGTTATTATAAAGCATTTCTAATAATTGGTATCAGAGCCATCTGCTAATTTAGTCTAAAGGCACTAGAAGTAGGAAGATCAAAGATGTCCAAGAGAGAAGTTCCCAAGCTCAATAAAGATAACTTCACTGCATGGAAAAATTTGATGAAGTTGTACCTTGGATCAATAAGTGATCATGTACAAACCTAGAACATGTTGATCCAATGGTACCCACTACAAAAGGTATAAAGAAAAAGAAGGAGCACAATCAAGCAATCTTGGAGATTGCCTCTACCCTCAACTATGCTGAATTTGATGACATCAAAGGATGTGACTCTACATTCAAGATGTGGAAAGCCTTGACTGATATCTATGGAGGATATTAAAATGTTCACAGAGCAAAAAGAGAAAGCCTCAGAGGAAAGTTTGATGACATGAAAATGGAAGAAGGTGAGAATGCTTCTCAATATGCCTCTAGAATAAAAGAAGTAGTAAGTGCAATAAGAAGTTTGGGTGGTAATTTAGAAGATGACATTGTTAATAGAAAATACTTAAGAACCTTGCTTCCCATCTATGCTATTAGAGTTTCATCTATCCAAGAGTTAAGATTGTACTAGGAAACCAACTAAATTTTAAAGGAATAGTAGGAAGATTCACTGCATTTGAGTTGTCCAACTTTGATAACTATAGATCTCAGAATTTCAAATTTTCTTTTAAGGACAAGCTATCATTAAAAGACACTAAGGAGGAGAAATCAAAGAAGAAAAAGAAAAAGGTGAAGTATTCATCCAATGACACCAACACAGATGAAGAAAATATGGAACAATTGGAAGCATTGTTGGCTAGAAGATTTCACAGAGGCAAAGAAAAATTCAAAGGTAAGCTTCCTATAATTTGTTTTAATTGCAATGAAGTAGGACATATTGTTGCAAAATGCACATAGAAGAAGAATTGCAGAGAAGGAAACAATAAAAGAATAGAAGAGAAGATGGTAATAGAGATTACAAAGATAAAGGCAAAACATGTTACATAATTGAAGAAGAGGATTCTAATGAAAATGATGATGAGGTAGTCTATGTAGCCATGAAGAATGTGTTGGAAATATGATTAGAAAGATAATTGTTGAAGAATTAAGAAAATTGATTGCAAAGAAGGAGATTGTTGATGCAAAATATTTTCAATCACTATTTTGTCATTGATGTCAAACCTACTATTTGATGGAATGAAAATTTCTTATAAGATCCAAGTACTATCACTTAGTTGATTGATAAAGAGGATTTAATTAACAAGGTGTAACAAAAGAACCTAAGGGAAAGGTTGAGTTATGGTTTTGTAATGAAGTGCAAGGATCAGTTAAGATAATGGTAAAATGATGTATTGATAATATACTTGAAGATACAAAGGTTGGCCACACTTAGAAACATTAGAAGAATAAGTTGTAACAAGGTTGTCTGCAAAGCTTAACTAAGATCATTAGTGAGTGTCAAGCAAGCTAGTTCATGCCAAGTAGATTTTTAGGTAGTGCCTAGCAAATGCAAAATCTAGTGTGTGTCAAGTGATCCAAAAGAAGCTGAGCAAAGTTTAGGTGCTGAGCATTAGAAAACTTAGTGGATGCAAAGTGAATCCATAGTAGGTGTCAAACATCAGTAAAATGTAGTTGGTGCCGAGTAACATAGTATTTTCCAAACACCAAAATTTCAATACTACTAAGCTACTACATTATTTGAAAAGTCAAAGATGCACCATATTTGAGATAACAAGTTTGTTACCTTGAATTTTATCAACTAGATATAGGATAAGGATGATGAGCTAGAGGCACAAAATTTTAGATAATCTATTTTTAGTTGAATTCAAGAGGATTATTCATGATGTTTCTAAAAGGAACAAGATATGGGTTAGATTCAATGAATCCTACCTAATCCATTTAATTTGAAATTAAAGGAGGGAAGAATCTAGTGGGAAAAACATTTTTCAGACTTCTATTTAAGGAGTCACTGTATACACTAATTTAGTATGCAAGGAAACACTTAACTTAATGAAACAAAAGCATTAACATTAGCTAAATTAACATAAACCTCAAGATAGACAAAGAGAAACCCTCAAATGAGAATATGAGCCATTTAAGGGGCTCTCTCAATGAGATTGTTCTCTTGATTTGGGGATGAGTCTATTTGGATATGGATTTAGGATGTATGCTCAAGCTACTCAAACTAGCTTCAATGGTGTTCTTGATGGATTTTGGCTTGGGTGAATGGATTTGATGTAAAACTTGCTCTCAAAATGGCATGGTAACTTTAGCTAATGGATTTTGTTGAAATGGCTTGGGAGGGGATTCAATTTATAGGCTAAGGGCTTGAGGGTTTGAGGGCTAAGATGCAAGGATGGGGAAAAGCTCATGGAGGGCTCAGATTGCATGAGACGAGAGCACATGGATTGTGCTTCCTTACAACCAATCAAGGAGTGACACATGTCACAGGGTGAGTGGGTGGAGGAAAGGGCAAAGATGAGTTAACAAAGGAAGCTCAAGGCCTTAAAGACCCTCATAATGGCTTGTAAGAGCAATTAATGGGTTTGTAAGAGTCTTTTATGGCTTTGTAAGAGCATTCATGGGTTGGTGGTTGGAATATTTTGAGGGAAGACTTTGGCTTGGCTTAAGAAAGTATTAAGCTTGTTTAAGATTGTGAAAATGATTAAGGGTAGGATTAGGGATGGATTTAGGATTAGATTAGGGATGTTAGAGATGGGAAAGTGGATGACATTTATGAGGGTGGGTGAGTTAGTTGCTAAGCTTAGTTAGTATGGGTGGATGGGGTGGATTAGGCTAAATGGGGGTTTAGGGATAGGCTTAGGATGAGGATGAAGACTTTCTAGAAGAGTCTAGAACTTCCTAGGATAAGGATAAATAAGCTTTATTTATCTCAAAGGTTTGGGTTGAGGAGATATTTATTAAAATATTTTTAATAAATATGAGGATTAATATTTAATCTTAATTAAATATTTTGAGTTGGGATTAGGGTAAGGAAATGATGGGATTAGCCTTTAATCGAAATTCAAGAAGAATTAGAAGATTTTGGAAGAGGTTAGTGATCTTAAGGAAATTGGCCAAGTTTTGGGCAAAAAAATAATTATTTATTTATTTTGGAATTTTTGGTCAATTTATTAATTAAATAATTAATAAATAAGGAAATAATGTTTAAATAAGAATTAAACATTTTGGGAGGGATTCCTTAATTAAATATTTTTAATTAAGACAAAGGGATTTAATGGCATAAAAATAACTTAATTAATTAATTAAATAATTATTTAATAAATGATGATGTCATCAAGGACTTTTTAGAAAATAAAAATACTTTATTTTCTAAGGGATTTTAGGTGTCTAGAGTCACGGGTTAAGAGGTTAGAGTTGCTAGGGTGCCAAAATGTGAAGTTGCTAAAGGATGTATTAAGAAGGAAGAACAGAGCACAGAGACTCTGCTTTGATAAGTGGTCATATAGGAGATTGTACTAGTACATCAAGCATGAAGACTCAAGGAGATGAAGTTTGAAAGGAGAACAAGCTGTTAGAGCTGCAGACACTGAAAGTCAAACAAATTGTGAAGATTTGAATAGTAATCTAAAATCTGCAAGATAAGTTGTGAGTTGTATCAAGTCAAAAGACCTTGTTGTTGCTCTCTAACAATTGTGTTAGCTAGGGTAAAATTCTATGGACTTAGGTTAGTTTAACAACCATTTGTAAATCCTTTAATAGGGTGGCATTCCAAGCGAATGTTTTAAAGTCCTCTAACTAGGCCCACTTCTAATAGGGTGGTTAAATCCTTTAACCAAGTCACATTTAACAATGTGTTGTAGCCTTTTACACAGCATCACTTTAGAAGAGTGAAAATGGAGTAGCATGTTATAGGTGGTTTTTTCCAAATTAAGTTTTCACGTAAATCACTATATTATGTGTTGTGCTTGCATGTTGATTTATTGTAACTTTCTATGTAGGAAAGTTTAAGCTTAGATGCATGAATAGCTTAATGAGTTCACTTTACTTGATAAAAATGTTTTAATTGGACATAATGACCTTGAATAACCAATTCAGCCCTCACCCCCCAATTATTTTTAAAAATTTCTAATAATTAGTATTAGAGCCATCTACTGATCTAGTTTAAAGATACTAGAAGCAAGAAGATCAAGATGTCCAAGAGAGAAGTTCTCAAGCTCAATAGAGATAACTTCACTGTATGGAAAAGGTTGGTGAAGCTACATATTGGACCAATAAGTGATCATGCACAAACCTCAATTGAATTAGTACATGTTGATCCAACTATACCTACTGTAGAAGATACGAAGAAAAAAAAGGAGCATAATTAGGCAATGTTGGAGATTGCCTCTACCCTCAACTATGTTGAATTTGATGATATCAAGGGATGTGAATTTGAATTCTAGATGTGGAAAGCTTTAACTCATATCCATGGAGGAGATTAGAATGTTCAAAGAGAAAAAAGAAAAATCCTCAGAGGAAAATTGATGACATGAAAATGGAGGAAGGTAAGAACACTGCTCAATATGTCTCCAGAATGAAAGAAGTGGTAAGTGCAATAAGAAGTTTGGGTGGTCATTTAGAAGATGACACTATCAATAGAAAATACTTAAGAACCTTGCTCCCCATCTATGCTATTAGAGTTTCAACCATCTAAGAGTTAAGATTGTACTAGGAAACCGGCTAACTTTTAAAGGAATAGTGCGAATCAATACTTTTGAGTTGACCAATTTTGATAATTATAGACCTGAGAATCTTTAATCTACTTTCAAGGCCAAGCTATCATTGAAAGATAATAAGGAGGTGAAATCAAAGAAGAAGAAGAAGGAAAAAATTTCATCCAATGACAGTAGCATAGATGAAGAAGATGTGGAACAATTAGAAGCATTACTGGCCAAAAGACTTCACATAGGAAAAGGTAAATTCAAAGGTAAGCTTCTTATCAATTTTTTTAATTGTAATGAAGTAGGACATATTAAAATAACATGTACATAGAAGAAGAATTAAAAAGAAGGAAACAAGAACAATAATAGAAGAGAATATGATGGCAGAGATTATAAAGATACAGGAAAAAAGTGCTACATTGTTGAAGAATAAGATTCTAATGAAAATGATGATAAGGTAGTCTATGTAGCCATGAAGGATGAGTCAAATGAAGATGAAGTGACAACACTAGTAACCCATGTGAACAAAAATGACAAGTGGATCATAGACAGTGGATGCTCACATCACATGATAGGAGATAAAAGTAAGTTTATTGCCTTTACTTAGTATGATGGAAATAGTGTTAGATTTGGAAATGATGCTCCATGTCAAATAAAAAGAAAAGGTTCTATTAAAATTATAGAGAAAATTTCATGTGATAATGCATACTATATTGAAGGATTGAACTACAATTTGCTAAGTGTATCATAGTTAGTAAATATAGGTTGCAAAGTAGAATTTGGAAACAACTCTGCCAAGATTTGACTCTGATGGAAATTTGATAGGAAAAGGAGAACAAACTAGGAGTAATTTTTTTACCTAGATATAGAAGATGCAATTTTTCCTATTATTAGACTTGATGATGTTTGGTTATGGCATAAGAGGTTATGTCAACTTTGATAATCTGATCAGTATTAACAAAAATAAGAAAGTTAGAGGTTTGCCTAAGCTAAAGAAACCTAAAAATACAATGTGCAAACAATATCAACTAGGAAAGATAACAAAGTCAAGTTTCACAACAAAAGTACACACTTTCAAAGAAGTATTAGAACTAGTGCATATTGCGTTATGTGGCCCAATAGAAGTACAAAGCTACCAAGGAGATAGATACATAATGTTGTTTGTGGATGACTACTCTAGGATGATGACTATCATGTTCTTAAAGAAAAAATCTAATACATTTCAAATGTTTAAGTGGTATTTGGCTAGGGTTGAGAAGGAAACAAAAAAAAGTCTAAAGTGCCTGAGATTAGACAGAGGAGGAGAGTTTACATCAAAAGAATTTGAGATATTTTGCAATTACAAAGGAATCAAGAGACAAATATTAGCACCAAGAAATCCCCCACAGAATGGCATTGTAGAAAGAAGGAATAGATCAATAATAGACTGTGCCAAAACCTAGATGATGGAGAAAAATGTCACTCTAAAGTACTGGAGAGAAGCTGTAAGTACTGTTGTTTACACCCTAAATTGAGCTCAAATCAAGAAAGGTACAAATGCAACACCTTTTGAATTATGGTATGGTCACTCACCTAATGTAAAACATTTCAAAGTATTTGGTTGTAAATTCTATATTCTTAAAGATACTAGAAATGGAAAGTTTGATGCAAAGAGTGATGAAGGCATATTCCTTAGATACTCCACTAAAAGTAAAGCATTTAAGTGTTTGAATACTAACACTAAAAAAATTATGAAGAGTGAAAATGTAAATTTTGATGAGCATACAAAAGTTCAAGTTGATGAATCTAAGAAACTAGAAGATTATAGATCTTTTATATACTTCTATGAAGGAATGCCTACTAAAGATTAAACTATTTATCATGTTGGGAATCAACAACAAGTTTTAGTATCAGCTAAGTCATAGCTAGTGAATGTTGAGCTGCATTCAAAAGCTGAGTTGTTGAATAAAGATAATGCATATTTTGATTCTAAAATTAGTACATATGGAAGAGATGATGAAATACTTGAAAGTGATGTGCAAAGTGACTCTGAAGCTGAAGGATCAAACATGGAAAGAAGGATAGAACCAAGACTATCCAGATATGTGAAAAGACATCACCCTATAGAACAAATCATTAGTTGAAAGAAAGCTAGACCAATGAAGAGGAACATACTAAGGAATGAATCATGTCTGCTGAGCAAAATTGAGCCTAAAATAGTGAAAGATGCACTACAAGATGATAATTGACATAAAGCTATGGAAGAAGAGATAGATTAGATTGAGAAGAACAAAACTTGGACTCTTGTTCCTAGACTAGCAAAAAAAAATGTGATTGGTACCAAATGGGTCTTTAGAAACAAGCTTGATGAGAATGGTGAGATCACAAGAAATAAAGCTAGACTAGTCTACAAAGGCAATGCATAAGAAGAAGGACTAGACTATGGGGAAACATTTGCCCCTATTGCAAGAATGGAAGGAGTGAAAACACTATTTGCATATACTATTTACAAAGATTACAAAGTATATCAAATGAATGTAAAGTCTACTTTTCTTAATGGTATACTAGAAGAGGAAGTCTACATAGAAAAACCAGAGGGATTTTTTGATGACAACAAAAAGGATATGGTTTGCAAACTATATAAAACACTCTATGGTTTGAAGCAAGCACCTAGAGCATGGTATGAGAAACTACAAAAATATCTTATGAAGATTAGATTTAAAAGAACAGATGAAAAAAACAACCTGTACATTGAGGTAGAAAAAGGTAAAGACATTTTGATATTTGAAATCTTTGTTGATGATATAATATTTGGAGGAAAAGATGCCCTATGCAATTTTTTTTTGACCAAATGAAACATGAGTTTGAGATGTTAATGTTTGGGCAAATCAATTTTTTTGTTGGATTACAAATACATCAACTGAAGCATGCCATATTTGTGACCCAATCAAAATATATCAAGGAGATATTCAAGATATTTGGCTTAGAAGATTCAAAACTAGTTAGTACACCAGTGGTAACAAGACATAAGTTATCCAAGAATGATGAGTCAGCTGAAGTAAATTAGATAACATATAGATTAATAATTGGAAAGTTGTAGTATGTTGTGCATAGTAGACTAGACATTACATTAGCTATTGGAATAGTGGTAGGATTTTCTGCTAACCCAATAGAAAATCATCTGATGGTAGTAAAAATAATATGGAGGTACCTAAAAGGAATTGATGACTTTGGATTATACAACAAGAGGAGTGAGAAGTTTGAGTTGAAAGCCTACACTGATGCAGATTGGAGAGGTATTATTGATGATAGAAAAAGCACTGGTGGAGGAGCACTTTTCTTAGGTAAAAGATTGGTTACTTGGACCAGAAAAAAGAAAAGTTGTACCTCATAGTCCATAGCAAAAGCTAAATATGTTGCTACTACTATCAACTGCATAAATATTGTATGGATCAAACATTTATTGCAAGGTATGAAGGAAGAGATGACTAAACTTGTGATACTCTATTGTGATAACACAAGTGCCATCAACATGTCAAAGAATCTTGTGATGCATGCCAAAACAAAGCATATTGCAATTAAGTATCACTATGTAAGAGAATTGATGGAAGACAAGCAAGTGAGGATGGAATATGTTAGTTCAAAGGAACAAATTACTGACATCTTCACAAAAGCACTACCTAAAGATGCATTTGAGTATCTTAGAGGTAAGTTAGGGGTGATACCCCTAGCCAAGGCTATTTGAGTAATAATAAAACTACCCCACATCAAGTGAGTTGACTGTTAAAATGATACAAATTGATGTAGAGGATATTTACTTTAGGACTTTGCCTAAAGTAATTAAACTATTGAAGTTTCAAACAAGTCACAAGTAAAGTGATAGAGGGAGAAATTGGAGTACCTACAAATGCTACACTTGAATGTTAAGATGTTGAGATAATATGTCTTTGAAATTTTTGTCAAATAGGGAGAAATAGTAGAAACTAATCAATGCATAAAGAGGGAGAAATGATCAAATATACAAAATCAAATGGACAAAGATAGAAATAGTAGAAACTAAAAAAGGAATACTATGAAGAGGGAGAAATGGCATAAGCACATTCAAAGGAACAAAATGTAAGAAGGATAAATAGTAGTTAAGAAGAGAAAAGTAGTAAGCTATAGAAAGGAAAGAGAAAGGAAACAATAGCTAAGAGGGAGAAGCAAAAGCAAAGTAATCAGGATAGTAGATCAGAGAGGGAGAACTAATGGTAACATAATTTATTTTTGGAATTTGATTTACTATTTTAACCTAGTTAGCATTTTTGATAATTTTGTTGATTAGTTTGGCTTACCATCAATGCCAAAGAGGGAGATTGTTGATAAACAATGTTTTCAATTATTGTTTTGTCACTGATGTCGCACCTACTATTTGTTGGAATGACAATTTCTTATAAGATCCAAGTTCTATCACTTAGTTGATTGATGAAGAGAATTTAATCAACAAGATGTAACAAAAGAACCTAAGGGAAAGGTTGAGTTATGGTTTTGTAATTGTAGACACTCAAAAATGGTTCACATCTATGATTTCATCACTTCTTCATACTAATTTGTCCTATTTTATCATTCTACTAACTTTGATCTTTTGGCCAAAATTGATCATACTTTATCGTTTGTATCCTTCTTCACATCAATTTCATATCATTTCAAAACCATTTCATATCAACTCAGAATCACCCCAAATGAACTTGGAATCACTCAAAATCAATCCTAATCAACTCGAAACATATCAAACATCCCAAATCAATCATCATTTATCCATTCCTAGGTATTGTTGTGGCTTTTAGTGCCTTGGAAACCTATCAACTTATCAATCTTATCAATCTAACCTTAGTACTGTCATGGCTCTCAGTGCTAGGTCAAACTATCATTCATGTCATTCAATCGTTGATGTTGTTGAAGCTTTCAATGTTGGATCATGGCATCATCAACCATTTTAATAATATTCATAGTTTTCGTCGATGTTATTATGATCAAACCTTTTCAATCAATTTCAATCTTGTAGCATTTACAATGTCAGTTAAATGTTACATATCAATCAATTCATGTCATGTGTCCTTGGCATGTTATCAATTTCAATCAATCAATTTGACCATGGCTTTGGTCTACTTGTCATCATCTTATTTGATATCCATTATCATTACATTTTCATCAAAGGATACGGTCGCATTCATTTATTCAATTTGGCCAATCATTTACTAATTTTCTCTATAGGATTAAATAACCCATAATCTAATCCTATTATTCTTTCTAATTATTCTTCCTAATTATCACCCTCAATTAATTAATTTTATTAGTTAATTGATTCATCATTTACAAACCATAGAAATTTGCAATTTCCTAAGTTCCATTTTCCATCATTAATTTCATTTTCTACTAATTCTTATTTTGTGGAATAAAATGATTTTTAATTCAAATATTCCATTAAATATTGCATCATCATGACACTTGGATATGATACCTTGCAAATTCTCCTTTGACACTTGGCTAATATTTGCCATAATCAAATATTCTTATTCCTTACACATGTCCCTATTTGGCTTATTTGTCATAGATTCTTGGCTTTAAGTGGGCTTGAGGTGTCTTATGATGCATCATAGATTCTCTTCCACATTTATCCAAGTTTGACTTCCATGCATCATAGAATCTTACAATTGGCATATTTTGTCATATGCATCATGGATTCTCAAAGGAATCTCTTGCCACATTGCATATCTATGGGTGACAAATCCAATGCTTTCATTCTCCATGCCCATTATAAAATGAGCATACTTCCTCTCATTTTGGGTCTTGGAAGTCCTTAGATCTTTTTGAGGTCCTAATTTCTTTTAGATTTTTCACTCCATCTCTCACATTAAAATCACACTTCTAGTATTCTCATGGCATTATCCCTATCATAAAATTTGCTTCAATATTGTGTGCACTATAGGTAAGTTGCAGCTACATAATTTGGAGAAGAAAGAAGAACATGGGAGCTACAAATGAAAGAGGGGGTTTCTAACCTTATGTTTTTTTCTTTTGATTAGTTTGGCTTTCATGGTAGACTAGTGGGTGCTAAAGTATGTTGATTTGTGATTTGATCATAGTATGTTAGGCATTTAGCCCATTCTCTAATTGCTACAGTAATGAAGTGCAAGGATCAGTTAAGACAATAGTAAAATGATGTATTGATAATATACTTGAAGATACAAAGGTTGGCCACAATTAGAAACTTTAGAAGAATAAGTTGTAACAAGGTTGTCTGCAAAGCTTAACTAAGTTCATTAGTGAGTGGCAAGCAAGCTAGTTCATGTCAAGTAGATTTTTAGTTAGTGCCAAGAAAATGCAAAATCTAGTGTGTGTCGAGTGATGCAGAAGGAGCCGAGTAAAGTTTAGGTGTTGAGCATCAGAAAACTTAGTGGATGCCAAGTGAATCTATAGTAGGTGTAGAGCATCAGTTAAACATAGTTGGTGCTAAGTAACATAGCATGTACTGAGTACCAAAATTTCAATAGTATTGAGCTGCTACATTATTTAAAAAGTCAAAGATTTGCTAAATCTGAGCCAACAAGTTTGTTACCTTGAATTTTGTGAACCAAATGGAGGATAAGAATGATGAGCTGGATGCACATAGTTTTAGATAAACCATTTTTAGGTGAATTTAGGAGGATTCTTCATGATGTTTCTAGAAGGAACAAGATATGAGTTGGATTTAATGAATCCTACCTAATCCATTCACATTGAAATTAAAGGAGGGAAGAATCAAATGGGAAAATCATTTTTTAGACTTCTATTTAAGGAGTCATAGGCCAAGAGGTTAGAGAAACTGGGATGCCAAAATGCAAAATTGTTAAAGGATGTATTAAGAAGGAAGAATAGAGCATATAGACTCTACTTTGATAAGTGGTCATATAAGAGATTGCACTAGTACATTGAGCATGAAGACTCGAGGAGATGAAGGTTGAAAGGAGAACAAGCTATCAGAGATGTAGAGACTAAAACCCAAGAAAATTGTGAAGATCTAAATAGTGATCTAAAATTTGCAAGATAAGTTGTGAGTTGTATTAGGTCAAAAGCCCTTGTTGTTGCTCTCTAACAATTGTGTCAACTAGGGTAAAATCCTATGACTTAGGTTGGTTTAATAGCTATTTGTAAATTCTTTAATAGGGTGGCATTCTAAGTGAATGTTCTAAATTCTTCTAACCAAGCCCACTTCTAACAGGATGGTTAAATCCTTTAACTAGGTCACATTTAACAATGTTTTGTAGCCTTTAACAAGGTAGGCCTTTCATAGGGCATCACTTTAGAAGAGTGAAAATGGAGTAGCATGTTACTAGTGGTTTTTCCCAAATTGGGTTTCCATGTAAATCATTGTGTGATATGTTGATCTTTCATGTGTTATGCTTGCATGTTGATTTACTCCAACTTGCTAAGTAGGAAAGTCTAAGCTTGGATGCATGAATATTTTAATGAGCTCACTTTACCTGATGAAAAAGTTTTAATTGGACACAAAGACCTTGAATATCTAATTCACCCCCCCTCTTATTATTCTAAAGCATTTCTAATAAAATGAATCAGATGAAGATGAAGCCAGAGCACTGGTAACCTATGTGAACAAAAATGACAAATAGATCATAGATAGTGGATGCTCGCATCACATGATAGGAGACAAAACTAAGTTTATTACCTTTACTCAATATGATGGAAATAATGTTAGATTTAGAAATGATGCTCCATGTCAAATCAAAGAAAAAGGTTTTATTAAACTTATAGAAAAAATTTCATGTCACAATGCATATTATGTTGAAGGATTGAACTACAATCTGTTGAGTGTGTCACAACTAGGCAATGTAGGATGCCAAGTAGAATTTGGAAACAAATCTACAAAAATCTACAACATTAATGGAAATTTGATAGGAAAAGGTGAACAAACTAGGAGTAATCTATTTTACCTAGATATGGAAGAGACATCCTACTTTGTTGTTAGATTTGATGATGTGTAGTTATGGCATAAAAGGCTATGTCATGTTAACTTTGATAATTTGATTAGCATCACCAAAATAGAGAAAGTCAAACATTTGCCTAAGCTAAAGAAGCCTAGAAATATAATGTATAAACAATGTCAACTATGAAAAATGACCAAGTCAAGTTTCAAAAGCAAAACTTACACTTCCAAAGAAATACTAGAGTTAGTGCATATAGACTTATGTGGCCCAATAGAAGTGCAAAGTTGCCAAGGAGACAGATACATAATGTTGTTTGTGGATGACTACTCTAGATGATAACTACCATGTTCCTAAAATAGAAATATGATGTATTCCAAATGTTTAAGTGGTATTTGGCCAGGGTTGAGAAAGAAAAAGGTAAGAGTCTGAAGTGCCTAAGATCACACTGAGGAGGAGAATTCACATTAAAGGAGTTTGAGACACTTTGCAATGACAAAGTAATTAAAAGACAAACATTATCACCAAGAACTCCACCTTAGAATGGCATTGTAGAGAGAAGGAATAGATTAGTGATAGACTATGCTAGAACAATAATGATGGAGAAAAATGTTTCTTTGAAGTACCAGAGAGAAGCTATAAGTGTAGTTGTCTATTACCTGAATCGAGTACAAGTCAAGAAAGGTTCAAATGCAATGCTTTTTGAATTATGGTATGATCACTCACCCAATGTAAAAAATTTTAAAGTATTTGGTTGTAAATGCTATATTCTCAAAGATTCTAGAAATAACAAGTTTGATGCAAAAAGTGATGAAGGCATATTCCTTGGATACTCCACTAGAAGTAAGGCACATAAATGTTTGAATACTAACACTAACAAGATTGTGGAGAGTGCAAATGTAAATTTTGATGAGCATGTAGAAGCTTAGGTTGATGCAACTAAGAAACTAGAAGAATATAAATCCTTTGTATACTTCTATAAATGAATGTTTACTGAAGATGAAGCTACAAATCAAGTTATGAATCAGCAACAAATTTTAGTATTAGCCGACTCACAACCAGTGAGTGATGAACTGTATTCAGAAGATGAGTTGTAGGATGAAGAAAATGCAATTTCTAATTCTAAAATTAGTACACATGAGAGAGATGATGAAATATCAAAAAGAGATGTGCATAGTGACTCTGAAGCTGAAAGATCAAACATGGAAAGAAGGACATAACCAAGACTATCCAAGTATATGAGAAGACATCACCCTAGAGAATGAATCATTGGAGACAAGGAAGCTAGACCAATGACAAGGAACAAAATAATAAATAAATCATGTCTACTAAGCAAGATTGAACCCAAAATAGTGAAAGATGCACTACAAGATGACAATTGGCATAAAGCTATTGAAGAAAAAATAGATCAGATAGAGAAGAATAAAACGTGGACTTTAGTTCCAAGACCAGCTGATAAAAATATAATTAATACCAAATGGGTATTTAGAAACAAGCTAGATGAGAATGGTGAGATTATAGGAAATAAGCCTAGACTAGTCTGCAAAAGTTATGCACAAGAAGAAAGATTGGACTATGGGGAAACATTTGCCCTTGTTGCAAGAATGGAAGGAGTGAGAACACTACTTGCATATGTTGCCTAAAAAGGTTTCAAAGTCTACCAAATGTATGTAAAGTCTGCTTTTTTGAATGGTATACTAGAAGAGGAAGTCTACTTAGAACAACCAATGGGATTTGTTGATGACAACCAAAAAAATATGATTTGCAAACTGCATAAAGAACTCTATGGTTTGAAGCAAGTACCTAGAGTATGGTATGAGAGACTGCATAAATATCTCGTGAAGATAGGATTTGAGAGAACAAATGACAATAGCAATCTATATATCAAGGAAAAAAAAGGTAATGATATTCTGATATCTAAAATCTTTGTTGATGACATAATATTTGGAGGAAAAGATGCCCCTTTCAAAGATTTTGCTAATCAAATGAAACATGAGTTTGAGATGTCAATGTTTGGAGAAATCAAATTCTTTGTTGGATTGTAAGTACATCAATTGAAGAATGGCATATTTGTGATCTAATCAAAATATATCAAGAAAATACTCAAGACATTTGGCTTAGAAGATTTAAAACTAGTCATTACACCAATGGTAACAAGACATAAGTTATCCAAGAATGATGAGTCAGCTAAAGTAAATCAGACAATGTATAGATCAATGATTAGAAAATTACAGTATGTTGTGAATAGTAGACCAGACATTGCATTAGCTATTGGAATAGTGGCAAGATTTTCTACAAATCCAAGAGAAAATCATCTGATGGCAGTAAAAAGAATATTGAGGTACCTAAAAGGGATTGATGACTTTGGATTATATTAGAAGAATAGTGAAAAGTTTGAGTTAAAATCCTACACTAATGCAGACTTGGGAGGTAATATTGATGAAAAAAAGAGCACCAGTGGAGGAACACTTTTCTTAGGTAAAGACTAGTTACTTGGACCAGCAAAAAGTAAAGTTGTACCTCACAGTCAATAGTAGAAGCTGAATATGTTGTTTCTATTAACTGCACCAATATTGTATGGATCAAACATATGTTGCAAGGTATGAAGGAAGAGATAACTAGACCTATGATACTCTATTGTGATAACACAAGTGCCCTCAACATATCAAAGAATCTTGTGATGCATGCCAAAACAAAGCATATTGCAATTAAGTATCATTATGTAAGAGAATTGGTGGAAGACAAACAAGTAAGGATGGAATATGTCAGCTCAAAAGAACAAATTGCTGACATATTTACAAAAGTACTACCTAAAGATGCATTTGAGTATTTTAGAGGTAAGTTAGGGGTGATATCCCTATCCAAGGTTATTTAAGCAACAACAAGATTGTCTTGCATCAAATGAGTTGAATGATAAAATATTACAAATTAATGCAAAGGATACTTACTTTATGTTTTTCCTTGAAGTAACTAAAGTACTGAAGTTCCAAATTAGTCACAAGAAAGGTAATAGAGAGAGGAAATTGGAGTACCTACAAATGCTACACTTTCCTATTAAGATGCTAAAATAATTATTGAAGAAGGAAGATTGTTTGCAAAGGGGGAGATTGTTGATATAGAATGTTTTCAATCATTGTTTTGTTACTGATGTCAAACCTATTATTTTCTAGAATGAAAATTTCTTATAAGATCCATGTACTATCACTTAGTTGATTGATGAAGAGGATTTACTCAACAAGATGTAACTAAAGTACCTAAGGGAAATGTTGAGTTATGGTTTTGTAATGAAGTGCTAGGATTAATTAAGACAATGGTAAAATGATGTATTGATAATACATTTGAAGATACAGAAGGAGCTGAGCAAGTAATAAGTGTTGGGTATCAATAAAACTTAGTGGATGCCGATTGAATCAATAGTAGGTGCCAAGCATTAGTAAAATGTAATTAGTGTCGACTAACACAGTATGTGTCAAGCACCAAAATTTCAATAATGCTGAGCTATTGCATTATTTGAAAAGTCAAAGATTCATAAAATCTAAGCTAACAAGTTTGTTACCTTGAATTTTGTGGACCAGATGGAGGATAAGGATGATGAGCTGGTGGCATAAAAATTATTTTTGGGCAAATTCAAGAGGATTCTTCATGATGTTTCTAGAAGGAATGAGATATGAGGTAGATTCATTGAATCATACCTAATCCATTCAATTTGAATTTAAAAGAGGAAGATTTTAGTGGGACAAGGGTTCCAAACTTCTATTTAAGGAGTCATAGGCCAAAAAGCTAGGGTGGTTGGGTCAAAGTTGTTGAAAGGTGTCAAGGAGAAGGCATCGATAAGGATGAAGAATAGATCATAGAGACTCTAATTCAATAATTGGTCATAGATTGTAGTGGTATATCAAGCATGGAGATTCAAGGAAACAAATCTTGAAAGGAGTACAAGCTGTCAGAGCTACAAAGACTGAAAGTTGGGCAATATTGTGAGCTAAACAAAGATCTAAAATCTGTAAGTGAAGTTGTGAGTTGTATCATGTCAAAAGCCACTATTGTTACTTTCTAATAATTGTATCAGTTAGGGTAAAATCCTATGGACTTAGGTTGGTTTAACAACCATTTGTTAATCCTTTAACAAGGTGGCATTCCAAGTGAATGTTCTAAAGTCCTCTAACCAGGCTCACTTCTAATAGGGTGGTTAAATAATTTAACTAGGTTACATTTAACAGTGTGTTATAGCCTTTAACAAGGCAGACCTTTCACAAGGCATCACTTCAAAAGAGTGAGAATTGAGTAGCATGTTACTGGTGGTTTTTTCCAAATTGGGTTTCTATGTAAATCACCATATTATGTGTTGATCTTTCATGTGTTATTCTTGCATGTTGATTTTTAGTAAGTTGCTAAGTAGGAAAGTTTAAGCTTGAATAAATGAATAGTTTAATGGGCTCACTTTACTTGGTGAAAAAAATTTATTAGGACATTTGGACCTTGAATAATTGATTCATCCCCCCCTCCAGTTATTCTAAAGCATTTCTAACATATATCTCTAAAACTATGAATAATTTCAAGATGACATAAACTAGTGATTTCTAGTACTTTGTTCCTACTTTGTAACCATATTTTTTAATTTAAAAAAGAAAAAAATAATTTATGTCAATTTTTTCTTCTCCTCCGAAAAGTGGTACATATTAAAATTCAATATTTTTAAAGAGTGACAATCCATTTGATGCACATAATTTTTTTTCTAGAAAAGATAATAAGGTAATTTTTTTTTTTAATAGAAAGCTATCTTAATAACCTATTTCCTAGATATTTTTCAAAAAAAAAAAGAAAACCTAATTTAGTAATTTTTCCAAAGTGTTAAAGTCAGTTGATGTTCAATCAGTAATGAACCTATAATGAGTTAAACTCATATTTGAAAGTCTTAATGAATATAATATGTACTAAAATTATAGTCATTAGAAAGCTTGCTTTTAGTAGCATAAATTGACTTTTTTTTTTAATTTTATAGTAGGAGATCAATCATTTTCAATTTTGGGTGTTAAAAGAGCCATTTTTTTCCAAAAAGAGGGTTAAAAATTTGTAATTTGACATGTTTGTTGCGAACATTCTATTGACTGCGAACATACATAATACGTTTGCTACAAACACACACCCTTAAGTTGTTTTACTATATTAATGAGGTATGTTTCTAGTGAACATGCTTAATATATGTGAAATATGTTCATAGTGAACATTATTATAATATATGTTTGTTGTGAACATGGTTAATATGTTCAGGCAAACAATTGATAAATACGATTTGTGGATTTAGCAATTTTGTTGGATTTTCTTTGTCCCACAAAAGTGAAACCCATTATTGTGGGTTCACCCAAAACCAAGTTTTAGATTAGAGATTAACTACTAATTCATCTTAATAGGTGGATTAGTCAAATCTTTTAACAAGGTAGACCTAACAGTCTTATGTAAATCTCTTTTCTCAGTGCATACTTCATTGCATGTTTATAAATCCTTTTGCAAGGTGGACCTAGTAGTCCTTATTTCTCCTAACAGGGTAGATCATCAAAAGTGATCATTGTAATCCTTAAAAAGCCAACTTTATATTGTAGTACTAAAGCTTGGGGGTATCATCCCTAGCCCAATTTTAATTTCTATTTGGAAGGTTTTTGGGTCACCAAATCAGGTGTTAAAGTGTTGTGTATGCTTTCATATTTTTAATTTCTCATGCATGCAATTAGATCAGAATATACATAAGGATTAATAGCTAATCAAGGATAAAGTTTTATAAGTTATTGATTCACCTCTTTCCTCTTAGTAACTTAGCTTGTCATAATATTTCCAACAATGGGTTGTGACTCTACAAAGAAGATGTTGGACACACTTCACATGATTTATAGAGGAGATGCAAATGTTTTGAGAGCCAAATCTAAAAGTACTAGAGGTAAGTTTGGTGACATGAGAATGCAAGAAGGTGAGAATATTGCTCAATATTTCTCTAGAATAAAATATGTTGTTAATGCTATAAGAGGAGCTAATGGTAAGATAGATGATGATATTGTGTTGAGTAAAGTTTTGAGAACATTGATGCACATTTATGCTCTTGAGTTTCTACTATACAAGAAGTGAGATGTATACCAAATTCTAATATGACTATTGAAGGTCTAGTAAGTAGACTCATTGATTTTGAGCTATCTAATTTTGACAACTTCAAATCTAACAATGTGGAATATGCTTTCAAAGCCAAGCTGTCATTGAAGGAGGTAAAATATGTTTCCAGTGATAGTGATACAAATGAGGATGTAGAACAACTTGAACCACTAGTTTCAAGGAGATCTCATAGAGTAAAAGGAAAATTTAAAGGTAAGTTACCCATCATGTGTTTTAATTGCAATGAGGTTGATCATATTGTTGCTAGATGTCTAGAGAAGAAGAAAAATAGAGGTGGAGACAACTACAAAAGTAAAAGAGATGAAGACAACAAAGATTACAAAGATAAAGATAAGAAGTCTTACTACATTGTAGAAGAGGAAACCAAAGATGAATCTGATGATCATGATAATGAAGTGGTGTATGTTGCAATGACGGATGAATCTGATGAGGATGAGGCAACTACACTAGTGACTTGTGTGGAAAAGAATGACAGATAGATCATTGATAGTGGGTGTACACAACACATGACTGGAGATAAAATTAAATTCATTACCTTGAATTGTTATGATGGAAATAATGTAAGGTTTGGTAATGATGCACCTTGTCTAATAAAAGGAAAAGGATCTATCAAAATCATAGAAATTTTTTTATGTAATAATGCTTACTATGTTGAAGGACTTAACTATAATTTGTTGAGTGAGTCACAACTGAATAGTTTAGGATGGAAGGTAGAGTTTTATAGCAAGATAGCTAAGGTATATGATATTGATGGAAATATAATTAGAAAAGGCGATCAAACTAGAGGCAATCTATTCTACCTTGACATGAATGACACTACTTGTCTAGTTGTAGAGTTTGATGATGTGTGGTTATGGCACAAGAGGTTATGTCATATTAATTTTGATAACTTGGTCAGTATTGGTAACATGAAAAGAGTGAGGGGTTGCCTAAGTTGAAGAAACCTAATAATATAAATTGAAAACAATGTCAACTAGGAAAAATGACAAAGTCTAGTTTTAAGAGTAAGACTCACACCTCTAAAAGAACATTAGAGATTATTCATACTAAATTGTGTTGACCAATTGAAATGAAAATATACAAAGGAGACAAGTACATTATGTTAATTTTAGATGACTATTCTAGAATGATGATTGTCATGTTTCTAAAATAAAAATATGATGCTTTTCAAATGTTTATGTGGTACATAGCCAAAGTTTCAAAGGAAACAAGTAAAAGTCTAAAATGTTTGAGATTTGATAGTGAAGGAGAATTTAGATCAAATGAGTTTGAGATGTTCTGTAATGATACAGGAATCAAAAGAAAAACATCTGCACCAAGGAATACTCCACAAAATAGAATTGCTAAAAGGAGGAACATATCTATAATAGATCATGCTAGGACACTCATGATAGAGAAAAATATTTCTTTGAAATATTAGAGAGATTTTGTAAGTGCATATGTCTATACCTTAAACCATGTGCATGAAGGAAATTATTTAGAATAACTAAGAGGGGGGAGGGGGTGGTGAATTAGTTATTCAAGGTCCAAATGTCCAATTAAAACTTTTTCTTCAAGGAAAGTGAGCCTTCAAAACAATTCATTCATCCAAACTTAAACTTTCCTATCTAGCAAGTTACTGTAAATCATCATGCAAGCATAACATATGAAAGCATCAGCACATAACATAGTGATTTATGTTGAAACCCAATTTGGAAAAACCCACCAGTAACATACTACTCAATTCTCACTCTTCTAAAGTGATGTTCTATAAAAGGCCTACCTTGTTAAAGGCTAAAACACACTATTAAATGTGACTTGGTTTAAAGGATTTAACCACCCTATTAGAAGTGGGCCTGGTTAAAGGACATTAGAACATTCACTTGGAATGCCACCTTGTTAAAGCATATACAAATGGTAGTTAACCAACCTAAGTCCATAGGATTTCTACCCTAACTAATATAATTGCTAGAGAGTAACAATAAGGGATTTGACCTAATTAGAATTCACAACTTACCTTGTAGATTTTAGATCACAGTTCAACTCTTCACAATTTGCCTGGCTTTCAGTCTCTATAGCTCTTGACATCTTGTTCCCCTTTCAAGCTTTGTCTCCTTGAGTCTTCATGCTTGATGTACCAGTGCAATCTCCTTTATGACCACTTATTGAAGTAGTGTCTCTATGCTCTATTCTTCCTTCTCCTTTTGATGTCTTCTCCTCAACATCCTTCAACCACTTTGTAATTTGGCACATCGACAAATCTAGCTTTTTGGTCTGTGACTCCTTAAATAGAAGTCTAGAATTTCTTTTCCTTCTTGATTCTTCCCTCCTTTACTTCTACTTTGAATGGATTAGGTAGGATTCATTGAATCTAACCCATATTTTGTTCCTTCTAGAAACATGATGAAGAATCCTCTTGAATAAGATCAAAAATGGTTTACATAGAAATATGTGCCACCAAATCATCATCCTTATCCTCCTACTAGTTCACAAAATTCAATGTAGCAAACCTGTCGGCTTAGATTGGGCAAATTTTTGACTTTTCTAATAATGCAGCAACTCAACACTATTGAAATTTTGGTGCTTAGCACATATTGTGTTACTCGGTATCAACTGTGTTTTTACTGATGTTCGACACCTACTGTGGATTCACTTGACATCCACCAAGTTTTTTTGATGCTCAACACATGTTACTTTGCTCAATACTTGAACAAACTTGACTCCTTCTATATTTCCTAGCACAAACTAGATTTTCATTTGCTCGACATTAACTAAAAATTTTCTTGGCTTGAACTAGCTTGCTTAGCACTCACTAATGAACTTAGTTAAGCTTTGCAATCAACCTTATTGCAACTTATTTCTCCAATGTTTCTAAGTGTGACCAACCTCTATATCTTCAAGTATATTATCAATACATAATTTAACCATTTTCTTAATTGATCCTTGCACTTCATTATAGAACCATAACTCAATCTTTCCCTTAGGTGCTCTTTTTATATCTTGTTGATTAAATCCTCTTCATCAATCAACTAATTAATAGTACTTGGATCTTATAACCAATTTTCATTACAGCAAATAGTAGGTTTGACATCAATGACAAAATAATGATTGAAAACATTCTTTAAGAAAAATCTCCCTCTTTGATAGTATTCTTTTTCAATCAGATTTCCAACAATTTTCCTCTTTGGCATTGATGGAAAACCAAATTGATCAACCAAGTTAACAAGATGCTAACTAGGTTAAAATAGTAAATGAAATGCCAAAAAGAAAACTATACAAAATATTCATTCTATCAGTAGCATAAACTAGCTTATGACTCCCTCTAAAGTCTTTTGTTGATAAACTATATTCTTGCTCTTTGTTCTGTGATTCCTCTAATTGATTCTTGTTTACACTTTTTTCTCCCTCTGATCTGCTATTTCCTTTTTCATATCTATAGATTCTTCTTCTTTTTGCTACACCTGACTCCTCCTTACATTATTTCTTCCTCTGTCCATTTGGTCTTGTAAATTTGATTAGTTCTTTCTACTTCTCCCTCTATCTAATTGAATGTTATTTGATCAAATGTTGTTGATCAGTTTATTCATTCTTCTCCCTCAACTATTGATCAGTTTCTTCATTCTTCCCCCTCTTTGACAAAAATGCCAAAAACTTATTGTTTCAACATCTTAACATGCAAGAGTAGCATTTCCAGGTACTCCAATTTCTCCCTTTGTCACCTTGATTGTGAATAATTTGGAACTTCAGCACCTTGATTACTTCAGGCATGATCCTAAAGTAGATATCCTCTACATCAATTTGTAGTATGCCAATGATCAACTCATTTGATGTATGACAGTCTTGCTTTTATCTCAAGTAGCCTTGGTTAGGGGTATCAACCCTAAATTACCTCTAAGATACTCAAAAGCGTCTTTAGGTAGTGCTTTTGTAAAGATGTCAACAATCTATTACTTTGAACTAACATAGTCCATCCTTACTTGCTTGTCTTCCACCAATTCTCTTACATAGTGATACTTGATTGCAGTATGATTTGTTTTGGCATGCATTATAAGATTCTTTGATATGTTCATGGCACTATTATTATCACAATAGAGTATCACAGTTTAAGTTACCTCTTCCTTCATACTTTGTAACATATGTTTGATCCATACAATATTGGTGTAGTTGATTGCAGCAGCAACATATTCAGCTTCTGATGTGGACTGTGAGGTACAACTTTTCTTTTTGCTGGTCCAAGTAATTAATCTTTTTTCAAAGAAAAGTGCTCCTCTACTGGTGCTTTTTTTTCATCAATATTACCTCCCCAATCTACATCAATGTAGGCTCTCAACTCAAACTTTTCACTTTTTTTTGTAGTACAAACTAAAGTCATCAATTCCTTTTAGATACCTCAATATTCTCTTTACTACCATCAAATGATTTTCTCTTGGATTAGTAGAAAATCTTGCCGCTATTCCAATAGCTAATGCAATGTCTAGTCTACTATGTACAACATATTGAAGCTTTCCAATCATTGATCTATATATTATCTAATTCACTTCAAATGATTCATCATTCTTTGATAACTTATGTCCTATTACCATTGGTGTACTGACTAGTTTTAAATCTTCTAATCCAAATGTCTTGAGTATCTCCTTGATGTATTTTGATTAGGTCACAAATATGCCATGCTTCAGTTCATGTACTTGTAATCCAATAAAGAATTTAATTTCTCCAAAAATTGACATCTCAAACTCATGTTTTATTTGATCAGCAAAATATTTGCATAGAACATCTTTTCCTCTAAATATTATATCATCAACAACGATTTTAGATATAAGAATATCTTTACCTTTTTCTGCCTTGATATACAAGTTTTTGTTGTCATCTATTCTCTCAAATACTATCTTCACAAGATATTTGTGTAGTCTCTCATACCATGCTCTAGGTGCTTGCTTCAAACCATAGAGAGCTTTATGCAATTTGTAAACCAAATCCTTTTTTTTGTCATCAAAAAATCCCTCTAGTTGTTTTATGTAGACTTTCTCTTCTAGTATACCATTTAGAAAAGTAGACTTTACATCCATTTGGTAGACTTTGAAACCTTTGTAAGAAGCATATGCAAGCAATGTTCTTACTCCTTCCATTCTTGCAATAGGGGCAAATGTTTCCCCATAGTCCAATCCTTCTTCTTGTGCATAGCCTTTACAGACTAGTCTAGCCTTATTTCTTGTTATCTCACCATTCTCATCAAGTTTGTTCCTAAAGACCCATTTGGTACCAATTGCTAATCTAAGGACTAGGGTCTAGGTATTGTTCTTCTCAATCTGATATATCTCTTCTTCCATAGCTTTATACCAATTATCATCTTGTAGTGCCTCTTTTATTAGTTTGGGCTCTATCTTTCTCAACACACATGATTCATTAATTGGTTTGTTTCTTGTCATTGGTCTTTCATCCTTCTCACCAATGATTTGATCTACAGGGTGATGTCTTCTCACATACTTGGCTAGTCTTGGTTATGTTCTTTCCATGTTTAGTCCTTCAACTTCAGAGTCACTTAGCACTTCTCCTTCTAGTATTTCATCATCTCTTTCATATGTACTATTTTCAAAATTAGAATGTGCATTTTCTTTATTCTGTAACTTGACTTTTGAATGCAACTTGACATTCACTAGTTGTGACTCGACTGATACTAAAATTTGTTGCCAATTCTCGACTTGATTGGAAAAATCATCTTTAATTAGCATTCCTTCATAGAGCTATACAAAATATCTATAATCTTTTGGTTTCTTGGATTCATCAACTTCGACTTCTGCATGCTCATCAAAATTTACATTTGCACTCTCCACAATCTTGTTAGTGTTAGTATTCAAACACTTATATGCTTTGCTTCTAGTGGAATCTATTACTGATCTATTCCTTTTTTCTACAATCCTATTCTATGGGAGATTTCTTTGTGTTGATGTTTTCCTTTTGATACTTTTTTTATTGTAGAATATCTCAAATTCTTTTGATGTAAACTCTCCTCCTCTATCTGATCTTAGGCACTTCAGACTTTTGCCTATTTCCTTCTCAACCCAGCCAAATACAACTTAAATATTTGAAATGCATTAGATTTTTTCTTTAGAAACATGGCAATCATCATCCTAGAATAGTCATCTACAAATAGCATTATATATCTGTCTCCTAGGTAGCTTTGTACTTCTATTGGGTCACATAAGTCAGTATGGACTAGTTCTAGTACTTCTTTGGAAGTGTAGGTTTTGATATTGAAACTTGACTTGGTCATCTTCCCTAGTTGACATTGTTTGCACGTTGTATTTTTAGGCTTCTTTAGCTTAGGCAAGCCTCTGACTTTCTTCTTTTTGCTGATGCTAATCAGATTGTCAAAGTTAACATGACACAACCTTTTATGCTATAACCACACATCATCAATTCTAACAATAAGATAGGTTGCATCTTCCATATCTAGGTAAAACAAATTACTCCTAGTTTGTTCACATTTTCCTATCAAATTTCCATTAGTATCATAGATTTTGGCAGTTTTTTTTCCAAATTCTACTTTGCAACCTACATTTCCTAACTATAACACACTCAACTAATTGTAGTTTAGTCTTTCTACATAGTATGCATTATCACATGAAATTTTCTTTGTAAGTTTAATTGAACCTTTTCCTTTGATTTCAAATGGAGCATCATTTCCAAATCTAACACTATTTTCATCATACTAAGTAAAGGTAATAAACTTACTTTTATCTCTTGTCATGTGATGTGAACATCCACTATCTATTATCAACTTGTCATTCTTGTTCACATAGGTTACTAGTGTTGTTGCTTCATCTTGTTCTGATTCATCTTTCATGGCTACATAAACTACTTCATCATCATTCTCACCAAAATCTTCTTCAACAATGTAGCATATTTTTCCTTTGTCCTTGTAATCTCTGCTATCATCTTCTCTTTTGTTCTTGTACTTGTTTCCTTCTTTGTAGTTCTTATTCTATGTACACCTTGCAGCAATATGTCCTACTTCATTGCAATTGAAAAAAATGATAGAGATCTTATCTTTGAATTTTTCTTTGCCTTTGTAGAATCTTCTAGCTAGTATTGCTTCCAATTGTTCCACATCTTCCTCATCTGTGCTACTATCACTAGATGCATGTTTTCATTTTCTACTCTTCTTCTTTGATTTTACTTCCTCAGTATCTTTCAAAGATGGCCTAGCCTTGAAAGTAGATTCAAGATTTTTAGGTTTGTAATCATAATTGGACAATTCAAATGCAATAATTCTTCCTACCATACCTTTAAAGGTTAGTGTGTTTCTTGGTACACACCTTAGTTCTTGGATGACTAAAACTCTAATAGAATAGATGGGGAGAAAAGTTCTCAAGTACTTACTATTGACAATGTCATCTTCCAAATGACCACCTAGAATTCTTATTGCACTTACCACTTCTTTCATTCTAGAGGCATATTGAGCAGCATTCTCACCTTCCTCGATTTTCATGTCATCAAACTTTCCTCTAAGGCTTTCTCTCTTTTCTTTTTGAACATTTTGATCTCCTCCATAGATATCTAATAGGTTTTTCCACATCTTGAATGTAGTATCATATCCTTTGATGTCATCAAATTCAGCATAACTAAGTGTAGAGGAAATCTCCAACATTGCCTGATTGTGTTACTTCCTTTTGTTCAAATCATCTACAAAGAGGGGTCTAGCTAGATCTACATGTTCTAATCCAATTGAGGTTTTTGCATAATCACCTATTGATCCAAGGTCAAGTTTCATTAGACTTTTCCATGCAATGAAGTTATCTTTGTTGAGTTTGGGAACTTCTCTCTTGGACATCTTGATCTTCCTGCTTCTAGTACCATCAAACTAAATCAACAGATGGCTCTGATACCAATTGTTAGAAATGCTTTAGAATAACTGAGAGGGGGGGGGGGGGGGGGGGTGCCAGGGGGGCAATGAATTAGTTATTCAAGGTCCAAATGTCCAATTAATTTTTTTTTATAAAGTAAAGTGAGCCTTCAAAACTATTCATTCATCCAAGCTTAAACTTTCCTACTTAGCAAGTTACTATAAATCATCATGCAAGCATAACATATGAAAGGATCAACACATAACACAATGATTTACATGGAAACCCAACTTGGAAAAAACCACCAGTAACATGCTACTCAATTCTCACTCTTTTGAAATGATGCTCTATGAAAGGCCTACCTTGTTAAAGGCTACAATACATTGTTAAATGTGACTTGGTTAAAGGATTTAACTACCCTATTAGAAGTGGGCCTGGTTAGATGACTTTAGAACATTCATTTGGAATGTCAACCTATTAAAGTATTTACGAATGGCTATTAAACCAACCTAAGTCGATAGGATTTTTACCCTAACTGATATAATTGCTAGAGAGAAACAATAAGAGGTTTGACCTGATTACAATTCACAATTTATCTTGCAAATTTTAGATCATAATTTAACTCTTCACAATTTGCCTGGCATTCAATCTCTACAGCTCTTGATAGCTTTTTCCCCTTTCAAGCTTTATCTTCTTGAGTCTTCATGCTCAATGTACCAGTGCAATCTCCTTTATGACCACTTATCAAAGTAGAGTCTCTATGCTCTATTCATCCTTCTCCTTTTGATGTCTTCTCCTTAACATCCTTCAACCATTTGCAATTTGGCACACTAGCAACTCTACCTTCTTGGTCTGTGACTTCTTAAATAGAAGTTTGGAATTTCTTTTCCCACTTGATTCTTCCCTCCTTTAGTTTTACTTTGAATGGATTAGGTAGGATTCATTGAATCTAACCCATATTCTATTCCTTCTAGAACCATCATGAAGAATCCTCTTGAATAAGCTCAAAAATAGTTTACATAAAATTATATGCCACCAGCTCATCATCCTTATCCTCCAACTGGTTCACAAAATTCAAGGTAGCAAACTTGTCATCTCAAATTTGGTGAATCTTTGACTTTTCTAATAATGTAGTAGCTCGAAACTATTAAAATTCTAGTGCTTAGCACATACTATGTTACTCGATATCAACTATATTTTATTAATGCTCAACACTTACTATAAATTCACTCGGCATCCATTAAGTTTTTCTGATGCTTGACACCTATTACTTTTCTTGGCACCTAAACATGCTTAGCTCCTTCTATATTACTTGGTACACACTAGATTTTTCATTTACTTGGCACTAATTGAAAATTTTCTCAACTTGAACTAGCTTGCTCAACACTCACTAATGAACTTAGTTAAACTTTTCAATCAACCTTGTTGCAACTTATTCCTCCATTTTTTCTAAGTGTGACCAACCTCTGTATCTTCAAGTATATTATCAATACATCATTTAACCATTGTCTAAACTGATCCTTGCACTTCATTACAAAACCATAACTCAACCTATCTCTTAGGTGCTTTTATTACATCTTGTTGATTAAATTATCTTCATCAATCAACTAATTGATAGTACTTGGAACTTATAAACAATTTTCATTCTAGAAAATAGTAGGTTTGACATCAATAACAAAGAAATGATTGAAAACATTATCTAAAAAAAATATCCCTTTGATAGTATTCTTTTTCAATTAGATTTCCAATAGTGCAAGTCAAGAAAGGTACTCGTTCAAAATTTTTTGAACTATGGTATGGATAGTCACCCAATGTAAAGTATTTTAAGGTATTTGGAAGAAAATGTTATATTCTCAAATATAGTAGGAATGAGAAATTTGATGCTGAGAGTGAAGAATGTATATTCCTTGGCTATTCAATAAGAAGTAAATATTATAAGTGTATAAATACTAACAATAAAAAAATTGTGGAAAGTGAAAATGTGAAATTTGATGAATATACAGAGGTACATGAGGATGAACCTATGAAGGAGCCAAAGGAATACAAATCTTTTATATATTTTTATAAAGGTATACCTATTGATGAAGATGCTATAAATCAAGTTGCAAAAAAAAAAAGGTTTTAGTGACTACTGAGTCACATACTATGAATGTCGAATTGCATTCAGGAATCAAGCTACAATCAATTGTCAAGTTGTAGAATGAAGTTGAGGCACATTCTAATTCTAATATTAGTGTACATGAAAGAGATGTTAAATTACCTGATAGAGAAGCACATAGTGATTTAGAAGTTGACAAACCTAATGAAGAAAGTAGAGAAACACCAAGATTGTCAAAGTATGTCAAGAGACATCACCCTTTTGTAAAATTTATTTGAGATAGAAATGCTAAACCAATGACAAGGAACAAGCTATGAAGTGATACATATTTTTTGAGTATGCATTAACCTAAAAAATGTGAAATATGACTTAGAAAATGTGGATTAGAGTAAATCCATGAAAGAAGAGATTGAACAGATTGAGAAGAACAAGACATGGACTCTAGTTCCTAAACCAAAAGATAAAAATGTGATTAGCACCAACTGGGTATTCATAAACAAGCTAGATGAACATTGTGAAGTCACAACAAATAAAGAAAGATTAGTTTGTAAGGGATATGCACAAGAAGAAGGGATGCTATGATAAAACGTTTTCCCCTATTGCAAGATTGGAGAGAGTAAGAACATTATTTTCTTACTCTACATACAAAGATTTTAAAGTTTATCAAATGGATGTTAAACATGCATTCATGGATGGTATATTAGAAGAAGATATTTATATTGAACAACCAGAAGGATTTTTTGATGCTAACAACAAGAACATGATATGTAGACTATGCAAAGATTTATATGGATTAAAGAAAGCACTAAGAGCATGGTATGAAAGGCTTCACAATTATCTTATAAAAATTGGATTTGAGAGGACCGATGATAACAATTATCAATCTATAATTGAAGATAGAAAAATGAAAAGATGTTTTAATATCTAATTTTTTTGTTGATGATATCATATTTGAAGGTCAAGAGAGTTTATGTAAGCTTTTGCAAATGAAATGATGAAAGAATTTGAGATATCTATGTTTGGAGAGATTTAGTACACTAGATAAAATATGATATATACATCACTCAATCTATGTATGTAAATGAGATATTGAAATTTTTTGGATTGGGAGATTCCAAGCCAATAAGCACACCTATGGTGATAGGACACAAATTGTCAAAGTATGACGATTTAGCTTAGGTGAATCAAATATTTTATAGGTCTATGATTGGAAAATTATAATATGTAGTGCATAACAAACCTAACATTGAATTATCTATTGAGATAGTTGCAAGAATCTCTACTAATCCTAGGAAGAATGATTTGATGGCAGTTAAGAGGATAGTAAGATATCTAAAAGGAACAAAAGATTGTGGTCTATACTATAAGAAAAATGAGAAATTTGAGTTGAGAGCCTACATTAATGTTGATTGGGCTATAAATATTTATGATAGAAAGAGCACTAGTAGAGGAGCATTTTTATTAGGAAAGAGATTGGTGACATAGACTTAAAAAAAAAAAATTACATATCAAAATCTATTTCTGAAGCAAAGTATGTTGTTGCTACAGTAAATTGCACGAACATTGTATGGATCAAACAACTACTCAAAGGTATGAAGGAAGAAATCACTAAATCTATGATACTTTATTATGATAATAAAAGTACTATAAATAAATCAAAGAACCCTATGATACACACAAAGGTTAAGCACATTACAATCAAGTATCATTACTTGAGAGAGTTAGTTCAAAACAAAGAGGTGAAGATGGAATATGTGAATACAAAAGAGTAGACAGTTGATATCTTCACAAAAGTATTACCTAAGGATGCTCATGAGTATCTAAGAGGTAGACTAGGGGTGGTACCCCCATCCAAATCTATTTAAGAAGCTTGAGAAGTTCCCTAAATCAATAGGAGCTGAATGTTGTATCATACAACTTGATGTACTAGATCTTAGTTTAGGAGCTGTATAAAGTAATCAAAAAGTTGATATAGAATACTAGCCACAATGTAAGGTGACAAAGGGAGAAATTAACATTGGTCACATCTGCATGTTGAGATGATAAGTCTTTGGCATTATTGTCAAAGAGGGAAATATTTAAAGTAGTGAAAGGATACCAAACAGAGGGAGAACTACTCATAGGGAGAACTAATCTACCTAGTAAGAGCAAGAAAGTGCTAAGAGTGATATAGGAATCGATATAGGTATATAACTACCTAAATATTAGAAAGAGGTAGCGATCAAAAATGTTAGTAGTACTACAAGATGATAGATGAAGGGAGTCATAAGGAAGAGTTTTGTAACCTATACAGAAGTTGAAAGTTGATAATAAAGGGAGAGATTTCAATACAAGTAATTTTTTCTCTTTCTGGTATTGTTGTTTTGTATGGTTTTCTATCAATGTCAAAGAGAGAGATTGTTGAAAATAGATTGACATAAGTATGAATTTGTGTTTCATTCATTATTTTGTCACTAATGTCAAACCTACTACTTGTTGGTAAGACAACTACTTAATTGATTTGAGTAATATAATTTGTTTGATTAATGAAGAGGATTTGATCAAATGTGTTAACAAGAGCACCTAGAGGAAAGGTTCAGTTATGAAACAAAAGGAGTATGAAGATCTCTTAAGATGGTGATATTATAGTGCATTTAATACCCACTTAAGGTTGTAAAGGTTGGATACACTAACTAAGTCTAGATGAACAAGAAAGAAGAATTGATTCTACCAAGCTTGACTAAGTGGACAGTTGGAGCCAACCAAAGTTAGTGCAAGTTGTGCAAAAAATCAGTTCAAGCAAGAAAAATGTAATTTTAGTATATGCCAAGTGATATAGTGTAACTTGAGTAAGTTTGGGTGATGCTGAACACCTATAAACTTTAGTATGTGCTAAATTTTCTAGTTGAAACCGAGTGAAAGAATAATATGGAAGCCAAGTGACACCATATTGATGTCGAGTGCTAGTATTCATGTTAAATCATAGACTTGATGAATTTGAGCTGACTATTTTGTTTTCTTGAATTTTGTCAAGTGTGTGAAATTAAACTGTGATAAGTTGGTGACACAAAATTCATGGTAAACCATTTTGAGGAAAATTTGAAGTGGATTCAAGAAGAAGTTTCTAGAGGGACTAAAATGAAAAGATGGGTAGATTCATCAAATCCTAAGTAATCCTACCTAACCCTAAAATCGATGATGGAGGATAAATAGAAAAAGATCTTAATTCTCTATTTATAGAGATGACTAGTTAGAAGAAAGGTTGGTCATGTTCAAGAACCCAAGTTAGAAAAGAGGTTCAAGGTATTACTTCATTTAGTGGCTGAACAGAGGAGACTACTATTGGAAAGAAAAGTAAGAAGGCTTAAGAGTGTGAATACTTAAAAGGTGAAAATGCTATCAGAGTTGAAGTGTGTAAAAGCCAAGAAGAATAGAAGACTAAAACAAATATCTGTAATCTACAAGTGAGTTGTAATTTTTTTATCAAATCAAGCCTTACTATTACTTTCTAATCATTGTATCAATCTAATGTAAATCCTTTGGATTAAGGTTGACGTAACATTAATTTGTAAATCCTTTAATTGGGTGAAATTCCAAGTGAATGATCTAAAATCCTCTAACAAGGCTCACTCCTAAAAGGGTGATTGAAATCCTTTAATCGGGTCACATTTAACAGTGTGTATTGTAACCTTTAATAGGGTTGGCCTTTCACTAGGTATCACTTCAAAAGAGTGAAAATTAGTATCATGTTAGTAGTAGTTTTTCCCAAATTATGTTTCCATGTAAAATCCTTGTGTTAAAAGTGTTATTAAATCTATTATGTTTCATGCTTACATTAGCAAAGTTATTTTGACCAAGGATAGTAACCTACAAGTTTAAATGATTGTATGATCTAATGGATGCATGCATGATGAATATGTTTTATGGATACGGGTTAACTAAGCTATGAAATTTTTTATTTATACATCTGGACCCTAGATAACTAATTCACCCTGCCTTTCAATTATTCTAAAGAATTCTAACAGGATCAATATCTTCAAATTTATCTTTATCACCAATCATATGATTGGAATGCCCATTATCAATAATCCATCTATCACTTTTATTCACATAAGAAATTAATGTATTTTTCTCATCTTCATAATAATATTATTTCATAATGACATAGACAACTTCATCATCATTACTCTCAGATTCATTATCAATATAGCAATACTTCTTACCTTTTTCATCCTTGCTTCTCTTGTAGTATTTGTTATCTCTTCCTCCTTTTTAAGTACTCTCATTCCTTGCATCATTTTCATCTTTTTCAGCACATCTAGCAACAATATGACCAACTTTGTTGCATGAAAAACAAATGATAGGTAATTTACCTTTATATTTACCTCTTCCTCTTCCAAAGTTTTTTGCAATGAGGGATTCAAGTTCATCAATCTCATCATCATAACTATCACTTTCACTCTTCACATGTTTTGTTTTCTTCTTGCTAAGAACTAGTTGTGACTTGAAAGTGGATTCAATAGTAGAAAGTGTACATAGTTATCAAAGCTAGACATCTTAGAAGAAGTAAGTCTATCAATTAAACAAGGTCAAATTGTTACTCGGTGTGCATCTTAGTTCTTGGATTGTAGAGACTCTAATGGCATAGACAGGGAGTAGAGTCCTCAATACCTTTCATATCACTATTTCATCTTTGATTTCTCCATTTTCACCTTGAACAACATTAACAAACTCTTTAACTCTTGTGCAGTATTGTACTATGTTCTCACCTTCCACCATTCTCATGTCATCAAATTTACCTCTCAAGATTTCTATTTTTTCTCTTAGAATATTATCATCACCTCCATATATGGTCTTCAATCTGCCCCACATCTTCTTTGCATTGTCATAGTCTTTTAGGTCATCAAACTCAGCATAACTTAATGCTAAGGAAATCTCCAACATTTCTTGTTTGTGTTCTAGCTTCTATTTCAGTTGTTCAAGGAGTGGTTTCTACCTTTACATATTCATTATCTAGAAAATTGGCCACAACAAACTTGATACTAGATACGTGGAACTTCATCAAGGTCTACCATGCAAGAAAGTACTCCTTGTTCGACTTGGGTACATCTCTCTTGTTAGTCATGATCTTTAGTTTTAAGTACCTCCAAACTTTTCTCTATAAGCACTATTCTCTTGTTATAAAATTTTAGAATAACTGAGCTGAGGGGGGGGGGGGGGGTGTGGTGAATCAGTTACTCAAGGTCAATATGTACCACTTGAAAAATAAAACAATAAATGCTTCACTATTCTGATTATCCTACTATTACCCAATCTATACTATAAAATTTTCATAAAGATAACTTGCATTGCATAATGAAAAAATTATCAAATGTAAACACATAAAGAATTCATCACAATTTTGACACTAGGATTTTATGTGGAAACCCAATTTGGGAAAAACCACCAGCAACATGTCACTCATTTTCACTCTTTCAAAGTGAGCTCTATTAGGATCCAACCTTGTTAAAGGTTACAAAACACACTATTAAATGTGATATGGTTAGATAATTTAATCACCCTATTAGGAGTGGCCTTGTAAGAGGACTTTGATCATTTCATTTAAAATGTCACATAGTTAAAAGATTTACAAAGACTATTAGGTCAACCTCTGTTAAAAGGATTCCAATACAATTTTTTTACAATAACTAGAAAGAAAATAGTAATTTTTTATTTGTGTAATTACAATGCACTTTTTAAGGTTCAAATCTCTAATTGGTCCTTATGTTGGTTTACTGATAGGCCTTCCACTAACATCTTAGATCTCAATTTGTTTAGACACCCTTCAAGCAATTAGTCCACCCTTCTTATCAACACTTAATTTTTTTTCTCTATTTTACTTATCAATAACAACATCCTATCTATAAGCTTTCACTATTATCTTCACATTCACTCATACTTATACGTATCTAATCACCTTGCTATGTATGCCCCTCTTCACATACAAGCTTCACATTCACCCATGCACATGCTTCTTTGGCACCTATTCACATTGTTTGTTTGGATTTGTATCTCTATAAATAGATAACTTTTGTTTTACCATTTTATACATGTACCATAGATCTTAGGATTTACAATCAGATTCAAATTGATTCACTGTATCTGTCCATCTTCTTGATCTTCTTCTAGAAAATTCTCTAGAATTTTGTTATTAGGACTTTATGTAATCCTTTCCTTGAATTCAATGTGGTTTACATCTCCGAAGAAATAAATTGAGTCATCTTTGGTCTCACGATTTCCTCAAATTCATTCTTATATTGTCACTCTATAGTCTCCAAATTTTGGTACTTAGTCATCACTAAAATACTCAGTCACTGTAAAACTTTTTGGCTACGCATCATCTATCTAGCTTGGTCAATGATAATGATCGATCAACACTAGATTTTCTTGGCACTAACTATAGCTTAGTTGACACTAGCATTACTCAACTCTAACTCTATTTTATACTTCTTCTTGGATTTTCTTATCTTTCTTGACATAAAAAATCACTGTCCTTTATCAAATTCTATCTAATCAAATGATCATTGTAACTTCCTTTTCATAACTCAACCTTTCCTCTAGGTGCTATTGTTATGAGAAACTTTCATTAATCAAATAGATATGTCATTTGGATTAGGTAGAAATATGTTTCATCAATAGATTTGACATTAATGACAAAACAAAAATTGTTCCAATTGTAAGTTTCCAACAGTTTCTAGACATCAAACTATAACCCTAGAGACTGATTAACTCTAAAATTATATATATAGGGTCAACCTAATACACCTCTAACACTTTTTTTGGAAATTTTGGTCAGGCCAACTTTGAAAGGCCATAACTTTCAAACCGTTGCTCTAATTGGATATTATAACCACTTTCCAGTATCCTTGCCTTGTGATCTATAGTGCAAGCTCTAGTTGACCCCATTTTGGACGCTATCCAAGGCCTTCAATAGTGAGCCTAAATTTTTAATTCCAATTTTTTGCACCAAAATCCCACAATAAATCTACGAATACTCATGATGTGGAAATGAGCCTCAACTAGTAGGTTGATATATCAAAGATGAACATCCACCTTTGAAATTAGGACATTCTGAGCTCCTATGACTGATTTACTAAGTAGAAAGCCTCCAAAAAAAGAACTTTGCACTGAAAAAACCCTTATTCAAGAAACCAAAAGGAAATATTTTTGGGTGATGTAATATTGTTCTTACACCTAGGATCCTCCTACATTAGAAATTATATGTACATATTCATGACCTTTAAGCCTTTAACATCCAATTTTCCATCACGTCCCTTCCCATTATAATACAAATTCAATTTCATCACTAAAATAAATAATTAAGATAAATATACCTAATGCTTGTATAAACATATGAGAAGATCATCATTTAGGTATGTAACATTTGAGTTAGCTACTCTCACTCCCATTCTTATTTTATTGGTATGCATACAAAGTCAAAATACCAGAAAACAATTCTACAAGAATCAATTATAAAGATTGTATAAGGAGAAATTCATTTAGTCACATAACATATAGTTATCCTCTAATCTCTAGTTCCCAAAGAATAATTCAATATGCTCCAGTCCATGCAATTAAATACTCCTAATGCATAATTTAAAAACCATAATGTATCATAACATCATATTCATAAGTACCATAATTGACATAGCAATAATATTAGGCCTCAATCCAATAGAATCTAACTTAATAGTGCATTGACATAAGTACATAATAGGTGGTCTATCATGAAGGTAGATGAAGTACATTAATGAATTTTTTTGGGGTCTTACCATAACTTAGCGAGAGGGAGAAATACCAATTAAAATCAAGAGACCTAAGAATCCTCAAAACCCTATTAGCCACTATTTATAATGTATTAATATTATATATATATATATATATATATATATATATATATATATATATGTATGTATGTATGTATGTATGTATGTATGTATGTATGTATGTATGTATGTATGTATGTATGTATGTATGTATATATATATATATATATATATATAGATATATACATATGTGTGTATATATATATATATATATACATAAGTATATACATATATATATATACATATAAACACATAGATATGTATTAATAGACAAGAGAAAAATGTGGGCTTCTTATTATTACCACAAATGTAGAATTACAATTACAATATTCTAACCCACATGGGCTCCTTCATTATAGTAGTCTGCAAGAGAAAGTTGTGAAGTATCACCTAGAGTTATCCTAGACAATATTTGAGAATTTATTAAATAGGAAATTTTATGTTGCTCGGGAAGGTTCTAGTTATTGGAATACTTTAGAATAACTAGGGTGGGGGGGTGAATTAGTTATCTAAGGTCTAGATGTACAAATAAAACTTTTCACATCTTTAGTGAATCCATAAAACATTTATACACATGCATACATCCATACAATTATGCAAACAATAAAAACTTGTAGGTTATTGTCAAATCAACTTGCAGAAATGTAAAGCATGAAACATAATAGATTCATCAGCACACTTGCCACAATGATTTACATCGAAACCCAATTTGGGAAAAACCACCAATAACATGCTACTCTTTTCACTCTTCTGAAGTGATGTCCTATGAAAGGCCAACCTTGTTAGAGGTTACAATACACACTATTAAATGTGACCATGTTAAAGGATTTCAATCACCCTATTAGGAGTGAGCCTTGTTAGAGGACTTTAGACCATTCACATGGAATGTCACCTAGTTAAACAATTTACAAATGACTATTAGGTCAAACTTAATCCAAAGGATTTACCCTAGACTGATAAAATTCTTAGAGAGTAATAGTATGGCTTTGATGTGATACAACTTACAACTTCATTTTTCGATTATAGATCTCTATTTAGTCCTCAATTCTACTTGGCCTTCATACTTTGCATCTCTGATAGCTTGTTCACCCTTCAAGCATTCATCTCCTTAAGCCTTCTTTCTTAACATGTCATTGCAAATTCTTCTCTTAGGTCACTAGATGAAGCAAAACCATTGACTCCTTGTCTCCCTTAGGTTCTCACACATGACAACCTTGCTTCATGACCAGTCATTCCTATAAATAGGAAATTAAGATTTTTTTTGCTCATTCTCCATTGTCCAATTTAGGGTACGGATGGATTAGGTAGGATACAATGTGTCTAGCTCATATCTCATATCTCTTCTAAAAACTTCTCCTAGAATACACTTTGAATTTTCCTAAAAGTGGTTTACCTTGCATTCTCTACCACTAGCTCATCAACCTTATCTTCCACCTGGTTCGAACACTCCAAGAAAAAAAATGTGTTAGCTCAGATTGATCAAATCCATGATCTTTTAAAGAATGTAGTAGTTTGTTATTATCAACCTTCTAATGCCCAACACATACTACATTGCTTGACATCCACTGTGAAATTACTCAGCATGAACTAAAGTTTACTGGTGTTTGGCATCAACTAAACTTTACTCGGCATCAATTGCTCTACTTGGCATACACTAGAATGAACTTTTACTTAGCTCCAACTAATTTTCTACTTAGCTTGTACCAACTTTGCTCAAAACCTACTATCCACTTGGTCAAGCTTGGAAGAAAAACTTTTTGTAGCTTTTTCTTCTAAACTTTCTAAGTGTGACCAACCTTTGTAACCTTAAGTAGATTTTCAATACATCATGCCATCACTGTCTTAACTAATCCTTGCACTTCATTTCATAATCATAACTCAACCTTTCCTCTATGTGCTATTGTTACATCTTTTGATCAAATGCTCTTCATCAATAAAATAAGTGATAGTACCTGAATATTATAAGTGGTTGCTTTACCAAAAAATAGTAGGTTTGATATCAGTGACAAAATAATGCTTGAAACATATAGTCTTCTTCAACAATCTCCCTCTTTCAATAATCTCTTTCAACAATGATCTTTTCAATCTATTTTTAACATTAGACACTCAAACTTAATACCTAGGGCTGAAAAACCCTAACAATACATACAAAGTTGGCCAGGTACATTTTTGACATTTATTTGGACATTTTGGTATGCCCAGCTTTGGAAGACTGTAACTCTCTAACTATTGGTCTAATTGGTTATTGTAACCACTTTTCAAAAACCCCAACTTCTAATCTAAAGGCTCGAATTGGCACAAGTGCCCATTTTTTGAGTTTTTGGACCTCATCTAGGCACTTTAAGGCCTCCAACAGTGAGCCTAGAGTTTATATACCAAAATTGCAAACCAAAAATCCACAATAAATCCATAACTACACATGATATGGCACTGAGCTTCAATTGGTAGGGTAATATATCCAACATGAATATACACCTATGAAATTGGGACATTTTGAGCTCATATGATAAAATTACTAAAAATAGTAAGTCCCCAAAAATAGTAAGCCCCATATCTGGTAGTCTTGATTAAAATAGAAAAGGCTACAAATAAAAATATTTCTGGGTGATGCAAGATTGCCCTCACACCTAGGATGCTCATGTATCATATACTTAGGGTAATTTGAGAAGTGACTCTATCACGTCTTACGTCTTAAGAGGAAAAACAAGATAGTTAACCTCCTCCCTTACTATCCATGATGAATCCTCTACTGGCCTTGGTTCCCATTTTACCAAATATTCTTCATAAGTTTTTTCTCTTGTACTTTTTCCAACATGACTATCTAGTATCTCCTCAATTTCTTTTGTAGCTGAACTAGCTACTAGAATACTCCACTACACTTCTAAAACTTCATCTCCATTACCTCCTTCATAATATGTTGTCAAATATGAAATGTTAAACATTGGTGAAATATTTAATTCAATACGCAACTCCACTTCCTAGGCATTTCAAGAATCATGCATTTTGATTATCTCGTACAATCCAAACTTATTCATTATAGCTTATTATATGTACCCACTAGAAAATGCTCTTCACTCAAATGGATGTTCTTTAAATGTTTAGAAAATTCTTCTACTTTAGTACTACTTATCTCTCCTTTATCCAACTATCACAATTCATAAGTATTTCTAGGACTGCTCTCATATACAATCTAGAATGGTGATTTACCAGTACTATTGTTGAGAGAATTATTATATGAAAATTCTTTCTATGGTAAAATTAGATCTCATCCTTATGGCTTGTCTCCAACCAAATATCTCAAAAATTTTCCCAAACTAAAATTCACAACTTCTATCTGTTCATCAGTGTATAGATGATGGTATGAATTGAACATTAACTATATCTTCAATTTCTTCCACTATGTGGCCAAACATACTCAAAAAATTTGGTATCTCGATCTGAAACTATACTCTTTGGAAGACCATGTAGTCTCACCACTTCTCTAAAAAACAACTCTACCACATGAACAAAATCACTAGTCTTCTTACAAGGAATGAAATGTGCCATCTTTGAAAACCTATCAACCACCACAAAAATATAATCATTCCCTCAGTGAGTCCTTGGTAATCCAAGCACAAAATCCATGTTGACATCCTCCCATGGCTTTTCTAGTGCAAGTAATGGCTAATACAATCCTATATTCTACTTCACTCCTTTCACCATATGACATACTTTGCAACTTTGTACAAAATTCTTTACATCTTACCACAATTGTGGCTAGTAATAATTCTCACCAACCAAAGCAATGGTTTTATCTCAACCAAAGCAATGGTTTTATCTCTACCAAAGTATCTAGCCAATCCTCCACTATGCTTCTCCTTGATGAGATTCTCTGTAATTGAACTTCTTGAAATGTACAACTAACTTCCTTTGAACAACATACCATATTGGATTATTAAATCCAACCACTTTATCCTATCAAGAGTAATAGGTTCTGTACAAGCCTTCTACAATTTGATGCAGGAGCATCTTACATGGGAAAATTAAATTATTAGAAAAAAAAAAATTGTGGAGGAGAGAGAAAGTGACAAAAATTAGAGGAGAAATAATAAAAAATAAAAAGGAGAAAAGAAAGGAAAAGGAGATTTCTATTTTCGAGGCGCATAGGTGGCGTAAAAAGAAAATTAATAAAAATAGTTGTCATTCCATTAACCGAGGTGTATAGGTGGAAATTTAGAAGTTTGTGGAAAGATCCTTAAATCATGTATTTAATATTTGTTGGTTGCTTAGTTGTATTTGGGTGGGAATTTAATATTTATTTAAAGGTAGTTGTATTTACCTTTTATCCCACATTGGTTGTGTTTGTAATGTCTTGGGTTAGAAGTGCCTATTTAAGAAAGGCCTATTATCATTTGTAATCAAGTTCAAGAAATGGAAACTCTTCTAATGGAAGTTCAAGAAATGGGAGCTCTTCTAATGGAAGTTGGAGAAATAGAAGTTCTTGAATTGTAAGCTCTTCAAATGTAATCTCTTCTAATGAATTTCAAGTATTAATGGATGATTTATGAAGCAATTTTGTCATCTCTCTATCTCCATATTGTTGCATTTTTGGTTGTGAGTTGGTACGGGTGGTGTGGCCCGTCATCAGTGGTATCAGAGCAGGAGTTCCTGAGAGTGCGGACAGATCGCCGAACGTGAGGCAGTTTGCACCAGGACCTTGAGTTGGTTGAAGTTTGTCAAGAAGTTCTTGATTGTGTAGATAGATCTCCGACTGTGAGGAAGTTTGCACAAGGTTCTTGTGTTGCATGAGATTTGTCTTCTAAAGACTTGATTATGAAGAAGAGAAAGAAGAAGATGACTTTTGTGATTGGATGGATTCTGAGGACTCCTCGACTTGAGAAATTTAGAGAAAAAAATCAACAATCATTGCTAGTTGATTTGCAGAAGCAAGTGAATGAATTAGAAGCTGAGTTGCAGAAACAAAGAATATATCACCAGAAAAGAGATGTTGATAATTCCTTGGATGTGGAAAAGAAAGATGATCCAGTGGAAGAGCAAGCAGATGAAGAGGAAATCATTTGCGAACCTAAAGTTGAAGAAGATGAACGAGAAGAGGAAGAGCATAAAGATGACAAGACTTACGAACCTGAAGTAGATCAAGATGATTTGGAGATTGTAGCAATGGAGGAGAAGTATAGTGCCTTAGTTGGAGATCAAGCAAGTGGAGTAGTTACGTGCATTGTTGATGACATAAAAGAGGCAAGCAAAGATGAAGATGTCAAATAGGTAAATTCTTATGAATCATGGGATGTTGTCTTTGATATGAGTTTAAAAGATATTGATGAGGATCTTGTTAGTCATGTGTGGTATCCAAAGGAAGATTGGTATGGTGTTGCTGGATTTATTACAGGTGTGATTAATTCAACAAGATTGGATGAGGAAGAGAGATTTCAGCATCAGATACTTGTTCCAGCTATGTGTTGGAGGAAGAGGAAAAAAAAAAATTATGTCAACAATGGCTACTTCATTTTGTGAATCTATATTTACAAAATTTTTCCTACCATGGGAGCCGGATGTAGGAGCATCATGCATCAGCAAAAAAAAAAGGTGGAAGATTTGCATGTTGGTTTTCTTGTCTTGTTGAGGTGGAAGCTTGTGGTGAAGATGAAGATGGTTGTATATCTTTCTTTTGGCGTTAAAGTGTGGGACACACTTTTCTATCTAGCAAGGGAGTCTGATATAGGAGCATCTTACATGGGAAAATTAAATTATTAGAAAAAAAAAAAAAGAGAGGGAAAAAAAAAAGGAAAAAAAAAATTGTGGAGGAGAGAGAAAGTGACAAAAATTAGAGGAGAAATAATAAAAAATAAAAAGGAGAAAAGAAAGGAAAAGGAGATTTCTATTTTCGAGGTGCATAGGTGGCGTAAAAAGAAAAATAATAAAAATAGTTGTCATTCCATTAATCGAGGTGTATAGGTGGCAATTTAGAAGTTTGTGGAAAGATCCTTAAATCATGTATTTAATATTTGTTGGTTGCTTAGTTGTATTTGGGTGGGAATTTAATATTTATTTAAAGGTAGTTGTATTTACCTTTTATCCCACATTGGTTGTGTTTGTAATGCCTTGGGTTAGAAGTGCCTATTTAAGAAAGGCCTATTATCATTTGTAATCAAGTTCAAGAAATGGAAACTCTTCTAATGGAAGTTCAAGAAATGGGAGCTCTTCTAATGGAAGTTGGAGAAATAGAAGTTCTTGAATTGTAAGCTCTTCAAATGTAATCTCTTCTAATGAATTTCAAGTATTAATGGATGCTTTATGAGGCAATTTTGTCATCTCTCTATCTCCATATTGTTGCATTTTTGGTTGTGAGTTGGTACGGGTGGTGTGGCCCGTCATCACAATTCACCAAAATTAGGATCCTTTGGATACAAATTAATGAGTTCCTTGAACCCAACCTCATCAATTTGCATTTCTATTAGCAAAAAATGTCTTCGACTAAGAGCATCTACAACTCTATTAGACTTCTCACTCTGTATTTCAAAACAAATGTGTAACTCTATAAAAACTCAACCACTTCAAATTCTTTTGGTTTAATTTTTCTTGACTATTCAAATATTGCAAAGCTTGATTATCAATATACAAAACAAACTCCTTAGGAAGAAGATAGTGTCTCCACTTCTTCAATGCTTAAACTATAGCATAAAATCCCTGATCATAAACATAATATTTTCTTTTGGAATCATTCAATTTCTCACTAAAGTAAGCAACATGCCTACCTTCTTGGCTCAAAATAGCTCCAATTTTTAGAATTTGATATGAATAGATTCTTAGATCCCTGAATATCCTAGATGCAAATAACTAGTTATAAGGAAGAAAGAAAGGTAGAGAGAGAAGGGCTTTCTTGATAAACAGGAAGATTGAATTTACTTGTGCAAAATAGAATGAATTAAATTACAATTGATCAATCCTTGTGAAGGAGATCAAAACCCTAAAAAGGAAGCCTTGAGAGGTAAATGAAATTTAATAATTACTAATAAATTATTAAATGGAAATACAAGGTGCATAAATTGAAATATCAAGGGAGAAAAGGTAATTTAATAAATGAAATGAAATTAACATTTTCCTCTAACACCCTGTTAAGATGAGAAAAAATGTAGCTACAAATAATGCAAGGGAAATATAATGCTAAAAGAAAACTTGGGTCTTAGAAAGAAGGCTTGATGAGGTACCCAATCACAATAAAATCTCTATGAAATGGAAAAATACAGAAAACCCAATGGAAAAAACCCTACTCCAAAAAGAGATAGAAAAGGATGCACAAACAAAACATCTCAAGAGAATCTCTCAAGACCATAAGTACAATAAAAGCCTCCATGATAGAAGCCTAAGAGTCCATAGCCCCACCTTAATCGAAAAGCTTATATGTCAATGAACACACCAATGTGGCTCCAATTTGAAAGAAACAAAGGTAGTGGATAGGGATGATGAAACCCATAAATGTAAGGTGCAACTAGAATTCCTAGCTGATGCTCAAAGGAGAAAGCATGAGAATTTTGAAATAGAATCTCGAATGGAGGTGGGATAACAAGTATATTAAATTAGTCATCAAAGAGGAGATGTGTGTCCTTTGATATATCCTCAACAACTATAGTAAGTGGCTTAATGACTAGAATTGCAATAGTAGGCAATGTTGAAGAATAATCTTGTGCAAGAGATGGAATCTGAATAGGAGGTGGAGGTGTAGAAGTCACAACACTAGTCTCAAGAACAATAGATATGTTCAAGCAACCTAACTTCACATCAATATACTCTCATGATAAAGGAGAGTGATTCTCCAATAGTGGAGATGGTGGAACAAAATTTGAGAACTAATATAGGCAAGAAGTATGATCAACAATCCCTATAGCAACAATATGTTCTATCTCACTATCTCTAATGTGCACTAAATCTTGTGCAAACTCAATTGTCTTCCTTGTTCAATTATGTGTAATTTGATATATTGAGAAAATATTAGAGGAAAAATATGAAACACAAAGTACATCATGAAATGTACCATCATCGAATACAATCATAACAATGTCATTCCCCATCAAAATGTGTGGAGTAGGAGAAGCCTCAAAAGAATAGAAAACATCTTCAGATGATGCCATATGGTGTGAAGCATCTGAATCAAGTAACCATATAGAAGAGGGTGGAGTAGCAGTTGCACACAGTGCATGACTCTTTTTGTATATCTTTACCATTTGACAAAAATGATGATGATGAATAAGATCTGTGAGAAGTAGAAGGAATTTCAATGTTGCTCTTCTAAAGGAGAGCTATCAAATTTGAAATCTATTTGGCATAGCCATCTAAATTCTTCTCAGAGAAATGTGACTCATCGTAATCAAGATTATTACAATAAGCAGACTTTGGTCTTTCTAGCTTTGGTTTACCCCTCTTAGGAGGAGGTGGCTCTGATGAACTATGAGTGCTAGAATCAATTTGAGACTCTATAGAATGATTTTTTTTGTCTTCTCCTTCATCCCTAAAGATGGTTGAACTACCAATGCATAATTCTGTTAACCTATGAGAGAATCCAACTTATAGAGCTTAGCCTCTCAAGTCAAATGATCACAAAAAATCTTAAAAGATGCCATGGTAAATCTACTACCCAAAGAATCTTTGGTGGAGTAGAAGGTAGAAGCAAAAATCTAAAAGTTTTCACAAAACTTAGAAAGAATAAGATAACAATATAAGTCTTGGTCTTCTCATAACCCTATAATTAAGATTTATGTTGATTGAACTTCATCAAGAAGTCCTCAATAAAAGGAAAATAATCTAGTATAAGAGAAGTAAACTTTCCCACAATCTAAAGTACCCTAAAATCATTCACTATACCAAACAAGCCTTCAAGCTTGGTCCACATAGCTAGAGGGGTATTACACCCATCAAGATAAAACTGTAGACTATCAGATACCTATAAATAAATAAATCATATTGCCTAGTCCATCTTATTCCTATGTTGCATGACTTCAAAAGGCCTTTGTAAAACTAGTTGCACTACATCTCAACAAGACCACAACCCTTTTTACCATAGAAGTCATGTCATCAAACTCTTTCATGTGTGATAGTTATGAGGGGTCAAAAGCTCTAGACAAGAAGAGGTCTCCATCATTGTTTTATAAGGTGTTGGACTATTTTTGAAATCTTTTTGGTTTACTAATGTAAATAATAGAAACAATAATACAAAACACCCCCCGTAATACAAAAAATTGAACCCCAATTGCTAGAAGGAATGAGTAAACAAAAAGAGAGAAAAAATTGATTTTAGAATATCATTTAATTTGAGGAATATTGATGAAAAATATTAGAGAATCTAAAAAGGGCTCAAGAAGAGCTTTTCAATAATTTTTCTAGATCAAAAAATGGAGCTATAACGAACAAGTTACACCCCCCAGAAGATAATAGACATCAAAAAATTTAAGAATAAAAATAGGTACCAAACTAGAAAAAAATCCAAAAAAACCTACACCACTATCTCCATCTATAAACCATCTTTTTGATGCTTCTTTCAAATTGAAAAAAGACCCCTATATGCTCAAGATATTGCAAACAAACCAACAATAAGTCCTTAGGACCAAAAAATTCAAATAATGATGGATGAAAAACCATCAAATTTTGGCATGAAAAACACTAACATCAATATCTGGGCATATATTAAAGATTGTACTAATGATGTCAGCAGTTATACCACAAATGTCATCAATTATACCACAAATGTCATCAATTATACCACTGATGCTAATAACTATACTGCAGATGTTTAAAGTGCTTTTTTACTTCTTTTTTTTGCATTTTTAAAAAATATTTTGCATGGTCCATTTTAAGAAAAAAAATTATAACGCCTGTTTATTAAAAAAATTTAAATTATTTTTTAATAAAAAATAAATCACTACCTTAGGAAGCATATCAAATCTAGGGGCAAATTTTTTTCCTCTAATTTCAACTATTTCTGAATTGGACATACCTTATATGAAAATAGGGGTTTTTGGATGTTCTAAGCACAATGGTGAGGATTTTTTTTGCTCAAAGTGATCCAAAAATCAAAGATGCCAATAGTTTCATATAGAAAACTAAAAAATCTAGATTTCTTCTATCAAACCCTCATTCTTCTTTTTCTTCAGACAAGAATAGACAACCATAGGCAAGGCTCTGATACCATGTAGAATTTGATGATGATGAAAAAATTATTAGATCCCTAGATATCCTACACACAAATAACTTGTTACATGGAAGAAAGAAAGGTAGAGAGAAAGAGAGAGAAGGGTTTTCTTGATAAACAAGAAGATTGAATTTACTTGTGCAAAACAGAATAAATAAAACTACAACCGATCAATCCTTATGAAGGAGATCAAAACCCTAAAAGGAAAGCCCTAAGAGGTAAATGATATTTAATAATTACTAATTAATTATTAAATAGAAATGCAAGGTTCATAAATTGAAATCTTAAGAAGGGACAAAAGGAAATGTAATAAATGAAATGAAATTAACCTTTTTCTCTAACACTACTGTAGTACCATTAGCATCACAATCTACTTGAAACACCTTGTTAAAATTTGGAAGTGCTAAAATAGGTTGCTCTATTACTTTCTATTTCAACAGATTAAAACTCTTATCTACTTCTATAGTCCACTTATTCTTTCCTATCTCCTCTCATTATTTTTTTCAAGGGTCCACAAATGTTGCTAAAGCCTCTTATGAAATTTCTATAAAAAATAGTCATCCCATGAGAAGATCTTACCTATGTAGCACTCTTTGGAGTAGGCAATTCAAGGATAGCCTTCACTTTCTATAGGCCCATTTTAGAACCTTATGTTGAGACAACAAATCCTAGATACACAAACTCCTTTACAAAACTGCACTTATTCAAGTTTATCAATAACTTTTCTTCCCTCAACTTATCAAATATATTTTGGATATGCATCAAATGCTCCTCTAATATCTTACTAAAGATCAAAATATTGTCTAGGTAAACAATGAAAAACTTACCCAAAAACTCCTTCAGTACCTCATTCATGAGGTAGATGAAAGTGCTCAGTGCATTGGTTAGCCGAAAAGGCATGACTAACCACTCGTACAGTCCTTCCCTTGTCTTGAAAGCAATCTTCCACTCGTCACCTTCTTTGATACAAATTTGATGGTATCCACTCTTTAGATCTATCTTCCTAAAATACTTAGCCCCACTTAAATAGTCCATAATATCATCTATCCTTGGAAATGGAAATCTGTACTTGATTTTGATCTTGTTAATATCACAAGAATCTGTGCACATACTCCATTATCCAATATTATTTGGTGTTGATACTGGTTGTACAAAACATGGACTCAAACTCTCTCAAATCAACCCCTTCTGCAATGACTCATGAACTTGTTTGTTCAACTCTTCACTTAGTAAGACTCTTCTACTAACTAGGACTTCTCCTCTTTCAACATCTTCAAAATGTGATGATCTAG